>JAANYP010003661.1:13689-33969 GCA_020465985.1 Centrapalus pauciflorus | reverse complement strand
ACCTTCATTAAGGCCAGTGGTGGTTCCCTCTGCAGTATCTTGGTTTAGAAGTACCTCATCATGGGGAGATGGAAATTGCATTTCAACATCAGCAGTGGTGAAACCTGCTGATGGAGTTTGCATAAAGGAAGTAGCCTCACCAAAGGGATGTTATATTCCCTGAGGTTCATCAGCTTGAGTTGTGGGTCCTTCAGCAGCTGTTTGGTGTAGAACAGCTGCATCATGAGGAGCAGAAGTTTGAGGCTGATCTGCTGGTTGGTCGAAGCCAGCAGGGTGGACACCTCGTGCAAACTCAGGGTGTAGAGAAGTATGAAGTGGGGATAGTGTGGACTCAGTATGGAGTGGATAGAACTCATGTCTTTCAATATTCTCAGCCTATTGGGAGGCTGGAATAGTTGATGTGGCTGTCTCCATTTATACAACTGGCTCCTGTTGGGATGAAACAGAGGGTCTAGGCTGACTTGGGGTTGACACAGGGTGGAGTGAAGCAGGCTCCAATTGTGTTGATCCTTCTCCCAAAATAGGAGAGGCAGCAGGGGTTGCTTCTTTTTCAACTGAACCCTGTTGAGAGGGAACAGAGGAGGTAGTTTGTGTCAAGATCAAAAATAACTACCTAAGATTAACTGGTTTGAATTAATCAGAGTATAAACCAATAACCTTGTATTGAATCAAAGTCCAATTAAGAAGTTTGCGGAATAACACTTAACTGTTTTAAGAAAAGCTTTCAAAACAAATAATCACATAAATACAATCAATAATCAAAAGTCATTTGTATTGTCAAACTCAATGATTACAATCACCTCTAATCTGTTTGATTAGACGAAGAACACAGATTGTTCTTAGGGTTTTACAACCTTAGAGGCTTATGAAAACTTAATCAGAAAGACAATTACAACTGAATAAACTTGTACGTGCAGACTTACAATAGAAAACCTATTCTATGTATATATATTGCTTTCTGATTTGTTTCCTTGAAAAACTCTGATTTCTCTGATAGTAGATATGCTTGAATCTTCAAAATATATCTTTTCCTGGATGTCAGCACTTTCTGTTTATTGGGCTGTTGAGCAGCTTGAAGTCTATCTGTTGAGCAGCTTGAGCTTTAACACTGGCAGCTTGTACTTTTGAACTAGCAGCTCGAACTTTTTCAACTAACAGCTTGAACTTTGTACTTGCACAGAAAATCTACTAACAGTCTGAGAAATCTAACTAACAGCTTGACATACTTAGAATATTTCCTAACAATCTCCCCCTAACTTAAATTCTTTACACAAGACTTTAAGAATCTATACAAATAAGGAAATAAAACAAAATAAAAATGTTATTTACCAACCAAGGCATTCAAAAACTTACAATTGTGAAAGTTTCTGCTTAACAGCCTTCAAAAATTCTCTCTTCAGATCTTCTCTATCACAATATATCCTCACTGATATCATCTGTACTAACAATGCCTTTGGAAGATCATAAAACTCAAAATTGAAGTACATGTCGGATCCATTTGCAAATTTGAGTCTGTATGTCTTTGATTTGACAAACAGATCAACCTGTGCAATCTTCATCTCCTTGGCATCTTCTATATCTTTTCTTATTGACTCTGGATCAAAAATGCTTTTTAGATCTTTGATAGCCTGCTTGACCTGTGGAAGAGAGGATCTGACTTGGGTCACAGATCCAACATTATGCATTCTTGTAAGCTCATCTCTGGTCATCCCTTGGACTATATGCATCATACTCTTATATTCTTCCTCAGGACCAGTTTCTCTTCTTACTACAAAATGATATCTTAAGTCAATGTTATCCATTGGCTTAGCATACCAGTATGTAATAAGAGGTTTTGAGAAATCATGTTGGTCTAGGGACTTTTCAATCTCCATTACTTTCTGAAGTTGATGTTCAAACAGCACCCTCTTTACCTGATCAAGCTTTGCTTGAGAGATTTCTTCTGATTGTGGATTAGAAGCAACAGCTTGAACAGGAGGATCTGGATTATTGGCACCAGCTTGACTTGATTCCTGTTGGCTTTGGACTTGATGGGAGACTTTAGCTGTTTTTCGTTTTTCCATTTCTTTATCATGAATATCTTGCAGCCTCTCTGTATTCATGGGCTGAGCCATCTTCTTTAGAATTCCAGCTGAATAGGCAAAATTGATCAAAAACTTTCTGTGCTCTGCCTTTGAATGCCCTGTTGGCATTTTCCTTTTCTTCTCATTCTGTTTAACCACAAACCCTCTTAGGTAGTCACCTAAGGTTTCATCATCTTGCATTGGGGCATGGGTTTGCTAGTCCAGAATTTCATCTTGTGCCTCTGCTAACTGTATAACAAATTCAGCATCATGAGCAACTTGGGCATCTCTGGATGAAAATTTGTACTTTGGAGATTCTATGAGAATGCCCTTGCCCTTATCCTTGGTTGCAGAGGATGTAGCTTGGACTGTACTGATGGGAGCTTGAATGCCTTCTTTAATAACAACTCCTGTTGTTCTTGTGGGAGCAGCTTGAGTTTCTAGGCTAACAGCTTGAGTAGCTGTTGGGACTGTTAGCCTAGAGTCTTGGACTGTTGGAGTAGGAGCTGGAGCTGCTTGGACTGATGGAGCTGCTTGGACTGATAATATTCCAATACTGCCACAACAGGTTTCAGCTGAGGATCCGTTAAAATCATAATTTGCAGACTAGCCTCAAGATCAGCAAACGAGTGTGGTGTTTGTGATCTATCACTGGCAGGAATTCCAGAAGTTGAAGCTTCTGGGCCCCTCTTTTCTTGGTTCTGGGGACTTCCAGAAGGTGCTTGCACACCCTCTGTTGCCATGGGAGTGGTCTTAAGTATGTTGACACTGTCCTGTGCCTCTTGTGTAGAAACAACAGTAGTGTCAGCCACAGTACCCATATGGACATCTGCTGTTGAGATGTCCACCTCCAAATTGAGGATGGGAGGGTCCTGAGTGGGTGCCCTTTGGATATTCTGTGCAGGAGTGTCCTCCTGCACAGAGACATTTGGCTCTTGTATTTGGGCTGAGGGGGAAGGAGCTCCTGAAACCCTTTTTCTTTTGTATAATATGAGTGGGGATGAGGGATTAACAGAAGGAACAGAGGGATTATTTGTATCATGAGGAGTGGGTTGGGGTCCTGGGGGTGAAGCAGTGATGTTAGGCTGAGCCTGCTCAGGACCCTCTCCTCTGTTTAGTGGATTGATGCCCATCATTGCAGAGGGCAATGGGACATCAACAGACAAAAAATTGGCACTTGTTTTTAGAAGACGTTTTATTGTTGGTAAAGAGTGCCTATGGGAAACATGAATCCTTTTATGTACATTGAAATTACTGCAAGTTCTTGCAATAATTTCAGCCAAAAATCTAGGATACATCAAAAATTTCCCATGTTTTAGGGCATTATGCCTTAGCATACCCTGAAAAATCATATTTGAAAAATTGAACTGTTGGCCTGTAGATAAACACACTAAGGCAGTGGCTATGTTTGAGGAAAATTCTGACCAACCAGTTCTTTTAGGGCTTATGCATTGCTGTATAATATGTACCAGATATTTCCACTTAGGGGCAAAATGAGTTTTAAAGAACGTATAAGAATCAGTAGGGCCCCTATACCCTATAGCAAAAAGGCCTTCATGTAAGGCAGTAAGAGGTAAATCGGTTATCCCTGCGGCATCTTGAAGATGCAAGTGTTGGCGTATGAGATCCTCAGTGATGGTGACAGTGGTTCCATCAATCTTGGACGTCAAAGAAGTGACTCCATTGATGGATTGAAGAGAGGCATGTTTCCAATATTGCTCTATATGAGATATGTATATTGTGGGGTTTATGGTAAGAGCATGATGAATGTGGGAACTTCGAAGGAAGTCCATCATGTCGTGGAATGGTTGAAGGTCAGCGTGTTTGAGAGAATAGGGAAGACAGTTATGTTCTTTGACAAACAATCGGTAATTTAGGGTTTCAGGGATGTGTGTGGGAATCGCTCAGAGAGAAAATAAAGATCGTGGAAGATATTTTGCAACTGGTAGTTACAATTGAACGAAACTGGAACCTTTAAAGGTTTCGAAAAATATCTAATCCCGCGCACATACTTATGGAAGTTACCAAATTACCCTGCACACTTTGACAGAGCAAGTGAAACAACTAGGAGTTCGAGAAAATGAACTAGCAGCTTGAGAAAAGACTCAAGCTGTTAGTTGAAAAATAAGCATACCCGAATGAAACAATGTCTCCCCATTAAACAAGCGTATTAAATAAATACATTTTTCATAAAATAAGAAAGAATGATGGAAAACAATTTAATCCATATTAACCATGCCAATATTTGAAACTAGGAAGGTGAATCTTCCTACATCAAATGGTTTTGTAAATAGATCAGCTAACTGATCATCAGTATGAATTTTGGTAACTTGGATTAATTTCTTCTCATCACAGTCCCTTATAAAATGAAATTTGATGTCTATATGCTTGGTTTTGGAAAATTTCACTGGATTTTGTACAATGCTTATTGCACTTGAGTTGTCAATGTAAATAGGAGTGGATAGCAAATTCATACCATAGTCTCTCAGTTGATTCTGAATCCACATCACTTGGGAACAGCAGCTTGCAGCTGCTACATATTCTGCTTCAGTAGATGAGGTGGAGACAGTTGTTTGCTTTTTACATTGCCAAGAGACCAACTTGCTCCTAGATATTGACATCCACCAGTTGTGGATTTTCTGTCAATGTTGCATCCTCCATAATCACTGTCAGAATATGCTGTTAGTTCAAGAGGAGAGTCTTTAGGATACCAGAGGCCCAAATGTGGTTGGCCTTTGAGATATCTAAAGATTCTCTTAACAGCAAATAGATGTGAGTCCTTTGGAGCACATTGAAACCTGGCACAAACAAAAACAGCAAACATTATATCAGGTCTAGAAGATGTTAGATACATAAGTGATCCTATCAAGGATCTGTATAGATGAATGTCCACATCTACTCCATCTTTGTCTGCATCAAGCTGCTTGCGAGTGTCCATTGGAGTACTTGCAACTTTGGTAAATTTGTAACCAAACTTTTTCAGTATGTCTTTAAGATACTTTGATTGACTTATAGATAGCCCTGTAAGCTTTTTGCTTAACCTGCAATCCTTGCACAGACTGTCATTGGTAGACCCAAAGATAATATCATCAACGTATATCTGAACAAGCAGAATCTCAGAACTGATGGACTTTGTGAACAAAGTTTTGTCCAGTGTACCTCTCTTGAATCCATTCTGTAGAAGGTATGATGACAGAGTGGCATACCATGCTCTAGGGGCTTGGTGGAGTCCATAGAGGGCTTTGTCTAATTTGTAGACCCTGTCTGGATACTTGTAGTCCTCAAATCCAGGAGGTTGACACACATAGACCTCTTCTTCAATTGTGCCATATAGGAAAGCAGACTTCACATCCATTTGATACACTTTAAATCCTTTGAAGCTTGCATAGGCTAGGAACAGTCTGATGGCTTCAATTCTTGCCACTGGAGCAAAGACATCATCATAGTCTATTCTTTCTTCTTTAGTGTATCCCTGTGCTACCAATCTTGCTTTGTTCTTGATGACTATCCCTCTCTCATCCTTCTTGTTTCTGAAAACCCATCGTGTACCAATTGCTCTCTTGCCTTTAGGAAGATCAACCAGAGTCCATACATTCTGAATCTTGAATTGTAGAAGTTCTTCCTGCATTGCCTCAATCCAAGATGGATGTTTCACAGCCTCTGATGCCTTCTTTGGTTCTAACTGTGACATGAAACAGGCATGTTCAAAGGCAGCTAGACTGAATTCTGGCACTGCTGGTTCAGCATCAGTAGACTCTTTGTGAACCATTGTCCTTGTCTGCATAGGAGTGCGTGGATCACCCATTATCTGACTGAGAGGTTGATACTTGTGAACTCTGAGTGTTGGCTCTCTGTCTGTCTGAAAAGAGGTTCCTAGATTTGTATCATTTCCATTAGGACTACTTGATGGTTCAGCTTCAGGAACAGCTTGACTTGAATCTGGGACTGTTTCCCTTTCTGATGGAGCTGTTCACTCAGGACTTGGGATTGTCACTTCATAGTTTGGATTTGAATCATGATGTGCATCCAGTACTCCTGGTGGGTCACAATATAGAAGTGGTATGACTGTATACTCATCCCATTGACCAGAATCAGCAACAGTTTGAATCTTTGTACCAACAGCTTGATCATTTGTACTACCAGCATGAGAATTTGGGTTGGCAGCTTCAACCCTGTTTTCACCAGTTTCTGCATTATACTCAACAAAGCTCAGAGAATTAGATAGTGAATCTAAATCAAACAACCAATCAAGACCAGTGCCTTTGACATTTGCAGTATTTTCATTAAATTCAACATTGGCACTTTCTTTAATGGTTTTAGACACATTGTTATACACTCTATAGGCTTTGCTTTGTGTGGAGTATCCTACAAAGAAACCTTCTTCAGCCTTGCTTTCAAACTTTCCTAAGTGAGTCTTAGTGTGAAGAATGGTACAGGAACAGCCAAAAGACTTTAGAAAGGCTATTAAGGGGACTCTATGATGGAATAACTCATAAGGAGTTTTGCCTTGTGATTGAAAAACCTGAACCCTATTCAGAACATAACAAGCTGTATTAACTGCTTCTGCCCAAAAGGTCATTGGCAGTTTGGAATCAGCAAGCATGGTTCTAGCAGCCTCAATTCAAGTTCTGTTATTTCTTTCAGCTACACCATTTTGCTGTGGTGTTCTTGGTGCACTATATTGCCTAGAAATACCTTTAGACTCACAGAAAGTTTAGGATATGGTTTTTAAACTCAGTCCCATTGTCTGATCTAATCACCTTAACTTTTAAGTTGGCTTGGTTTTCTATCTTAAGAATAAATTATTTAACTAGCTCAGCAGTTTCATATTTAGTCCTAAGAAAGTATACCCATGTGAATCTAGTGAAATCATCAACAATGACCAAACAGTAAGCCCTTTTATTCAAACTCAAAGAAGATGTTGGACCAAAGAGATCCATGTGAATAAGATGAAGAGCATATGAGATTGAATTTACTTCTTTGGCCTTATGAGAAGATTTGTGTTGCTTGCCTTTAAGACATGCTACACAATGATCATCACAAATGAACTCCTTTTGTGGTAAACCTCTTACCAAATTCTTTTTGACCGGCATATTCATGGATCTGAAGTTCATGTGACACATTCTTCTGTGCCAAAGAACAGACTCATTAGATGATGCTTTGGATATCAAACAGCTTAAAGTACTTGATTTGGATAAAAGATCTGTGTCCAGACAGTAGACATTGTCCTTTCTTGGTGTTCTAAGTAAAACAAGATTTTCAGGTATTTTAAAATCCTTTGAAAGAACAATGCACTCAGAAGCTGTGAAGACAATAATATTTTGTTTATCACAGATTTGAGACACACTTAATAAATTGTACTTCAGCTGTTCAACATGCAAAACATCATTGAAAAGCATATTGCCTGCTTTTACAGTACCTTTACCTGTGACCTTACCTCCCTTGGAATTTCCTCCAAATGCAACAAAACCTCCTTCAAAGCCTTTGAAATTTGACAAGCATTTAGAATTGCCTGTCATGTGCCTAGAGCAGCCACTGTCCAAATGCCATCTTGTTTTATGTTGTGATCTGTGGTTGCCCTGCACAAAGAAAAGCTTAGTTAGTAGCGGAGTAAACCCAAACCAAGTTGGTTTTGGGTTGTCCTTGTGCATTAACATAACTAAACACTGTCTTTGACTTCTTATACTTAGTGAGATCCACTGATGGATTTTGTGGAGAGTATTTAGTTATGACATGAGGTATCCAGGTGTTTTGTCCATCCTTTGCAATAACAGTCTCAGATGATCATTACCAGTCCCAATTTTGAGACTAGCAGTCTGAACTAAGTCTGTGGTGCTACCAGCTTCAGAATTTGCACTAACAGTCTCAATTTTAGACTTGGCAGTGTCAACATTTGTATCAACAGTTTCACCTGAGTTTTTTACCTTTAACACACCATATCTGTTTAAAATTTAATTTTGGTTTTGCTAAAACTTGTTTTTGGTGTGTGGACTGTTTCTTATTTACTTTGGAGAACCTGTGATCAACTGTTTTCTTTGAAACTGGTGCAACAGGTGGTTTGACTTTAAGAGTTTTTGTGGTTTTAACAAATGCCTGTTTCTGAACCACAGTCTGTTTTGCAACAGTTGGTTTGTACAATCAATGTCTGGCCAAATGGTTTTTCCTGCCACAATGGAAACATCTTTTGACTGTTTTGATTTGAGAACCAGTTTTATCAGACCATAACTAATTCTTGTTCCTTTGATTTCCCCTGACTTGCTGTTGTTTGGGAAACTTTTGGACACCATGCTTTTGGCATGTGCAGATTGGAACAGTCTTATCCCTTTTATTACCTTTTGAGGAAGATGTAGTGTTACAGTTAGAAGGTACAGAAATCTGGGTAGTAGCATGGCATACACTCATCTTCTCTTTTCCTTTCATACTGGGTTTTGGGGCTGCTATGGGTACACTCATTGGTTTTGTGTCCCTTTTCAGCTTCTTTGCACTCACAGTCTGCATTTTTAATGATATCTTCTTTAGATTCAGGACTGATTTCAAGAACAGGATCTACAGTGGTCATAGACTCATCTAATGGTTCATTAACAAGCCTATCAGCAACTTCACTCATTGGATGAATGTATTTGTTGTTGTATGGAGGTGGAGTGGCTCTATATCCTATACCTTCTTTGGGATTGAGCTGAGATTTTACCCTATCTTTGAATTGAACTTCCATTAGGTGTTCCAGCTTCTGATTTGCCAATTTGAAGTTTCCTAGATCTATGTTGACAGATGCTAGTTTCTTATTAGCTTCTAACACCTTTTGATCAGCATCATCTAATTTCTTATTTAGGGACTCTATTTTCTTATTCATCTCCTTTTTCTCCCACTCATGATATGTTCTATCATGTCCCATTTCAATCTCATTATCCTTATAGTCATTGATCTATTTTTCAAGATCTTCTATGGCCTGTATATACTCATATCTCCTTTCTTCCATCTTAGCTAGATTTTTGCACATGCTCTCATTATGATCTCTGTACTTTTTAACCATATTTTTGCATGTTTGAGAGCAGATTTTAGTATTTACCTCAGATGGAAGTTCAGTGGAGGTGACATTTGATGTTTCTGCCATTAGAGCTTCATTTTGAAACTCTTCCTCTGTCTGATCATTCCAGTCAAACACATTGTCTTCTTGAGAGACAAGTGCTTGTGATGATGAAGCTTGATTGGTTTGCTGGGGTCTTGGTGGCTGTTGACCTTGGGATCTGCATTCTCTGGAAAAGTGACCAAGCTTGTGACATTTAAAACATTCAACTTTGGATTTATCAAATGATGGTTTCCCTTCAGGTGTGGCTTGAAAGTTGAAAGTTGGATCTACCAGTTTTCTTCAGAAACCTTTTAGCCCTCATGGGTAACATTGCATGCTGCCATTTCAAGTCCATCTCCTCTAGATCATCTGGATGGAACTGTTTTAAATCTTCAGCATTTAGAGCAAACAGTCCATCACTGGCAACAAAAGTATCATAGTGAACTTCAGTAGAGGTAGCATCTGCACCTGAAAAGGAATCACAACAGTTAGATTTTTCAGATGACAGTAGAGCAGTGTTATGATTATAAGTAAAGGACTTCTTTTTAGTTTCAATCTCAGTTTCAAACACTCTCAGACTATTGTAAAGATCATCAAACTCTATTTCATCAAGAGTATCTTTGGTTCTCCACTGTGCAGCATAGACTGTCCACTCTTCTCCAAGAGATCTAAGAAATTTTCTGTTTACTTCATCTTGATCCAAGCTGACTTTGGCACTCTCCAATTCACCTATCAGTTTGTTAAACCTGTCAAATATTTGAGTAAGGTTTTCATTCTTGCCACCAGAAAAGTTCTCATACTGCTGTTTCAAGAGATCCTTTTGATTTCTCTTGGTGCTAGCATTGCCAGCAAATCTTTTCTCTAAAGCAATCCAAAGAGAATGAGCAGTGTAAAACTTTTTAAACTGGTGTTGATAAGCATTAGGAATGGCTATCTGAAGAAGTGTAAGAGCTTTCACTTCATTCATTCTAGCCTTTCTTTCAAGTTCAGTTTTTGGAGGAGTTTTTATGGGTTTGCCCTCAGCATCAAGTTCAGGATCAACTACAGGAGGAAATTCAACAGCTTCCCATATGGCATAATCAATAAATTGAATGTGCTGTTGAATCCTGAGTTTCCACATCTCAAACTCAGTGGGTTTGAGCATAGGCACTTTGAGTCCTTGCCCAGATCCACTACTGCTATTATCAAATTCCATTGCAGAAAATTAAAAAAATTAAAGGAAATCTGACTTTGAAAACAAAGAAAAACCTGTGGCTCTGATACCACTTGTCAAGATCAAAAATAACTACCTAAGATTAACTGGTTTGAATTAATCAGAGTATAAACCAATAACCTTGTATTGAATCAAAGTCCAATTAAGAAGTTTGCGGAATAACACTTAACTGTTTTAAGAAAAGCTTTCAAAACAAATAATCACATAAATACAATCAATAATCAAAAGTCATTTGTATTTCCAAACTCAATGATTACAATCACCTCTAATCTGTTTGATTAGACGAAGAACACAGATTGTTCTTAGGGTTTTACAACCTTAGAGGCTTATGAAAACTTAGTCAGAAAGACAATTACAACTGAATAAACTTGTACATGCAGACTTACAATAGAAAACCTATTCTATGTATATATATATATATATATATATATATATATATATATATATATATATATATATATATATATATATATATATATATATATATTGCTTTCTGATTTGTTTCCTTGAAAAACTCTGATTTCTCTGATAGTAGATATGCTTGAATCTTCAAAATATATCTTTTCCTGAATGTCAGCACTTTCTGTTTATTGAGCTGTTGAGCAGCTTGAAGTCTATCTGTTGAGCAGCTTGAGCTTTAACACTGCCAGCTTGAACTTTTGAACTAGCAGCTCGAACTTTTTCAACTAACAACTTGAACTTTGTACTTACACAGAAAATCTACTAACAGTCTGAGAAATCTAACTAACAGCTTGACATACTTAGAATATTTCCTAACAGTTTGGGCTGTTGGTTTCTTTTTGGCTTGGGATTTGCGTTGGTATAAAATGTGAGATGAGGTGGGTGATTTTGGAGAGGAGATGAGAGGTTCAGACTGGACAGGTTTGGAGACTGGGTCAGAAACAGGTGGGTTGGCCTGTTCCATAGTCTCAGGTGCTACAGAGGCACCAGCCACAGAGGCTTCAGGTTCAACAAATGAACCAGGGTGAGGAGCCTGCTCCCACTCAGCCACAGAGGCTAAGGGTGCAGACTCAGACTGAGCTGTTTTGGCCTTCTTGTGGACAGGCCCAGCTTCAGTGGTTTACAGGGACCTTTTAACAAGCTTGGCCATGGCTTTGGATTTTCTTCTGGGAGCAGCTTCTGGATCCACCCTCACATCAGAGGGTCCTTCCACCAATCCTAACAACCTCCTCATTGGTGTTGACAGAGGAGGCTCATTTGGGAGAACAGGAGTATAGAAAACTCTATTCTCTATTACAGGGAATGTAGCAGTATGAAGTAAAGGCTGAGAGTTATACAAATGCTCACCACAAATATGCTTGAAGATGAGGCTCAGAAACCTGGGATATCGAACAGCAGCTGGTCGTGTCTCCTGCTGCACTAGGTTCCTCAATTTCATGAAAATCCACTTAGCCGTGTCTATTGTAGTTCCATCCACAATCTGCAGAACTACAGGAATTTCATCACGGCTCAGTTGGTCAAAGGAACCAACTTTGCTGCTGAAGCACATTACCACAGAGGCGAATAAGAAGCTGTAAGTAGGAGACAAATCCTTTCTGAACAGCGTTGCTCCAACTTTTGGTTGTGCTACACCACAGAAGTGCAGCAGATTCTTCATCTGTTCATCTTCAGGCTGTGGCTGATCATAGTGTTCAACCACAGGGAGTCTAAGAACTTCCCTGAGCAGACGAGTGTTGATCTCAATGGTCTGAGTCCCATTAAGTATGGTGCCCTTGATGACTTTAGTATCTGGGTTGTAGGCACAGGTGTACCAGAACTCATACACCATCTCCTGGTACAGGACACCAGGAGTAGCAGTCATGGCATAGTTCAACAGATAAACTTTCAAAAACTCCACCATTTGGTCATAGCCTTTCCCCACATAGTTTTTGGGGATTGTGAGGTTGGCAATGTAGTTTGTGGGGTTTTAGGGTTAGCATTGTGGTGACTGATGAGTGTTTCTGTACATCATCGCCAACAAATACTGTAGAAAGGGGTTGTTTCTTGTAAGGTCTACCACTGCAAGATCTATCTAGACGCGGATCCGTGAACGAGTGCGGAATCCTCGTTGACGGTTAGACGGACAACTCTCAACCAACGGAAACACGGAGACTATTAGACGCTGAACGAACGACACACGAACGATCCTACGTACTAATTCTCTCCGAAACGGCACTCACCTAGCTGATAAACTCGAGATCACCTCTTGCTTAATTCCTCACGAATTCTGCAAAAAGTCATCTAATTATTCGAGTCTATCCCTAATTATAGACCCTGATTCGAGTCTGATGTGGGCCAAACTCGAATCTGGCCCAAGGCCCATTCGAGTCTGTCCACAAGGACACTCTCGAATCTAGCCCATTCGAATCTAAGGCTAGACTCGAATCTATCACAGATTCGAATCCCAAGCAATAAACAATTCGAATCTATGGCTACATTCGAATCTATCACAGATTCGAATGCCAAGCCTTGTATTCTAAAATCACCTAAGAACTTGTCTTATCAATAGCAAAACTAGACTGCTGTCGTCACACTGTATGTACCAACAGACTCCCCCTTGACGATAGCTTCTAGTTTTTGTTCATTGATCTTGATAGACTATTTGCTTTAATGACAATGAATGTCGAGATCACCTTTTCTCCTCGTTATCCATGACTGATGATTCTGAATCGCTTCTCTAACTTAGTCCACGTTCCTTTGAACCACAGCGCTTCTAATACCTCTTAGACTAACCTCTCAAATCTGCAGTACGACCCTTTCTTCTGACAGTTTTTGCAAACACCTCAGCCCAGAATTGTCTTCCTAGATTATACGGTCCTTCTAAGCTAAATCAGTCACTTCTAACTTCAGAATCTGATTCATCATTTAGAGCAGTCTTCTGCATCTCTAGATCTATCCCATTCTGATCATCATTCATAACACCTTCATCGAGTGATGCATTCATAACACTTCGGAAAAAGTTCTAAGTCATCTTTAATTACTCTGACAATGCTCCGGTCAGACCATGTCTTCAGTTACTTCAATTGTCTCTGAATCCTTGTCTTTCCTATTGTCAGTAGCTACGATCACTGACTCCCCCTGAGGATCAGCAGTGAGAGCCAATATTTGAAAGATCTGCCAGCTCACTACTGTCTTGAAAGATCTGCCCGCTCACTATTCGAGCTATCTTCTTTGACTTGTCAGCTCACTGCTCAGGCCATCTTTTTCGAAGGACAGCTTCTCTACGATTTCTCCACTCTCTACTATTTCTCCCCCTGAGATGGATGATCTTTCAACCAGATGCCAATATAGCCTCCAGATTTGCAATCTGCTGCTACTGATCAGTCTCTGTCTGATCCAACTTGGCATGAAGTTCACAAATCGCCTTTGTCAGTTGAAGAATCTGTAATTCTGTGAATAATTCAAGGCTAACACTGTATAGACTTAATCAACACATGAAACAAGTCATTAGATGTTAGTAGGACATTAAAATCATTATTCAACGATAAAGATAAAATGAAACTCTCCTACTTAAAGTTTTTGAAGGTCTATAGCGTAAACCAAACACGAGAACTAAGTTCGAGAGAAACTCTCATTACCTTTGTTTAAATAGTCCCAACCTCGTAAGTTTTGAAAAACTTTGAACAATTTTCAACTTTTTCAACACTTTAAATGAAAATTTTGAAAATCTTTGAATAAAATTCAACTTTTTCAACTTTTTCATGTAATGGAGGTTTACAACCTTTGCAGAACCAATCACACTAAGCAACAGATTTTCACGCAATATTTGTTTATTCAACCAATCATGCATCCTTAGAAAGTTTGACCTTTATCCTACTGAAGATAAAAATAAAATAAAATAAAATTAATTTTAAACTTAAGCTACTCTAACCTACACTAAATAGTATATTTTTGGCGAGAATAGTCAAAGAAAGATTCAATCAGATAACGGTGTCAGATACTCACTTTCAGTACTTAAACTTTCACACTTAGGAATTTTGGATTCCTTTGATTGTTTGGCGTGACATACTCGTTTATCCGATTGTTGGTATTTTACCCTGTTAAACATTCTACATTTCGGAATATCCCTTGGCCTTTTTATTTATCAGGAAATTATCTTACGTGACTCAGACATAGACATACTTTTATGATCAAGGCACACAGACAAAAATTCTAACTTCTTGGTATTTGCAAACTTTCTTTAAAAGACAAACATCGGACACAGGTCTGTATTCTCATACAACAAAGTGTCTTAGTTCGACTTAAGGTTTATTTTTAAAGTTAGCAGATAGCGGTGACAGGTCTGTACTGACGTACAACAAAGCGACATGTCTGCTAACCCGAATCTAAACAGAGACAACAGGTCTGTACTTACGTACAACAGAGTTGCATGTTTTCGACTCTCAGTTTTATATGATATTTCTATTCTTTCCATTTTCAGATGTATTTGATGTTGCCATACATCCCCAGAAAGTTTGCATACCTCATTTAGACTCAATGTTTGTATGTCTTGTACATAAAAATTAAGACCGATTGGTCGTACATCTAAGTTAGTGACACGCTTGAATTTTTCTAGAATATTTTATTAGCCTTGAGATTCCCTATATGTATTATGCCTACCAACACATCAAACTAAATAAAGTATAACACTTAGGATTTAGTTGCATTATGTGTGAAAGCCTAAATACTTAGAGTCTGTAACGACGGTGCTAATTTTCGTCACTTTGAACCTATGCATCTAAGACTTAACTCAATTTTCTGATATTCTCTTCTTTTTGTATTTTTGTTTTGATTTTCATAAATAATAATAAGCTAATAAAGTAACTTACTAACTTACTATAAAAAGAAATAAAATAGCCTAAGGTCAAGTTACTTTGGATTACACATGCCATTCAGTTGAACTAACAACCCAAAGCATGAACTAACAAATGCTTTTGTGACTAGATTCGCATTGTTTATACAGACTGACACAACTGACACACCTTACATGTTTCCCTTATAACTTCTCACTTTGGTCTAAGGACCCAGAAAGCATACCTGCTGTTTCGTCCTTTGTACCCCTGTCCTGTATCAAGAGAAACCACTATCCATAAACCATTTGTCATTAGGATCTGTAGCTAACTCCTGCACACTAAACAAGAAAAGTTAGTTATCACGGGGGACCCAAGCCATGACTGACTTGGTAATACCATCCTCATCCACAAACTTGAATTCTTTCAAATACCCATCTCTCCTTTCAGGTGACTTGGATTTTTGATTGAGAATCTGTTGTGAAGCTGAATGATTAACAGCCATTCTCGACCTTTGTATTGGTCTTTTCGGTTCAGCCCTTGAATAATTTCTGTTATAGTACATTTCAGTCTCATAATTCCGGGCTCTACCTTGTGTCGTATGGTTATTAGGAGAATTAGACCTACCGAGAGTGTGACTCCTCTTAGGTGAATTTTTCCTAATAATGGTATGGGGGCCAGACATTGAGTGACTAGGAGATCTATTCGGTGAATTAATCCTAAGTCCGTCATTTTGTCTAAGAGACTCCGATGATTGACAACTACCTATACGTGACACCTCAACGGAGTTCTTCTCAGAAACTCGAGAACTACTCCCGCTCGCATCACTAGGCATTGTTTTTAAGATTTGCTGCTCTTGTTTCCATATGTTCAATGAAGACTCTGACTTTTTGTAGGGACAACCTGAAACAACATGTCCTTTCTCATGACACTTAAAGCAAGACATCTTGTCAATAGATTTCTTATAGGCACTCTTTGACCTAGTTGTCTTACAAATACCCTGATTGTCTGTATCAACAGCTTGTTTTAACTCCCCTTTGTTAACATTGCTTACAGTATTTTCCTCTTCTAGGTTTGAATTACAACTAGACTGAACACACTGTACTGTTTGTCTAACCTGAGGAGTAATTGAAGATACTTCATAGGACTCAGTTACCTTGACTACCTCTGAGTTAACCATATCATTGGTCTCATCCTGAGCAGTAGGTACACGATTGCTATTGGCCTCATCAACCTTAGTACTAGACTCAGCGAATTCCTTATCTCTAAAAGAGATCTCTTTGGTCAGTGACTCTACATGCTCATAAAGTAGTTCATTCCTGACACTTTGTTCAATCAATTTGTCATTCAGAACTAGGAAATCTTGAGCATCATTTCTCAGTTTGGCCTGAAGATCTTCCTTAATGTCTAATAAATTAGCATTATCTGATTTTAAGGATTGAATGTGAGCAGTCATAGATGAATATGTTTCTAGTACTAAATTCAATTTATCATTCAAAGTAGTACATAAAGCACATAAATCATGAAAAGTAGAAGAGTTTAGAATTACCTGTTTCCGATCAGATTTGATATTGGCCATCTGAGCTGCAAACTCCAGCGTAGTTAGCTCCTCAGCAATTTCCAGCACCAAAGGTTCTGAATCAGAAAACTGTGTATCCTCTTTCTCTTCCTCTTCTGCTCCCGTACTTCCAGTCTCTGTGACTTCAGCCATGAAGGCTCTAGCATTAGTCTCTGGATGTGTACTCCAATCATATGTGCCATCTAACTGTCTGTTAGACCCCACATTAGCAAGTAAACCAGCCACTGAACCCTGATTCCCTGATCTTTGATTCCCTGAACTGGCTAAATGCTGACGTCCTAAGTTCTGATGATTATCAATCTTAGGTCTTTGACACTCTCTCGCAAAGTGTCCCAACCCCTGACAGTTATAACATCTAACTTTTGACTTATCGAATCCTACATTGTTCACACTCATACTTCTTCCTGTTCTTTTCATGAACCTTTTCAATCTCTGTGTGACCATAGCCAATTGCCATTGTAGGTCCATTTGTTCCAAGTCATCCGGATCCACCTGATCATAATCTTCTTCCCATAAAGCTGGATCAATTATTTTCCCTTGAATACAATTCCCGTAAGCCGCTACAAACGATGCTAGAAGCTTCAGTTGCTCCTCTGCAGTTTTAGCACTCATTGGCATTTTTGTGTATCCCTGAGACGATGATCCTGAAGTAGATGCTTGTGGCTGCTCATCCGGTCCACTAAACCCTATGAAAGCTCTACATTGTGCTTCCTCTGGCTCAGCTGGTGACGCAGTTTCTCCTGTGAAAAACGCTGTAGCTGTCTTCATATCAGCTGTCACTGAAGGTGTTGATTTTCCGAAATACATTGCCGGATTTTGGACTTGTTCATAATCCGTTTCAGCCTTCAATAACTCGAAATGATACGCCCTCAGCGTACCCACGACATCCTCCAACGATTGAGTATAGTACTTATCCTCATCAAGCTTAATCATAGCCACATACATCGCCCATTTGGCGGGTAAGGCATCCAAAAGCTTGTTATTCTTTTCTGTGTCGCTATACTCAATGTCGTGACTTTCAAGCTCTGTTAATAGATGATAAAACCGAGTGATAGTATCATTCAATTGTTCATCCTTTAACGCCTTGAAGATGGCGAACTGTTGTTTTAACAGCTCTGTACGCTTTCTCCTAACCCGAGGATTTCCCTCACACCTTTTCTCAAGCGACTCCCAAAGTTATTTTGATGTCCTCTGAGTCCGGAATGTGTGTAGAATATCTTGCGGTAACGCCATTCGGATTAAAGAAAAAGCTTTGTTTTCGGCTTCAAATAATTTCTTGTCATCCTCTTTCATCATCTGGTATGACAAGACCTTTTGACGGCCTTCAACTTCAGATACTGGCGGAATGTACCCTTCATCTATGCACACCCACATGCGCATATCATTGAATCGTACAAAATCTGTAAATCGATCCTTCCACCAGTAATAGTCCTCAACTTTCATCAGCTTAGGCGGTGCATTTGCCTTCCCAACTTCGTGATCCATCTCAATGAATTTCTAAAGATTTGACATCTTTTCTGAAACAAATTGAATTTGAACTTAATTAATTTAATTCGAAACTGATTTAGACTAACTTATTCGAATCTAGATAGATTCGAAACTAATTAATATTAAATCTGTTGAGATTAAATTCGATTAAGTCTTAAAAGTCAATTAGATTCGAAATTATGTCAGATTCGAACAACTCCTTAGATTCGAAGTTATGTCAGATTCGAAGAACTCCTTAGATTCGAAGGTCCTTAGAATCGAAGGCTCAGCTGAATCGAATGTCAGCAGAATCGAAGCACAGAATCGAAACAGTAACAAACTCGAAATAAACTCGAAACAACACAGACTCGAGATCCAATTCGAATGAAGTAACAGATTCGAAACAAAGTAGACTCGAAACTCACTGAAATTGACTCGAAAGGAGCGTATTTAGGTTAGACTCGAGACTAGAGTGAAACCCTAATTACCCCTATAGATTCGAGCGCCGCAAACTCGAAAAACGGCTAACACGTTGATTTTTTGACGTTTTACAGATTAAACCACTATTTTCAAACGAAAAATAATGATTTCGATCAAAAACGTGAAAAACAACAAAGTGTTTCCCGAATATGAATTTGCTAAGCTCAAAAACACGTTTTTGAGAGCAAAACCGTCCAACTAGCGTCAAGAAACCTAGAATGTATCTGATGAACACGAAGAACACCAAGAACACTCCGTAGGCTTTGATACCACTTGTAAGGTCTACCACTGCAAGATCTATCTAGACGCGGATCCGTGAACGAGTGCGGAATCCTTGTTGACGGTTAGACGGACAACTCTCAACCAACGGAACACGGAGACTATTAGACGCTGAACGAACGACACACGAACGATCCTACGTACTAATTCTCTCCGAAACGGCACTCACCTAGCTGATAAACTCGAGATCGCCTCTTGCTCAATTCCTCACGAATTCTGCAAAAAGTCTGATAATATTTCGAGTCTATCCCTAATTATAGACCCTGATTCGAGTTTGTTGTGGGCCAACCTCGAATCTGGCCTAAGGCCCATTCGAATCTGTCCATCTGACAGACTCGAAACTAGCCCATTCGAATCTAAGGCTAGACTCGAATCTATCACAGATTCGAATCCCAAGCCTTAAACAATTCGAATCTATGGCTACATTCGAATCTATCACAGATTCGAATGCCAAGCCTTGTATTCTAAAATCACCTAAGAACTTGTCCTATCAATAACAAAACTAGACTGCTGTCGTCACACTGAATGTACCAACATCTGGTGGTACCTATCGCAACCAACTAAGTTGGGGAAAAATTTACCCATTAAGAAGCTGCAAATCCCGAGCCGAAGAAAGACGAAAATTTGGACACATAAAGGACAAAATTCGGTACAATGTACGACAATTTGTTAGTTTTTTGGGGGGACCAAACGCTACAAATAGCACACACGAAAATCGCCTGGGAACAGTGCAGCGCACCGGCCAGCGCAGCCTTGCGCCCCGCGCTGCGCCCCAAGCGCACCGGCCAGCGCAGGGGTGCGCCTGCGTCTGCGCCTCTATGCGTTTCTGCGATTGTTAAACCCTTTTTCACTTCATTTGCTTCATTCTTCCTCAAAAACCTCCGAAATTTTGCTCTCTTTTTGCTCCCAAAACTCCTGGAACTTGGATTTCTTGCTTGATTCGTGCTCCTCCTTGGATCATATCACCAATGTAAGTGATTTTCTGCCTCATCTTTCAAGTTTATACCAAGAGATGCTATTTTCCATAGAGGTTTGACGTTCTTATTGTTGCCCTAACTTCACAATGTTGAAGATGAACATATTTCAGAGTTTTATTTGTGATTTGTTATGTGCTACATGCTAGAACATATACATTTCATGTCTTCTTAGTTAATTTCTTAATATAGGGTTTTTCATGAATTTTTCACTGTGATATGTTTAGAAAATCTATATTAAGTATAAAATCCAGTGGAGACACATTATTCTATGCTAAATCTAGGGTGAACACGTTGCTCCATTCCAATTTCATGATTCGTATTTGTTAATCGCTCCATTCGTTGTTCATAATCATGCATGTCACGACAAATCTTGCCATGTTTCGTTAC
>JAANYP010003661.1:0-13412 GCA_020465985.1 Centrapalus pauciflorus | reverse complement strand
ACACAGAAAAGAATAACAAGCTTTTGGATGCCTTACCCGCCAAATGGGCGATGTATGTGGCTATGATTAAGCTTGATGAGGATAAGTACTATACTCAATCGTTGGAAGATGTAGTGGGAACGCGTTGGAAGATGTAGTGGGAACGCTGAGGGCGTATCATTTCGAGTTATTGAAGGCTGAAACGGATTATGAACAAGTCCAAAATCCGGCAATGTATTTCGGAAAATCAACACCTTCAGTGACAGCTGAGATAAAGACTGCTACAGCGTTTTTCACAGGAGAAACTGCGTCACCAGCTGAGCCAGAGGAAGCACAATGTAGAGCTTTCATAGGGTTTAGTGGACCGGATGAGCAGCCACAAGCATCTACTTCAGGATCATCGTCTCAGGGATACACAAAAATGCCAATGAGTGCTAAAACTGCAGAGGAGCAACTGAAGCTTCTAGCATCGTTTGTAGCGGCTTATGGGAATTGTATTCAAGGGAAAATAATTGATCCAGCTTTATGGGAAGAAGATTATGATCAGGTGGATCCGGATGACTTGGAACAAATGGACCTACAATGGCAATTGGCTATGGTCACACAGAGATTGAAAAGGTTCATGAAAAGAACAGGAAGAAGTCTGAGTGTGAACAATGTAGGATTCGATAAGTCAAAAGTTAGATGTTATAACTGTCAGGGGTTGGGACACTTTGCGAGAGAGTGTCAAAGACCTAAGATTGATAATCATCAGAACTTAGGACGTCAGCATTTAGCCAGTTCAGGGAATCAAAGATCAGGGAATCAGGGTTCAGTAGCTGGTTTACTTGCTAATGTGGGGTCTAACAGACAGTTAGATGGCACATATGATTGGAGTACACATCCAGAGACTAATGCTAGAGCCTTCATGGCTGAAGTCACAGAGACTGGAAGTACGGGAGCAGAAGAGGAAGAGAAAGAGGATACACAGTTTTCTGATTCAGAACCTTTGGTGCTGGTTATTGCTGAGGAACTAACTACGCTGGAGTTTGCAGCTCAGATGGCCAATATCAAATCTGATCGGAAACAGGTAATTCTAAACTCTTCTACTTTTCATGATTTATGTGCTTTATGTACTACTTTGAATGATAAATTGAATTTAGTACTAGAAACATATTCATCTATGACTGCTCAAATTCAATCCTTAAAATCAGATAATGCTCATTTATTAGACATTAAGGAAGATCTTCAGGCCAAACTGAGAAATGATGCTCAAGATTTACTAGTTCTGAATGACAAATTGATTGAACAAAGTGTCAGGAATGAACTACTTTATGAGCATGTAGAGTCACTGACCAAAGAGATCTCTCTTAAAGATAAGGAATTAGCTGAGTCTAGTACTAAGGTTGATGAGGCCAATAGCAATCGTGTAACTACTGCTGAGGATGAGACCAATGATATGGTTAACTCAGAGGTAGTCAAGGTAACTGAGTCCTATGAAGTATCTTCAATTACTCCTCGGGTTAGACAAACAGTACAGTGTGTTCAGTCTAGTTGTAATTCAAACCTAGAAGAGGAAAATACTGTAAGCAATGTTAACAAAGGGGAGTTCAAACAAGCTGTTGATACAGACAATCAGGGCATTAGTAAGACACCTAGGTCAAAGAGTGCCTATAAGAAATCTATTGACAAGATGTCTTGCTTTAAGTGTCATGAGAAAGGACATGTTGTTTCAGGTTGTCCCTACAAAAATTCAGAGTCTTCATTAAACATAGGGAAACAAGAGCAGCAAATCTTAAAAACAATGCCTAGTGATGCGAGCGGGAGTAGTTCTCGAGTTTCTGAGAAGAACTCCGTTGAGGTGTCACGTATAGGTAGTTGTCAATCATCGGTGTTTCTTAGACAAAATGACGGACTTAGGATTAATTCCCCGAATAGATCTCCTAGTCAATCAATGTCTGGCCACCATACCATTATTAGGAAAAATTCACCTAAGAGGAGTCATACTCTAGTTAGGTCTAATTCTCCTAATAAGCATACGACACCAGGTAGAGCCCGAAATTATGAGACTGAAATGTACCATAACAAAAATTATTCAAGGGCTGAAACGAAAGACCAATACACAGGTCGAGAATGGATGTTAATCATTCAGCTTCACAACAGATTCTCAATCAAAAATCCAAGTCACCTGAAAGGAGAGATGGGTATTTGAAAGAATTCAAGTTTGTGGATGAGGATGGTATTACCAAGTCAGTCATGGCTTGGGTCCCCCGTGATAACTAACTTTTCTTGTTTAGTGTGCAGGAGTTAGCTACAGATCCTAATGACAAATGGTTTATGGATAATGGTTTCTCTTGATACAGGACAGGGGTACAAAGGACGAAACAGCAGGTATGCTTTCTGGGTCCTTAGACCAAAGTGAGAAGTTATAAGGGAAACACGTAAGGTGTGTCAATTGTGTCAGTCTGTATAAACAATGCGAATCTAGTCACAAAAGCATTTGTTAGTTCATGCTTTGGGTTGTTAGTTCAACTGAATGGCATGTGTTATCCAAAGTAACTTGACCTTAGGCTATTTTATTTCTTTTTATAGTAAGTTAGTAAGTTACTTTATTAGCTTATTATTATTCATGAAAATCAAAATACAAAAAAAAGAGAATATCAGAAAAGGAGTTAAGTCTTAGATACATAGGTTCAAAGTGATGAAAATTAGCACCGTCGTTACAGACTCTCAGTATTTAGGCTTTCACACATAATGCAATTAAATCCTAAGTGTTATACTTTATTTAGTTTGATGTGTTGGTAAGCATAATACATATAGGGAATCTCAAGCCTAATAAAATATTCTAGAAAAAGTCAAGCGTGTCACTAACCTAGATGTACGACCAATCGGTCTTAATTTTTATGTACAAGACATACAAACATTGAGTCTAAATGAGGTATGCGAACTTTCTGGGGATGTATGGCAACATCAAATACATCTGAAAATGGAAAGAATAGAAATATCATGTAAAACTGAGAGTCGAAAACATGAAACTCTGTTGTACGTAAGTACAGACCTGTTGTCTCTGTTTAGATTCGGGTTAGCAGACATGTCGCTTTGTTGTACGTCAGTACAGACCTGTCACCCCTATCTGCTAACTTTAAAAATAAACCTTAAGTCGAACTAAGACACTTTGTTGTATGAGAATACAGACCTGTGTCCGATGTTTGTCTTTTAAAGAAAGTTTGCAAATACCAACAAGTTAGAATTTTTGTCTGTGTGCCTTGATCATAAAAGTATGTCTATGTCTGAGTCACGTAAGATAATTTCATGATAAATAAAAAGGCCAAGGGATATTTCGAAATGTAGAATGTTTAAAGGGGTAAATACCAACAATCGGCTAAACGAGTATGTCACGCCAAACAATCAAAGGAATCCAAAATTCCTAAGTGTGAAAGTTTAAGTACTGAAAGTTAGTATCAGACATCGCTATCTGATTGAATCTTTCTTTGACTATTCTCGCCAAAAATATACTATTTAGTGTAGGTTAGAGTAGCTTAAGTTTAAAATTAATTTTATTTTATTTTATTTTTATCTTCAGTAGGATAAAGGTCAAAGTTTCTAAGGATGCATGATTGGTTGAATAAACAAATATTGCGTGAAAATCTGTTGCTTAGTGTGACTGGTTCTGCAAAGGTTGTAAACCTCCATTACATGAAAAAGTTGAAAAAGTTGAATTTTATTCAAAGATTTTCAAAATTTTCATTTAAGTGTTGAAAAAGTTGAAAATTGTTCAAAGTTTTTCAAAACTTACGAGGTTGGGACTATCTAAACAAAGGTAATGATAGTTTCTCTCGAACTTAGTTCTCATGTTTGGTTTACGCTATAAACCTTCAAAAACTTTAAGTAGGAGAGTTTCATTTTATCTTTATCGTTGAATAATGATTTTAATGTCCTACTAACATCTAATGACTTGTTTCATGTGTTGATTAAGTCTATACAGTGTTAGCCTTGAATTATTCACAGAATTACAGATTCTTCAACTGACAAAGGCGATTTGTGAACTTCATGCCAAGTTGGATCAGACAGAGACTGATCAGTAGCAGTAGATTGCAAATCTGGAGGCTATATTGGCATCTGGTTGAAAGATCATCCATCTCAGGGGGAGAAATAGTAGAGAGTGGAGAAATCGTAGAGAAGCTGTCCTTCGAAAAAGATAAGTCAAAGAAGATAGCTCGAATAGTGAGCGGGCAGATCTTTCAAGACAGTAGTGAGCTGGCAGATCTTTCAAATATTGGCTCTCACTGTTGATCCATAGGGGGAGTCAGTGATCGTAGCTACTGACAATAGGAAAGACAAGGATTCAGAGACAACTGAAGTAACTGAAGACATGGTCTGACCGGAGCATTGTCAGAGTAATTGAAGATGACTTAGAACTTTTTCCGAAGTGCTATGAATGCATCACTCGATGAAGGTATTATGAATGATGATCAGAATGGGATAGATCTAGAGATGCAGAAGACTGCTCTAAATGATGAATCAGATTCTGAAGTTAGAACTGACTGATTTAGCTTAGAAGGACCGTATAATCTAGGAAGACAATTCTGGGCTGAGGTGTTTGCAAAAACTGTCAGAAGAAAGGGTTGTACTGCAGATTTGAGAGGTTAGTCTAAGAGGTATTAGAAGCGCTGTGGTTCAAAGGAACGTGGACTAAGTTAGAGAAGCGATTCAGAATCATCAGTCATGGATAACGAGGAGAAAGGGTGATCTCGACATTCATTGTCATTAAAGCAAATAGTCTGTCAAGATCAATGAACAAAACCTAGAAGCTATCGTCAAGGGGGAGTCTGTTGGTGCATTCAGTATGACGACAGCAGTCTAGTTTTGTTATTGATAAGACAAGTTCTTAGGTGATTCTAGAATACAAGTCTTGGCATTCGAATCTGTGATAGATTCGAATGTAGCCATAGATTCGAATTGCAGAAAAGGATACATTCGAATCTGTGATAGATTCGAATGAGTCCTTAGATTCGAATGGGCTAGATTCGAGTCTGTCAACATGGACAGATTCGAATGGGCCTTGGGCCAGATTCGAGGTTGGCCCACAACAGACTCGAATCAGGGTCTATAATTAGGGATAGACTCGAATCATTAAGGAACCTTTGGCAGAATTCGTGAGGAATTAAGCAAGAGGCGATCTCGAGTTTATCAGCTAGGTGAGTGCCGTTTCGGAGAGAATTAGTACGTAGGATCGTTCGTGTGTCGTTCGTTCAGCGTCTAATAGTCTCCGTGTTTCCGTTGGTTGAGAGTTGTCCGTCTAACCGTCAACGAGGATTCCGCACTCGTTCACGGATCCGCGTCTAGATAGATCTTGCAGTCGTAGACCTTACAATCTGTTTAATTATACAATAAATACTGCCGATATAGGGTTATTTGGTAAACAATATTACTCGCAACTCTTCTTGAGCTCTCACATGTGTTTGGGTTCCTATGATTATTTTAAGTGGTGGCTTCCTAATCCTATTGTAATCAATTCTGAACAGTCAGATGTCAAGGCTGTTTATGAGGCTTAACTTTTATATAATTTAGTTTGAAATATATTCTTTCATCTCTATTATAATGTGATTGTAGTTCTACTTTCTTACATGTTGTTTCAACCTGCTTAACTCTTTAAAGATTTTGGATGTGTTGCAAAAAATAAATCATTGAAATTTGACATTAAATGAAAGTTCATTGCTATTTTAAATAAACTTTTGGTATTTAAATGGACAAAAGTATAAAACATCAATGAATGATGAAATGTGTTTATAAATTTGGTATTTTTTAAGGATTTCAGACTTATTACAAAAAGTTTCGTTTAAGTTGAACGTAAAATGAAAGTTTATTGTTATTTTACGCAGAGAATAACACTTTAAAAATTGAAAATACAAATTAGCAGGTATTTCCACAACTTCTCATGGTCAGGTTTTTCGGCTCACCATACGGTATATTTTGCTTTTTGGTTATCACTGAATATCTCTTTATTTGTTCTTGATGGATTTTGATGGTTAGATTAGTTTATTCCATCTTTCTAAGGTAATCTATTTACATATATATTTTCCTTCTAACATCTTATCTCGAGAACTTTCAGAAAGTATATGAAATGAATAAGTGAAAGATATTAAAACAAAGCTAAAATTGATGAAGTTAATAAATGTCTCATATTAGACTTTTAAAAGTCAAATAATAATAACTGAGATTTTGATATACCATATCAAGAAATAACATAAAAAGATAAAATATTTATATAAATTTGATGTATTTAATGGATTTAGGATGAGTTACAAAAAGAATCACCGAAATCCGACGTCAAATAAAAGTTTATTGCTATTTTAAACAAACTTTAGGTACTTTAATGCCCAAAAGTATGAAATATCAATGAATGAAGAAAGGTGTTTATATATTTGGTCTTTTCTAAGGATTTTAGACTTGTTACAAAAAGTCTTGTCGAAATCCGACATTAAATGAAAGTTTGTTGCTATTTTATGCAAAGGATAACAATTTAATAAGTGAAAAGGCAAATTAATACTGCGAAATGTAATATTTTTGTAGAAATGATGTTAGAATGTTTTTGATGTGTTGTTAAGTTTCATCAAAAACCAACTTCATTTGAATCCTCACCACCAAACATATTAATAACCAAAATTTAAATTCTAATTTCTTGTTTCATTCCATGAAACAAACATCACCTAAAGTAAAGATTTGCTGCCGCCGCTTTGCGCGGGTATGTAGCTAGTCGGTATATAACCTAGGTTTATGAAATTACTTGATTAATCTCAACCTAAGTTTTATTTTATAATTCATAAAATAGAATGGAATGGAAATGAATTGATTATCTATATATAACCTAGGTTTGTGAAACTAGTTGATTAATACCAACCTAAGTTTTTATTTATTATTCATGTAATGGTATGGAATGGAAATGAATTGATTATCTCTATATAACCTAGGTTTATGAAATTACTTGATTAATTTCAACCTATGTTTTATTTTATTATTCATGGAATTTCATAGATTGGAAATGAATTGGTTATCTGTATATAACCTAGGTTTATTAAATTACTTGATTAATTTCAACCTAAATATTATTTTATTATTCATGTAATTTCATGGAATAGAAATGATATGTTTATCTGTATATAACCTAGGTTTATAGAACTAGTTGATTAATATCAACCTAAGTTTCAATTTATTATTCATGTAATGGTATGGAATGGAAATGAATTGATTATCTGTATATAACCTAGGTTTATGAAATTAGTTGATTAATTTTAACCTATGTTTTATTTTATTATTCCTGAAATTTCATGGAATGGAAATGAATTGGTTATCTGTGTATAACCAATGTTTATGAAATTACTTGATTAATTTCAACCTAAATTTTATTTTATTATTCATGTAATTTCATGGAATGGAAATGAATTAATTATCTTTATATAACCTAGGTTTATAGAATTACTTGATTAATTTCAACCTAAGTTTTAATTTATTATTCATGTAATGGAATGGAATGGAAATGAATTGATTATCTGTATATAACTTAGGTTTATGAAATTACTTGATTAATTTCAACCTATGTTTTATTTTATTATTCCTGGAATTTCATGGAATGGAAATGAATTGGTTATCTGTATATAACCTAGTTTATGAAATTACTTGATTAATTTCAACCTAAATTTTATTTTATTATTCATGTAATTTCATGGAATAGATATTATTTGATTATCTGCATATAACTAAGGTTTACGAAATTACTTGATTAATTTCAACCTAAGTTTTATTTTCTTATTCATGTAATTTCATGGAATAGAAAGAATTGATTATTTGTATATAACCTAGTTTTATAGAATTACTTGATTAATTTCAACCTAAGTTTTATTTTGTTATTCATGTAATTCCAAGGAGTGAAAATGAATTGATTATAGGTATATAACCTAGGTTTATGTAATTACTTGACTAATTTCAACCTACGATTTATTTTATTATTCATAAAATAGAATGGAATGGAAATGTATTGATTATCTTTATATAATCTAGGCTTATGAAGTTAGTTGATTAATTTCAACCTAAGTTTTATTTTATTATTCATGTAATGGAATGGAATGGAAATGAATTGATTATTTATATGTAACCTAGGTTTGTGAAACTAGTTGATTAATATCAACCTAAGTTTTTATTTATTATTCATGTAATGGTATGGAATGGAAATGAATTGATTATCTGTATATAACCTAGGTTTATGAAATTACTTGATTAATTTCAACCTGTGTTTTATTTTATTATTCATGGAATTTCATGGAATGGAAATGAATTGGTTATCTGTATATAACCTAGGTTTATGAAATTACTTGATTAATTTCAACCTAAATTTTATTTTATTATTCATGTAATTTCATGGAATAGAAATGATTTGTTTATCTGTATATAACATAGGTTTATGAAATTACTGGATTAATTTCAACCTAAGTTTTATTTTCTTATTCATGTAATTTCATGGAATGGAAATAATTGATTATCTGTATATAACCTAGGTTTGTAGAATTACTTGATTAGTTTCAAACTAAGTTTATTTTGTTATTCATGTAATTCCAAGGAATGGAAATGAATTGATTATCGGTATATAACCTAGGTTTAAGAAATTACTTGATTAATTTCAATCTAAGTTTTATTTTATTATTCATGAAATTTCATGGAATGAAAATGAATTGATTATCTTTATATAACCTAGGTTTATGAAATTACTTGATTTATTTTCAACCTAAGTTTTATTTTCTTATTCATTTAATTTCATGGAATAGAAAGAATTGATTATTTGTATATAACCTATGTTTATAAAATTACTTTATTAATTTCAACTTAAGTTTTATTTTGTCATTCATGTAATTCCAAGGAATGGAAATGAATTGATTATCGGTATATAACCTAGGTTTATTAAAATACTTGATTAATTTGAACCTAAGTTTTATTTTATTATTCATAAAATGGAATGGAATGGAAATCTATTGATTATCTTTATATAACCTAGGTTTATGAAACTAGTTGATTAATATCAACCAAAGTTTTTAATTTATTATTCATGTAATGGTATGAATTGGAAATAAATTGATTATCTGTATATAACTTAGGTTTATGAAATTACTTTATTAATTTTAACCTATGTTTTATTTTATTATTCCTGGAATTTCATGGAATGGAAATGAATTGGTTATCTGTATATAACCTAGTTTATGAAATTACTTGATTAATTTCAACCTAAATTTTATTTTATTATTAATGTAATTTCATGGAATAGAAAATATTTGATTATCTGCATATAACTCAGGTTTATGAAATTACTTGATTAATTTGAACCTAAGTTTTATTTTCTTATTCATGTAATTTCATGGAATAGAAAGAATTGATTATTTGTATATAACCTAGTTTTATAAAATTACTTTATTAATTTCACCCTAAGTTTTATTTTGTTATTCATGTAATTCCAAGGAGTGAAAATGAATTGATTATCGGTATATAACCTAGGTTTATGAAATTACTTGATTAATTTCAACCTAAGTTTTATTTTATTGTTCATAAAATAGAATGGAATGGAAATGTATTGATTATCTTTATATAATCTAGGTTTATGAAGTTACTTGATTAATTTCAACCTAAGTTTTATTTTATTATTCATGTAATGGAATGGAATGGAAATGAATTGATTATCTATATATAACCAAGGTTTGTGAAACTAGTTGATTAATATTAACCTAAGTTCTAATTTATTATTCATGTAATGGTATGGAATGGAAATGAATTGATTATCTGTATATAACCTAGGTTTATGAAATTACTTGATTAATTTCAACATATGTTTTTTTTTATTATTCATGGAATTTCTTGGAATGGAAATGAATTGGTTATCTGTATATAACCTAGTTTATGAAATTACTTGATTAATTTCAACCTAAATTTTATTTTATTATTCATGTAATTTCATGGAATAGATATTATTTGATTATCTGCATATAACTAAGGTTTACGAAATTACTTGATTAATTTCAACCTAAGTTTTATTTTCTTATTCATGTAATTTCATGGAATAGAAAGAATTGATTATTTGTATATAACCTTGTTTTATAGAATTACTTGATTAATTTCAACCTAAGTTTTATTTTGTTATTCATGTAATTCCAAGGAGTGAAAATGAATTGATTATAGGTATATAACCTAGGTTTATGTAATTACTTGACTAATTTCAACCTACGATTTATTTTATTATTCATAAAATAGAATGGAATGGAAATGTATTGATTATCTTTATATAATCTAGGCTTATGAAGTTAGTTGATTAATTTCAACCTAAGTTTTATTTTATTATTCATGTAATGGAATGGAATGGAAATGAATTGATTATCTATATGTAACCTAGGTTTGTGAAACTAGTTGATTAATATCAACCTAAGTTTTTATTTATTATTCATGTAATGGTATGGAATGGAAATGAATTGATTATCTGTATATAACCTAAGTTTATGAAATTACTTGATTAATTTCAACCTGTGTTTTATTTTATTATTCATGGAATTTCATGGAATGGAAATGAATTGGTTATCTGTATATAACCTAGGTTTATGAAATTACTTGATTAATTTCAACCTAAATTTTATTTTATTATTCATGTAATTTCATGGAATAGAAATGATTTGTTTATCTGTATATAACATAGGTTTATGAAATTACTGGATTAATTTCATCCTAAGTTTTATTTTCTTATTCATGTAATTTCATGGAATGGAAATAATTGATTATCTGTATATAACCTAGGTTTGTAGAATTACTTGATTAGTTTCAAACTAAGTTTATTTTGTTATTCATGTAATTCCAAGGAATGGAAATGAATTGATTATCGGTATATAACCTAGGTTTAAGAAATTACTTGATTAATTTCAATCTAAGTTTTATTTTATTATTCATGAAATTTCATGGAATGAAAATGAATTGATTATCTTTATATAACCTAGGTTTATGAAATTACTTGATTTATTTTCAACCTAAGTTTTATTTTCTTATTCATTTAATTTCATGGAATAGAAAGAATTGATTATTTGTATATAACCTATGTTTATAAAATTACTTTATTAATTTCAACTTAAGTTTTATTTTGTCATTCATGTAATTCCAAGGAATGGAAATGAATTGATTATCGGTATATAACCTAGGTTTATTAAAATACTTGATTAATTTGAACCTAAGTTTTATTTTATTATTCATAAAATGGAATGGAATGGAAATCTATTGATTATCTTTATATAACCTAGGTTTATGAAACTAGTTGATTAATATCAACCAAAGTTTTTAATTTATTATTCATGTAATGGTATGAATTGGAAATAAATTGATTATCTGTATATAACTTAGGTTTATGAAATTACTTTATTAATTTTAACCTATGTTTTATTTTATTATTCCTGGAATTTCATGGAATGGAAATGAATTGGTTATCTGTATATAACCTAGTTTATGAAATTACTTGATTAATTTCAACCTAAATTTTATTTTATTATTAATGTAATTTCATGGAATAGAAAATATTTGATTATCTGCATATAACTCAGGTTTATGAAATTACTTGATTAATTTGAACCTAAGTTTTATTTTCTTATTCATGTAATTTCATGGAATAGAAAGAATTGATTATTTGTATATAACCTAGTTTTATAAAATTACTTTATTAATTTCACCCTAAGTTTTATTTTGTTATTCATGTAATTCCAAGGAGTGAAAATGAATTGATTATCGGTATATAACCTAGGTTTATGAAATTACTTGATTAATTTCAACCTAAGTTTTATTTTATTGTTCATAAAATAGAATGGAATGGAAATGTATTGATTATCTTTATATAATCTAGGTTTATGAAGTTACTTGATTAATTTCAACCTAAGTTTTATTTTATTATTCATGTAATGGAATGGAATGGAAATGAATTGATTATCTATATATAACCAAGGTTTGTGAAACTAGTTGATTAATATTAACCTAAGTTCTAATTTATTATTCATGTAATGGTATGGAATGGAAATGAATTGATTATCTGTATATAACCTAGGATTATGAAATTACTTGATTAATTTCAACATATGTTTTTTTTTATTATTCATGGAATTTTATGGAATGGAAATGAATTGGTTATCTGTATATAACCTAGGTTTATGACATTACTTGATTAATTTCAACCTAAATTTTATTATACTATTCATGTAATTTAATGGAATAGAAATGAATTGTTTATCTGTATATAACCTAGGATTATAAACCTAGTTGATTAATATCAACCTAAGTTTCAATTTATTATTCATGTAATGGTATGGAATAGAAATGAATTGATTATCTGTATATAACCTAGGTTTATAAAATTACTTGATTAATTTTAACCTATGTTTTATTTTATTATTCCTGGAATTTCATGGAATGGAAATGAATTGGTTATCTGTATCTAACCTAGGTTTATGAACTTACTTGATTAATTTCAACCTAAGTTTTATTTTCTTATTCATGTAATTTCATGGAATAGAAAGAATTGATTATTTGTATATAACCTAGGTTTATAAAATTACTTTATTAATTTCAACTTAAGTTTTATTTTGTCATTCATGTAATTCCAAGGAATGGAAATGAATTGATTATCGGTATATAACTTAGGTTTATCAAAATACTTGATTAATTTGAACCTAAGTTTTATTTTATTATTCATAAAATGGAATGGAATGGAAATCTATTGATTATCTTTATATAACCTAGGTTTATGAAACTAGTTGATTAATATCAACCAAAGTTTTTAATTTATTATTCATGTAATGGTATGAATTGGAAATGAATTGATTATCTGTATATAACTTAAGTTTATGAAATTACTTGATTAATTTCAACCTATGTTTTATTTTATTATTCCTGGAATTTCATGGAATGGAAATGAATTGGTTATCTGCATATAAAACCTAGGTTTATAAAATTACTTGATTAATTTCAACCTAAATTTTATTTTATTATTCATGTAATTTCGTGGAATGGAAATGAATTGATTATCTGTATATAAGCTAGGTTTATGAAATTACTTGATTAAGTTCAACCTAAGTTTTATTTTCTTATTCATGTAATTTTATGGAATAGAAAGAATTGATTATTTGTATATAACCTAGGTTTATAAAATTACTTGATTAATTTGAACCTAAGTTCTATTTTATTATTCATAAAATGGAATGGAATGGAATGGAAATGTATTGATTATCTGTATATAACCTAGCTTTATGAAATTACTTGATTAATTTCAACCTATGTTTTATTTTATTATTCATGGAATTTCATGGTATTGAAATGAATTGGTTATCTGTATATAACCTAGGTTTATGAAATTACTTGATTAATTTCAACCTATGTTGTATTTTATTATTCAT
>JAANYP010003660.1:34210-121575 GCA_020465985.1 Centrapalus pauciflorus | reverse complement strand
ATGGACCGAGATAAGGACCTAGATGGATTAAATATACAATTGATATTATATGAGGCCATCCGAATTTCGGATGGTCCGAAAATCGGATGAAACATATAAAATTATTATATATTTTCAAAGTGTTGTCTACTGATCCCAATTCCGGATGGGTCCGAATTTCGGATGAGTCCATAAATGAACATTAACAACTGAAAAATTTCCTAAGTAGGGGTCATCCGAATTTCGGATGGTCCGAAGTGAGGACTTAGCCAATTTCAGCAGTTAATGAGTTCATGCACATGCAACGTGAACATTTCTAAAAATTCATAAAAATGCATGAAAATGTAGATCCTAATCCAAAAACATGTAATGAACATTTTATATAACTACACTATGTTAAAAAAGACAGATTAAACTACTTAAAAATGCTAAAAACCGAATCTAAAACCCTTTAAAATTTGAAAATCAAAAACACGAAATAGGATGTTATAATCTGAAATAAAGCATAATAAAGGTTACCTGGTAGAAGATGAACACGAAAAAGCAAGAAAAACGAAGAAAAGCGGCTGTGAAAAGAGCCTGGAAGGTTGAAAGATGTTGTTAATGGCGGTGGTGGGTGCAACGGTTGAGAGAGAAGAAGAAGGTATGTATCTTAATGAAGAAGAAACACTAAATCCCGCCTATTTAAATAGGCGGGGCGGGTCGAGGTGCAGAAGATCCGCGCCTTTATCTTCAAAAATGGGCCAGCCGGGTTGTAATTTAATTAAAATGGGCCAAAAACAAAAACAAAAATTTTTTTGGCTAAAGACTAAAAACAGAAAAAAAGAAAAGATTGAGCCCAAAAAAAATGTTTTTGGATTTTTCTTATGAAAGCAAATTTAGACATAAATGAACTAGCTAAACTTATTTTAATAACTAAACTTAACATGAAATAGATTAAAAATATTTTTGAGATTTTCTTAAAAAAAATAATAATAATAAAATAATAAGAAAATATTTTTGACTTTTTGATATATTAAAAAATAAAATCTTTTTGTGTTTTTCTGAAAGACTGCATTAAAATTAAGATTAAAAATCAAACAACCTAAGACTTAAAATTTTAGATTATTTTAAAAACAAAGATTACATAAACTAACATCCTGAAAATATTCCCCTCAATTAAACACATATCCTTTCTAATCTAGACTCTAGAACCTTATTAAACCTTTGGGATACAAATAAACCTGGATTTATTATCGTCTCACTCAATTAAGAACAGTTCACAAAGCAAATTTCAGGATCATTAATTATTAAAAATGTACATAGATAAGGAAATATTGAATTTTAATTTGGTGACACAACCTTTAAATTTAAATAACAGATATTTTCTAAATAAAGGGATTTCAAACACTTATGTTTGAAATAGAATTCTTTTAGAAAATGTCTGAAATTTAACTAGAAGGTGGATTCAACATGCCGATATAAGATACTAAAAACTGAAAACGAGGGTCGTCTAAAGCTTTAGTAAAAATATCAGCAAGTTGATATTTCGTGCCTACAAAATACAATTCAATAGTTACCTTTTATACATGATCTTTAATAAAATGATACCTGATGTCTATATGTTTTATTCGTGAGTGCTGCACGGGATTGCTGGAAATAGCAATCGCACTTCTAGAATCAATCGCACTTCTAGAATCACAGTATATTGGGATATTGGTGAGCGAGAACCCATAATCACGTAACTGTGTTCTCATCCACAGCACTTGAGAGCAACAGCTTGCGGCTGCTACATACTCAGCATCTGTTGTGGATGTTAGAACACAATCTGCTTTTTGGAGGACCAACTCACCGGTCTGTCTCCCAAAAGTTGTATTCCGCCTGATGTGCTCTTTCTATAAACTCTACAACCTGCAAAATCAGCATCTGAAAAGGCAGTAAGATCAAAGTTGGTTCCCTTGCGATACCAGAGACCAAGACGGGTGTACCCTTAAGATAACGAAAGTGCATTTTACCACAGTTAGGTGTGATTCTTTTCGGTCGGCCTGAAAACGAGCACAAAGACATGTTAAAAACATTATATCTGGTCTACTGGCCGTAAGATTCAGTAAGGATCCAATCATTCCTCTGTAACTTGTATTGTTGACACTTTTCCCGGAAGGATCGGTGTCTAACTTACAGTTTGAAGCCATGGGAGTTGCGATACCCGTGCAAAAGTCTAACTTATACTTCTTGGGAATGTCAAGAGTATATTTCAACTGGTTCATAAAAATCCCATTTTCAAGTTGTTTGACTTGTAATCCGAGGAAAAAATTTATTTTCCCCATCATACTCATCTCGAACCTGGACTCTATTAGGGATGAGAAATCCTTACATAAATTACTGTCAGTATATCCAAATATAATATCGTCGACATATATTTGGACTAGCATTATGTGTTGCCCTTCCCTTTTTGTGAACAATGTTGTGTCCACCACACCTTTGCTGAAACCAGCAGAGATAAGAAAATTGGAAAGACTGTCATACCATGCTCGAGGTGCTTGTTTCAAACCATAAAGGGCTTTGTCTAGCATATAAACATGGTCAGGTTTATGCGCATCAACAAATCCTTGTGGTTGTTCAACGTACACCTCTTCGTTGAGTTCACCGTTCAGAAAGCTTGTCTTGACGTCCATCTGTACACTTTGAAGTCTTTGTGTGCCGCGTACGCCAAAAAAATTCTGATCGCTTCTATCTGTGCAACTGGAGTGAAGGTCTCGTCATAATCTATGCCTTTTTGCTGTCAGTAGCCTTTGGCAACAAGTCTAGCTTTATTTCTTACCACAATGCCGTTTTTCGTTCTTAAAAATCCACTTTGCTTTGATTATGGTTCGGCCTTTTGGTTTGGGAACTAACCACCATACTCTGAGCTGTTCAAACTGGTTGAGTTCTTCTTGCATTGCCACAATCTAGTCTGGGTCTTTCAAGGCTTCATCCACACGAGCAGGCTCTATCATACTAAGGAATGACGCAAAGAGACATTCATTAGCAGATGCCCTTCGATTTTGGACACCGGTAGATAGATCACCAATGATTTGTTCGGTTGGGTGACTCCGGGTCAATTTTGTCTCATGTAGAAGGTGTGAACGAGATGGAAGCTCAGTGGTGAGTGAGGGGATGGATGATGGGTCATGGTCAATGGTTTCAAATGAAGGTACCACTGGTTCCGGTTTGGGTTCAACTTGATCAGATGCAGGAATGATGTTTGGCATTATGTGTGAGGGCATGTCATTAGTAGATTGAACTAGAGATGTATCAGTGGATGAAGTGGATGGAGGTGGATTTAAAGTGGTAGGTGATTCAGATGGAGTTTGTAGCGCAGTTGAATCGTTGGATGTGTTAAATACAGAAGAAGAAACATTAGAAGTATTAGCACTAGAACCGAAAAATTCTACATAAAACGGATCAAATAAATTAACTAAATCAGCAGGAGAAAAAGAACTAGATTGAGAAGAGTCTCCAGGCATTAGTGTAATGCGAGGTCCTGATTGGTCAACTTCGGGTGCCAGTTCAGCCATTTCATCGAATGTGACATGCACACTCTCATTGACTGTTCTGGTGCGAGTGTTGTATGCGTGATATGCCTTCGAGTTGGATAAATATCCAATGAAGATCATTTCATCCGTCTTCTCGTTGAATTTCCTCAGGTTTTCCTTGTCGTTAAGCACGTTGCACCTGCAACAAAATACACGTAAGTACTTGATAAAAGGAACTTTATTTAGAAAGAGTTGGTATGGAATTTTATTGAAGCGCTTATGGATTATGGAGCGATTCTGCGTGTAGCAGGCTGTTGACAAGGCTTCGACCCACAAGAACATAGGTAGCTTTGAATATGTCAGCACTGTCCAAGCAGCTTCCAAAAGGGTACAGTTACGCCTCTCCACGACTCCATTTTGTTGAGGTGTTCTAGCAGCAGAAAACTGATGATGAATACCTTTGGATCGAAGGAAGCTCTCTACTACCGAGTTTTTGAATTTTGTGTCATTGTCAGATCGGATTGATTGAACACACAGCTGCTGTTGGGTTTCGACACTCTTAATAAAATCTATGATCTCTTGAGCTGTCTCATCCTTGGATCGCAAGAATTTAACCCAGGTATATCGCGAATAGTCGTCGACGATAACCAACACGTATCGCTTCCCATTTATGCTTTGTGTTTGCATGGGACCGCATATATCCATGTGAAGTAATTCCAACACTCTCTTAAAAGATGGTTCGGGTTTTGTCTTGTGAGATGATCTTTTCATTTTTCCTTTCTCACATGCTCCACATAGATGATCCTTTTCATATCTCAGTTCTGGGAGTCCTTTCACCAGTTGTTTCGAGGCTATCTTGTTGATATTTTCAAAGTTTAAGTGAGATAGCCTACGGTGCCATAACCAAGAGTCTTTTGAAGAAGCTTTTGATAAAAGGCAGATGTTATCCTTCACCATAAGCTTGGCAACATCTATAGTGTAAAGGTTAGAGCTTCGGGAACCGGATAAGATTTCTTTTCCATCCATACTCTTAACACTACAATTCTTAGCCCTAAATGCAACCTCTAGCCCTTTGTCGCAGAGTTGTCCTATGCTAAACAAATTATGAGATAACCCCTCAACATAGTCAACATCCTTGATGACTAGATTATTCAAGACTAATTCCCCGTATCCTTTTATATGAGCATGATCATTGTTCCCGAATTTGAATGTCCCACAATACTGTTCTACTATGTTGGACAACAACTCTCTCCTCCCAATCATATGCTTAGAGCAACCCGAATCCATATACCAGATGGACTTTGCCTGAAAATAAAGAATGCATGCAATGAAAAACTATAGGCATTAAACAAATCCATCGTAAATTAACGTGCAAACCGTATTCTGAACCGAGATGTTCTAAAAACATGATGAGTTAGACCGGGTCCTGAGCTCATTGCACAGAAGCCAAACATGTCGGTTTAAGCACAACCGACAAGCAGAAGAACGGGTCCTAGTCTTTGATAACTAGAAACCAATTCAATGAAGTGTGGGTCTTGATCTGAAGTAACCAAGAATCATCTGCGTTAAGATCACACAACTTTGGGTACCCATCTTAGGATGGGTCCTTTTGGTTAGGTGTTCCAGGAGAATATGACACGTGTACAGTCTTAGGAACCCATTTAGCAGTTATGTGTGGACTGAATGCAGAGCCTTTTGGAATCCATTTATGTTTAAGTTTAACAGGCTTTGGAACCTTAGGCGATGAAATTACCTTTGCTTTTGGACTTTTTGAAACTTGTTTAACATTTGCTTTGGTTTTGGGCCTAGGCAAAGTACAAGTCTCAGTTTTTGTGGAGGCCGATGATGCAGTATTTTTTATTTTCTTTTTCTGAATTTTTTTAACAGGATAAGGCACAAAAGCATTCATTTCAGGTACTTAACGTCTAAAACGAGTTGGACATAATTTAAACAAGTCACCAAACGAATACTTTAAATAAGAAGTAGAATATACATCATTACAAATATTGTTTTCTGAGATTACATGCAACCTATCTCTCGAAACAAATTCATCTGGCATAACAGCCTTCTTCACAAAAAAAGTGGAAAAATCTTGCATAGTCGTTTTGGGCACTCTTCTCACATGATCTGTAGGAACAAACCGATGAGAGTCAGTACGAATGGAAGACTTAGACTTTGAAAAATTTTCTTTTGCTAGGTGAGTGGGTTTCTTGGAAGACTTAGATTGATTCTGAGTCTTCTTTGAAACCTTAGCTTTGAAAGGTTTTGAGCACTCACCTTTAAAACTGACAGAAGAAAATTCAACTTTTGCTTTACCTCTACATTTTGTTGAAAACTTTGATTTGTCAATTTTTCATCACTCCTAAGAAGAGCTTCTTGATAATCAAGAGCTTTCTTTCCAGTTGCCTTTAATTCCTTTTCTAAAACTTTGATTTTATGTTGAAAGAATTTTTGTAGGAATATAAAGATGATGGATTGGTTTGACTGGTTCTGCTTTCATTTCAGCCTCTGAATAGCTAGACAAGAAATCCTCCTCTAGAGTAGGTACTCCATAAGGATAACTTTCTTTTAGTTCTTCATATTTAAAAGACATTTCTTTTTCTTTATTTTTCATTTCATTTCTCATCCTCTTGGGTTAAAACTTCTTCCGATGTTTGATAAACAAAAGACTTCAACCCAGCACCCATATATCTCATTTCATAAAGAAGAGGTAAAACTTGCTGAACCTTCCAAATACTTAGGATTTTTAAAACCAATTCCTTATCAGGAATGATAAAACCTAGTTTCTTTGGTTGATTCAAATGAATAGTTAGTTCTATTTGACCCCGTTTTAGAAATTCATCATCTAGGGTCTTTATGCGAGAGTACAAACCTATTCTTTCTTCTTCTATCATTTTATATTTTTCCAAACTATCTATGTTTCCCATGCTTACAGACTCTAATTGTTTTGAAAGAACAAATATTTCTGATTTTAAAGAGTTATTTTCATTAGATAGTTTATCCATACAAGATTCAAGGTACGTATTCCTATCCTGAACATCTACCTTTTCAATTAACATCTGCTTTATCACCTCATGGTTATTTAACCACTTCTTTTCATATAATTCAAATGATTCTTTTAAAGTTTGGGCTAGATGTTCAGCCTTGTGAATCCTACTTATCAATCAATAATTAATTCATACAACAAAGAACAAGATCAAGAACAACTAACCGAATGATTGTATTAATCACATAATTGATTACAGAATGGAATGAGATGAATGCACACTGTTGACCTAGATTCCTTCTCTGAAATTCCGTGCAATATGATTTACAATGTCAGATCCCCAAAAACTATTATATTACAAAGTCAAAGTTTATATTTATACTATTTACAACTTTGAACTAATTACACTTTGAACCACAGAATTTGATTTTCATCAACAAAACAAGTTCTAACAATCTCCCGCTTTGATGAAATAGGCAAAGTCTTCATTTTGTCAGCCCCAACTTCATTTCAAAATTTCTAACACTTTTTCTGTCGGCAAGCCTCCACTTTATCTTTGATATGAATTCTACCATGAGCTTCTTATCATTAGCACTGAGGGCTCCTCTTTTCGTTTTCCTCTTCTGATCAGCTGCTAATTTTCCTTTCAGCCCACTCATAACCTTCTGGAGGGTTCCATCACAAAACTTGATTAATTCAACGCTCCTCATAGCTCTCAGCTTTCGATTCTTATCTTTGTACATTACAACTGGACGTTTCACCATTATAACTTGAAACTCTTTCAGCTCCCCTGCAAACTTAATTTCTCTATTCGGTGGTGTCACATTTATCTTTCGCATGCCCCTTTCAACACCGATTTGGAGATCTTGAACTGACATAAGAACAAGATTAATATGCATGAAATGAAACAAGCTCTTCAAAGCAAATCTGCAGTGTTCATTCCTTTTGTTTCTGCACAATTCGTCAAACAAATCTTCAATATCCACCAAGTTTATCCAAAACATATCAGCTTCAATGAATGTGTACGTATTTCCATCAGATCTTGTAACCGTGAAAGTAGGATAAAAGATCTTAACAAATCTATCCTTTTTCAATCTTTATCAGATCAACTATTGGAAACTCACTTCTAAACTTTTCTGCACTTTGTGCCTTATTCTGAAGAAAACTAGCATAATTCACTAGATTAGGTCTATTTGGCTCCAAAACTCTAAGTAATATCAGAAATGTGCATGGTGCTTGCTTTTTGCAAAAAAATCTTCTTCTCAAGATAGTCTTCAAGATATGGCAATTTATTTCTTTTTCTTGTATATTCAACAGATTTCTTCGATGTAAGCTCCAAACCCTTTTTTCTTTTATTTCTAACTTCTTCTTCATTCAGAATGCACAACATATCATCAATTTCCCTCTGAACTATTCTTTGAGCTTCGAACCTCAGTTGATGTTGTCTTTGCGATTCATCCGCTAAGACATATTCGTTAAAGAATCTCTCCATAAACTCAAACTCATTTACTTCTTTCACAACAGGAGGAATAAAACTCTCAACTGGGAATGACTCCAACTCTTCTTCTTTTACTTGTATCGTATCCTCAGGCTTTTCAACCGTTGGAATAGGTATATGTTGGATTTATTATTTCGATCCTAGGAGTTGTTTTGTAATATTTATTTTAATTGTAATTTGTCTTGTATTTATTTCTATGTATTTCATGTTTAAGTTATAGTGTAGGGGCCAAAGTTGCCAAGTCTTGTAACTTAATTAATGGAGCCTATAAAAGGCTCCTAGGGTTTACTTTATGAAGAGACACGGTTGACAATTTGAATCTCCTTTACAGCCGCCACTGTTCCATCAACATTCAAAAACATTCATCTTGTCTTTTCTTTATTACAACACATTTATTGAGCTTGTTTCTTCATGTGTTTGATGAGAAAATCATTGAGGTGCTGAATATATATACGGGATTTCATATTAACAATTGGTATCAGAGCTCAGAGGGGTGGATTTAAACTGTTTTCTTTCGGATTCTGCTGGGTTTTGTTCATGTTCTTCGAGTTCTTCCATTTTCAACCGGTTAGATCTTCATTTTCCATGTTTTTTCGTGTTTCTTGTGTTATAATGGTTCTATTAACATCACATTATCATTATCTACTGATTTTAAACTCATTTACTTCCATATCTTTGTTAAAATCATCAAGAATCGACCATTTTTAAGCTTGAAAATATGGGTTTTTTAAGTTGGTTTTTCACGTGTTCATGCTAGTTTTAAGTGTTTTTTAGGTTGTTTTAAATCACCAAAAGTGTTTAAAATAGTTTATAAATCATTTAGAACTGTTTTCAGGCATTAAAACTAATAAAAATCGAATTCTGCCTATTCTACCTTAGAAAAACGTAAAAACCTGCTGTATTTCGGATTACATACTGTAGCATTTCGGACCACATAGGCACCAAATTCGGACCTCACAATCATCCTAATTCGGACCATACTTAGGTGAATCTCGGACCCCCCATAAGCCAATTTCGGACCACAATTCGGTCCAATCCGAACTTCGGACCATCCGAAGTTCAGGAAAGGCTTTCCATTTTTCACTGATTGGGACTTGTTCTTAAATTTTTCTATTTCGGACCACACCATTTCGGACCATCCGAATTCGGTCCTTCCACTGTCCCCATTTCGGAACAATCAAATTCGGCCATTTCACTGTTCATCCGAATTCGGTCCATAAGTCCATCCGAACTTAGGTCATCCTAATTTGGTCCCCCCAAGTAGTACTGTTCATCCGAATTAGGACATACTCCGAATTTGACCTTCATCCGAATCATATCCGTCCGATTTACTGTGCACCCATCCGAAATCTAGCCATCCGAAAGCACTCATCCGAAACCACTATTCATCCGAAATCAGCCCATCCGAATTCACACATCCGAATTCGGCTACCCCATCCAAAACACTGTTCACCCGAACTCATCATCCGAATTCAGAATATTCTGTTTTCAGTCCAACCCATCCGTGTTCAGTTTCCACCTCTAAGATCTCCATATTCGTAATCAGCACCTATAATCATAATGTCTCGCGAAGCTCTTGTACTCGGATCTGAGAACAGACCACTAGTTCTCTATCCTGATGAGTACGAACAATGGAAAGCCCGGTTCCTGAAATTCGTTGGAATGCAACCTTTGGGGAATCTGATGCTTCAATCAATATCCGAAGGACCCGTCATCTACAATAGAGAGATTGCTGCCAGACCCGAGGCTGACCCCCCTGTTCAAGCCTCAAAAGTTGAAAGAGAGCCGGCAAATGACGCCGAGAGGGATCGCCAGCACGCTGATAAGAGGGCCGAGTATCTGATTTATCAAGCCCTCCCCACTGATATTTTGGTCGGTGTAGACAGTAAAATGTCTGCAAAAGAAATGTGGGACGAGCTGGAAATCCAAATGCTGGGGGCAGATCTTGATGATCGTGCCAAAATTGAGGAGGCGAAGGCAAAGTTTTCAGAATTCCGCGCCAAAGACGGGGAATCTCTGCAATCCACATTCACCAGGTTCTGTGTAGTCCTTAACGAATTAAATAAACTGCACATCAAGAAGGATAGGGATGATATCAACATCCAATTCTTTGCCGCCTTAGCCCCCGAGTGGCAGCTTGCATGTAGGGCAACAAAAAGAGTCTTGAACATTCCTGAGGTATCCATAAATGTCGTCTTTAAGGAGCTTAAGAAATATCAAGGGGATGTGGATCAACAGAAGCTTATGGCAAATCAGTTGGCCTATCTACTGCTGTCAGCCAACACAGGGTTGAAACCGAATGATTCCCTAGCCTTGATCACCAATACGCAGATTCCGACACCATCTTTTGCTCCTGGTTCTTCATCGTCTCAGTACAGGTATGCTTCTCCTCCGCGTGAGGTTTATGATGAGGAGGAAGCTTCGATCCAAGAACAGATAGCCTTGTGGACCAACCGTCTTCAACAGCGACGGTTCTCCAACAAGACCAACAACCAACTCCGTTATGACACCGGTCCACGGAGGTACTCAGATGATAGGAGGGATGACCGCCGCGATGACTATCGCAGGGATGACTACAGAAGGGATGACAGGGATGATCGCCGGTATGATGACAGACGCGACTATCGCGATGATCGTCGTTATGAAAGGCGTGATGAAAGGCGAGATGACAGGCGGGACGATCGAAGGGATGATCGTCGGGATGACCGGAGGCGTGATGATAGCCGCGAGCACCGCCGGGCCGACAAGAGGCCGGCGGAACGAAGAGAGGAGAAGCCAAGAGCAGATGAGCCAAAGGCCACTGATGAACGTCTCTGCTACAAATGTGGCAAACCGGGCCACTTTGCTAGGGAATGCAAGAATAACTTCGAGAGAGACGTTGCTTATTACGAAAGAAAGCTCGAGGCTGCAAAGAAAAAATCGGATGCGTTAGCCCTCGTCGCACAGGAGGACTACTGGGATGCTGAAGATTCTGAAGACGAGGATGAAAAGGGCAAGAATTGCTATATGGTTGATCGTCAGGGGTTGGAGACTTGTACTGATGTCACTGCTGCAGATTCAGACATTGCTGCTGAGGGGGAGACAATGAAACATCCACCAGCATGTCTGATGGCTACAACCGATGATCCCGAATGCTCCACATCCGGTTCCGAGTCCAGTGAGGTATATTCCTATTACATTCCTGCACATGTAAATAAATTATTTGTAGATAATGAATGTACACTACACACACAAATACTTGATCTACAAGATAGATTAAAAGCTGAAACTGCAAAGTGTGTACAGGCTGAACATCAAGCTCATATTCTGAAAGAATCATCTGAATTATATCATGCAAAATGGTTAACTAATCATAATGTTATAAAACAGATGTTGATAGAAAAAGTAGATGTTCAGGATAGGAATATATACCTTGAATCTTGCATGGAAACGCTTTCAAAAGAAAAACTCTCTTTAAAAGAAGAAATTTCTGTTCTTACAAAACAATTAGATGTGGTAAATATGGAAAATATAGACAGTTTAGAAAAATACAAAATGATTGAAGAAGAAAGGATAAGTTTGTACGCAAGAATAAAGACCCTTGACGATGCATTTTTGAAAAGGGGTCAAACAGAACAAACTATCCATTTAAATCAGCCCAAAGAAACTAGGTTTTACCATTCTAAACAGGGAATTGGTTTTAAAAATCCTAAATATTTGGAAAAAGCACAAAATGTCTTACCTGTATTTTATGACATGAATTATATGGGAGCCGGTATTAAATCTTTCTTTTTTGAGTCATCAAAAGAAGTTTTAAACCAAGAAAATGAGAAACGTGTTGCGCGTAAAGATAAAGAAATTTCTTTTAATTATGAAGAACTTAACGAGAGTTATTCTTCTAGAGTACCCACTTTAGAAGAAGATCTCTCGTCAACTTATTCAGAAACTGAATTGAACACTAAAACTGAAAAATCAACTCCTCAACTTTATATTCCTGCAAAAGTTCTTCAACAACAAATCATTGTTTTAGAAAAGGAAGTAAAGTCGTCTCAAGAGAAAGCACTTGATCTTCAAGATGCTCTTCTTAAGAGAGAAGAAGAATTGGTAAATCAATCTTTTCAACAAACTGTGGAAGTCACTGTCTACAGAGAAAATTTTGAAATAGTTTCACAACAATTAAAAGATCTTTCAAAACAACAAACACTTTCTCATTCCCTAAAAATTCCATGTATGTCATCAGATAAAGGTAAGGCTACAGCTGAATCTTCTTCTATCTTTGTCAAAGGTGAGTGCTGAAAAGTTTTCAAAAATGAGGTTCCTAAAAAGACTCAGATAAAATCCAAGTCTTTTAAGAAACCCACTCACCACCAAAAAGAAAAGTCTGTCAAGTCTAAATCTTCCATGCTTACTGACTCTAATCATTTTGTTCCTACAGATCATATAAGGAGAGTCCCAAAAACCACCATGCAGGATTTTACAAGTTTTTTTGTGAAGAAGGCTTTAATGCCATGTGAATTTGTTACTAGAGATAGGATGTCTGTAATCTCTAAAGACAATTTGTGTAACAAAGTGTGTGACAATGTTTGTAATGATGTACCGAATTCTACTATTCCGTTAAAGTACTCTTTCAAGGATTTGTTTAATCTATGTCCAACTAAATATAGACGACAGGTTCCTGAAATGAATGCTTTTGTGCCTTATCCTGTTAAACGTATTCGGAAAAAGAAAACTAAAAATAGTGCATCATCGGCCACAAACAAAGTTGAGATGTGTCCGTTGCCAAGGCCCAAAACCAAAGCAACGGTCAAGAAGGTCTCAACAAGACAAAAACCGAAGGCAGTTTCAGCGCCTAAGGTTCCAAAACCCAATAAATCCAATCTTCAATGGATTCCAAAGGGTTGTGCATCCGGACCACACACAAATGCTAGTTGGGTTTCTAAATCTGTACACGTGCCATATAAATCTGGAAATCCTAACAAAAAGGGACCCATATTGAGGTGGGTACCCAAGGTTGTGTGATCTTAATGCAGATGGTTCTTGGTTACTTCTGATCAAGACCCGTGCTTCAAAGAAATGGCTTCTAGTTACCTTAGGCTAGGACCCGTTCTTTTGCTTGTCAGTTGTGCTTAAACCGACACGTTTGGCGTCTGTGCACACAGCCCAGGACCCGATCTTAACTCATCATGTTTTCTGAACATCTCGGTTCAGAACACGGTTTGATTGTGAATTAAAAATGGATGTGTTTGAATGCATATAGTTTTTCATTATACGAATTTATGTGTTTTTCAGGCTAAGTCCATTTGGTATATGGATTCGGGTTGCTCCAAGCACATGACAGGAAGAAGAGAATTGCTGTCCAACGTTGTTGAACAGTATTGCGGAACTGTGAAATTCGGGAACAACCATCAGGCTCAAATTAGAGGATACGGGGACTTAGTTCTAAATAATCTGGTCATCAAGGACGTTGACTATGTTGAGGGGTTATCTCATAATCTTTTTAGCATAGGACAGCTCTGCGACAAAGGACTAGAAGTAACGTTTAGGGCTAAGAACTGCAGTGTTAAGAACATGGATGGAAAAGAAATCTTAACTGGTTCCCGAAAATCTAACCTTTACACCATTGACGTATCTAAGCTTGTAGTGAAGGATAACATTTGCCTACTATCAAAAGCCTCTTCAAAAGACTCTTGGTTGTGGCATCGAAGATTATCCCATTTGAATTTTGATAATATCAACAAGCTGGCTGCGAAGCAATTGGTCAAAGGACTTCCTGAGTTGCGCTACGAAAAGGACCATCTGTGCGGAGCATGTGAGAAAGGAAAAATGAAACGATCATCTCACAAACCAAAGCCCGAACCATCATCAAAAAGAGTTTTGGAGTTACTTCATATGGATTTATGCGGACCGATGAGAACTCAAAGCATAAATGGAAAACGATATGTGTTGGTTATCGTTGATGATTATTCTCGATATACCTGGGTCAGGTTCTTACGTTCCAAGGATGAGACAGCTCAAGAAATCATTGATTTTATCAAGAGTGTCGAGACCCAACAGCAGCTGTCAGTACAATCAATCAGATCAGATAACGGCATGGAGTTCAAGAACTCAGTAGTGGAGGGCTTCCTTCGATCCAAAGGGATTCAGCATCAATACTCTGCTGCTCGAACACCTCAACAAAATGGGATCGTGGAAAGGCGTAACCGTACGCTAGTAGAAGCCGCTCGTACAATGCTCACATACTCAAAGCTACCTCCGTTCTTGTGGGCCGAAGCCGTATCAACAGCATGCTATACACAGAATCGCTCCATCATCCATAAGCGCTTTAACAAAACTCCTTACCAACTCTTTTTGAATAAAGTACCATTTATCAAGTACTTACGTGTATTTGGTTGCAGGTGCTATGTGCTGAATGACAGAGACAACCTCGGGAAATTTAACGAAAAGGCGGATGAAGCGATCTTCATTGGATATTCATCCAAATCGAAGGCGTATCGCGCATTCAATACCCGAACCAGAACAGTCAATGAAAGTGTGCACGTCACATTTGATGAGTTGGCTGAACTGGCACCCGAAGTTGATCAATCAGGACCACGCATTACTCAAATGCCTGGAGACTCTTCGAATAACCCCATTTCTTTTTCTTCTTCTGATTTGGTTAATTTATTTGATCCGTTTTATGTTGAATTTTTCGGTCCTAACGCTAGTGTGTCTAATGTTTTTAATAATGTAGGTAATCCTTCCAGTTCAACTGCGCCGCAAAGTTTCTCCGCTCCATCTTCATCAACATATCCTCATCCATCCACATCATCCACTGACACATCCGCAGTTGAATCTACTCCTGTAATACCCTCTCATATAATACCAACGATTCTTCCTTCACCTGAACACTCGGAAATTGAACCAGAACCTGTGGTGCCATCATTTGAAACCATTGACCAAAGAATCCTCATCCATTCCCATATTAACCACAGAGGTTCCATCCCGAGCACCCCTTCCACACGAGATCAAATGGACCCGCAGTCACCCAACAGAGCAAATCATTGGTGACGTAACAACAGGAGTCCAAACTCGTAGGGCATCTGCTAATGAATGTCTCTACGCATCATTCTTGAGCATGATAGAGCACGCTCGTGTGGATGAAGCCCTGACAGATCCGGATTGGATAGTTGCAATGCAAGAGGAACTCAACCAGTTTGAACAGCTAAGAGTATGGCGGTTAGTTCCCAAGCCAAAAGACCGCACAGTCATCGGAACTAAGTGGATCTTTAAGAACAAACGAGATGAGAACGACATTGTGATAAGGAACAAAGCAAGACTTGTTGCCAAAGGCTACCGACAACAAGAAGGGATAGATTATGACGAGACCTTCGCTTCAGTTGCACGGATCGAAGCAATCAGAATCTTCTTGGCGTACGCGGCACACAAAGACTTCAAAGTGTACCAAATGGACGTCAAGACTGCCTTTCTAAATGGTGAACTCAACGAGGAAGTGTATGTTGAACAACCACAAGGCTTTGTTGATGCACATAAACCTGACCATGTTTATGTGCTAGATAAGGCCCTCTATGGTTTAAAACAAGCACCTCGAGCATGGTATGATAGTCTTTCGAATTTCCTTAATTCTGTCGGTTTCTATAAAGGTGTGGTGGACACAACTCTGTTCACAAAAAGGGAAGGCCCACATATAATGCTAGTACAGATTTATGTTGACGATATTATATTTGGATCTACTGACAGTAATTTTTGTAAGGATTTTTCAGCCCTAATGGAGTCTCGGTTTGAGATGAGTATGATGGGGGAAATGAACTTTTTCCTCGGATTACAAGTCAAACAACTTGAGGATGGGATTTTTGTGAACCAGTCGAAATATACTCTTGACATTCTCAAGAAGTATAAGTTAGACTCTTGCACGAGTATCGCAACTCCCATGGCCTCCAACTGTAAGTTGGACACCGATCCTTCCGGGAAAAGTGTCGATAATACAACTTACAGAGGGATGATAGGATCCTTACTATATTTGACTGCCAGTAGGCCGGATATAGTGTTTTCAACATGTCTTTGTGCTAGATTTCAGCCCGACCCAAAAGAATCACACCTAACTGCGGTAAAACGCATTTTTCGTTATCTTAAGGGTACACCCGAACTTGGTCTATGGTATCCAAAGGGAACCGATTTTGATCTTACCGCGTTTTCAGATGCTGATTTTGCAGGTTGTAGAGTGGACAGAAAAAGCACATCGGGAGGAATACAGTTTTTAGGCGATAGACCTGTGAGTTGGTCTTCCAAAAAGCAGAATTGTGTATCCACATCCACAGCTGAGGCTGAGTATGTAGCAGCTGCAAGCTGTTGCTCTCAAGTGCTGTGGATGAGAACACAATTACGCGATTATGGATTCTCACTCACAAATATCCCTATTTACTGTGACTCTCGAAGTGCAATTGTCATCTCTTGCAATCCCGTGCAGCACTCTCGAACAAAACACATAGATATCAGATATCATTTTATTAAAGATCACGTTGAAAAGGGAACCATTGAGTTGTATTTTGTTGGCACGGAATACCAACTAGCGGATATATTTACTAAAGCTTTAGACGAACCTCGTTTTCGGTTTTTAGTATCTCATATCGGCATGTTGAATCCACCTTCCAATTAAATATCAGATATTGTCTTAAATAATTCTATTTCAATCTATCATGATTGAAATTCCTTTATTTTAGAAAATAACTGTTATTTAAATTTAAGGATTATGTCACAAAAATGAAACTCATTATTTCCTTATCTGCGCATATTTTTAATAATTAATGAACCTGATAAATTGCTGTGTGAATTGTTCATCATGGAGTGGGATGCAACCAATATCCAGGTTTGTCGGTATTTGTAAGGCTTAAATAAGGGTTGTCGCGTGTAAAATCTGAAAAAGGAAAAGGAAAAAGGACCGGTATTTATTTGAGGGGGAGTAGAGTTAGGATTTTTAAATTTTATAATTCTGTGTTTCTTTTTATTTCTTTTATAGTTAAATTTTTTAATTTTAGGATAGTCTTAATTTTAATTTAATCATAAGTGTTAATTTAATAGGTCAGAAAATATCAAAAAGATTTTAACTTTCAAAATTATCAAAAAACCAAAAAGATTTTAAGTTACTTCATTTCATTTTATTTTAACTTCAAAATTAAAGAAAATACCAAAAATATTTTTATTTTATGTTGTATTGGACCAAAATTTATTTTTGTGTTTAAATTTTCCTAAAAGCCCAAATCTTTTTTGTGTTGTGTGTGGGTTGAGTCCAAATCCGGCGGCCCATTCATTTTGGGGCGCGGATCCTGCTTGACCCGGACCCGACCCGCGCGGAGGCATATTAAAGGGTGGTCAAACGGTCAACAAAGTCTTTACTTCATCTTCAAGCTTTCTTCTTCTTCTTATTTCTCTCATCGACGAACACCCCCACATCCTCCATTGTTACCGTTCCAAGCTTCTCAACCATCGTTTTCTTCGATTTTTCTTGCATTATTCATCATCTGCATCAACAGGTAACACTTCTTTACATTTATTTCAGTCTTTAACTTAGTATTTTACTTGTTTGATTTTCAAATTTTTTTCTAGTTTTTCAATTCGGTTTTTACTCTTTTTAGGTAGTTTAATGTGTTATTTTTTCTTAGTTGTAGTTAGATAAAATGTTCCTTAGGTTGTTTTAGTTTAGGATCTGTAATTTCATGCATTTTCAGTAAGATTCCAACTGTTCACGTTTATATTTTGCATGAACATTAACTGCACTCATGCAGTTTCGGATGTCCGAATTCGGACCACCACCCGAATTCAGATGTCCGACTTAGAATAGTTTCAAAAATTTTCAAAGTACAAAACTCAGTTCGGACCACTGTTGATCCGAATTCGGTTCACTGTTGATCCGAATTCGGACCATCACATCAGGGTCAAAATTTTCAAAACATTGAAAAATTGTCTAAGTATGTTCACCACTATGCATCCAAATTCGGATGATACCCGGATTCGGTACTCATCCGAATTCCAGGTACCATCTGAAATTGGGACATTTCCATTTCATTGCATGCATTTTCACAAGTCACCATCCGAATTCGGACCATGTTCACACCACATCCGAATTCGGACCACATTCAATCATTTCATGACTACACTTCGGACCATCATCCGAATTCGGTCCCCATTTACCACCTCATCCGAATTCAGTCCCACTCACATCATTCATGCATTATTTCATTTCGGACTGATCCGAATTCGATGACACTGTTCATCCGAATTCGGACCATCCGAAATCCAACACTTAGGATTTTTTAAAATTTTCATTTTTCATGTTTTCCATTTCTGCATTTTCATATAAATTAAGAATCACAAAAATAGTTCCATCCAAGTGCATCATTGATTAGAGTTAGGATCAGTGTTTGAGTGAAACGGTCTTATCTAACATTGGTCTCTTAACGATTGACTTTGGACTTTGTTAGTAGAATTTTATTCTACTAATAAAGATCCGATGTTAAACAGATCAGACAATTTCTATTTCACACTCATCTAGACTTCACATCAATGCATTATCATATCAGGTCTTATGATTCTAACTTTGTTGCACTTTGCAGGTTAATGGATCCGGCAATCATTCTTACCGTACCCCATCCTCCTATCCCTAATAATAACGCTCAGCTACCCGAGGAAGCCATTCTGCCGAGCGCCGAGTTTATCCCCCATAACTGGCAACTCGACGTCTCTATCCTCCCAAAAGAATCCCAAACCCTTGCTTTTGACATCCTCACCCGCCATCCCATATACTATGCCCTTTCAACTGCCATAGCCGTTCCCCAGATTTACCTCCAACAATTCTGGAACAGGCTCCAATTCATAACCGACCCCGAACCTCACTTCACCTCCACCGTTGACTGCGTTCCAGTCAAAATCACAACCGCAGCCATCCGTCACATCCTTCGTCTTCCCATACAAGACTATCTTCCCTCCATTGACTCCTTCGATCCAAACCCATCCGTATCAGAAGCCCTCTCTGAAATTCAAACCCTAGGGTATGACGGCCCTCTTACAAAACCTTCCGACTTCCGCACCAAAAACCTTCAGTCCCACTGGAGGATCCTCTTCGATGTGCTGAATAAGTGCCTAACAGTCAAGCATTCCGGTCACGACTCAGCGTCGACCCAGGTATTAGCCATGTTCACTGGCTTTGCCTTCGACCGACACGTGGACTATGCGGCTTTCATTTTTGAAGAATTAAGAAGAGTCCGCGTAGAAAGAAGCACCAAGAAAGGTCGCAAGTATGTCCCCTATCAAAGGTTCCTTCAACTCATTATTCAATGCGCAATGGATCAGGACGAAGACATACATGAGCGTCCGGAGGCTGATGTCTACCCCAACGTGGCTATCCAAAAATTGACTTTGCCAAAGGGGGCCCCGACGGTACAGGTGATGAAAATTCCGTTATCTACTCTAACAAGGTCCAGGGGAACAGATCGGGTAAGGGAATATATGAGAGAGTATTATCCGGATGAGTCTCAGTCAGAATCGAATGAGACTAACCAGTCCGAAGGTGAGCAACAAGAGAGTGAGAATGAGGGAGAAAGGATGCATGTACAACAATCTATGGGTTTTGGTGAGCGGGAGTTTGCGAGTGTAAGGGAGGGTGCTGTAGGTGAGACGGCAGAGACGGCGGATTCTGAAAGAACCGTCTCTGTCGTAAGAGCGAGGGATATGCAATCTGAGGGTGAACCAAGCCCAATTAGCCGGACTCCCATTCAAAAGACCGTTAGTCCAGCGGTCGCAACAACCCCAACCATCCACTTGGTTTCCCCTCAAAGAGAAACCACTTCATTCCAAGGGGATCTTCCACACACTCCATCGCCCTCTCATTCGGAGAGTGGCGGTGTTGACAGAGGTCACACTCCTCCCCACGTGACCGACCTTCCTTCGCCCACGATTCCATCCCCACATATACACACCGTGCACGATGCCTTTGTGGCATCCCCAAGAGCTGCCTCCGTGGCAGCTCCACAAACTTCCGGATCTGAGCATCCCGTAGTGGAGCCAGAGATGACGGAAGGAAGACCGGGAGTGGCTCAATCTACGCCGTCCACTTCCGGCCATCTCCCCATCAATTTGGAGATGTTAACGGCAGCATTACGTGCTGCCGGAGTTATCACCCGGGCTGACCTGGACGCCCAAAGGGAGGCAGCCGAGGAACGACACACCGCCCTTCTTTCTCTTATAAAGGGTAAGGGTGTCGCCTCCGAAGCCGGCCCCTCACCAGGATCCCATTCAGTCCAACTTCAAATAGCTGAGCTCTCGGACAAGATCGATGCTCTCAATCGCCTCATTCTTCAAGTCCAAGAGCAGCTCAATTCAAGGATGGATCGCCTTGAGTCGGCGGTTATAGATCTTCAGTGCCGTACTCAGGCCGAAGCCCCTAAAAGAAAACATGACGACCAGGACGACCCTGATCGTCATGAGGGGGAGAAGCGCAGAAAAGTCCAATTTGAGGAGCCCATGTTGGGTATAGGGGGAGCAGAGACCGCCGAGGGGTCTGAATTTCAGGGGTCGGGGGAAAAGTCTCAGGAGGCTCAGGAGTACATGCTAATAGAAGACGAGCCGATGGTCGAGGGTCCAGCTCCACTGGATCCGATGACAGCCATGGTAGAATTTGAGGAGCCACACGAGAAGGTTGAAATCATATTAGTTTCTGATTCAGATTCTGATACCGAGGACACCCAACCCCTTTTAACTCCTAAGCCTGAGCCTGATTCTCCAACCAAAAAATCCTCATCCTCTTCTTTCGATTTCCTGAATTCACCACCCAGAGCCCATCAGGAAGACATACTTTCATCCATCCAAGCTCCCCTATCACTAAAAGAATCCCACATTACTTTCAGCCCCCCAAGATCCCCAAGCCCTCCACCAGTCCAACAAACCCAACGTTCAGGTCCCTCCCCAACAAAAAGGGTTGACTGCTTCGATGAGACTCCGGAGGGTCCTGGTGTGTACAGAAAAGACGATTTATTCTGGGTAGACCACTACACCAAAGGAAAAGTTCATACACTGTCGCAGGAAGAAAAAGACCAAATGCGTCAAGAACGGCGGGGGACAATTATAAAGCTTCTTGAAGTCAAAAGATCTGAAATCGAAGAACCCCCCGTTCAAGGCCTGAAAGAATTTCTGCAGAACTTTCCCCCGGAGAGATTTCAAAATCCATATCTTGAAGAAAGATTCAAGATGGTTTTCAGAAAGAAGCCTGGAGCCTTCAGCAGACGCCTACTCATGGATTTTACGAATGTCTCCAAAGCTGAACAGGCTGAATACTACCAATTGATGCTCCGGGAACAAAGGTCTAAGGTATCAAAGTCAAAGATAAAAAAGCTCAAGTCTATCACTATGTGCAAAAGAGCCAATGTCTTCTACCCCTCCTATCAAGTGGAAAGAGAAGATGGTACGGGAGACGACATCTTTGAGTATGACCTTGACTTCATAAGTGCGGATGACGTTGAATTCCTACACAATAATCTGAAAAATCGCATCAGGAAACGTCTAACGCACATGACTGCCGTAGGAGCCTTAGTTCGAAGTATGAATCGCCGATCAATCATTATGTGCCTCAGAGATTTCCAGATGGCGATTGAGAGTGCATTAGTCAAAGTGGGTCTGAAGCTCCTGAACAAGATGTATTTTTGCTAAACCACTATCCGGCTTACAAAGTATTGCTTCGAGGACAGCCAGGGGTTATCTTTTTGAATCAGAAAGGACATAAAAGATTCATGCGCTTTGAGGATCTTCCTTGTTACTCCGACGGCACTATCAGATTGGTTCGAGCAGTGCTCACTCAAAACGTTCAAGACTTTGACGCTCAACCAAATCCAGAACTTAGATGCTCGCCACAAGAGATGCAGGATACACTCAGTGGCATTGAATACCTGAACGAGAGGCTACATATAAGACAAGTAACCAGACGCTTCGACGTCATACTTGGTCTTCGTGAATCTACAGATCATGCCCGAGTTCCAGGACCTCCTAAGTGATCGAAAAGGGGGAGATTGTTAGATTTATTATTTCGATCCTAGGAGTTGTTTTGTAATATTTATTTTAATTGTAATTTGTCTTGTATTTATTTCTATGTATTACATGTTTAAGTTATAGTGTAGGGGCCAAAGTTGCCAAATCTTGTAACTTAATTAATGGAGCCTATAAAAGGCTCCTAGGGTTTACTTTATGAAGAGACACGGTTGACAATTTGAATCTCATTTACAGCCGCCACTGTTCCATCAACATTCAAAAACATTCATCTTGTCTTTTCTTTATTACAACACATTTATTGAGCTTGTTTCTTCATGTGTTTGATGAGAAAATCATTAAGGTGCTGAATATATATACGGGATTTCATATTAACAGTATATCATCTTTGAGATATTCTTGAACTAACACTTCTTCTTCTATTCTGTCAGCTCTCACTGCAACATCTGTCAACTCAATGACATCATCATCATCTGATTCTTCTATATCTACAACCTTCTCAGCAACATCCTCAATCATTGAAACTTGCTCTTGTACATCATCTTCAGAGTCTTCGTATTCATCGAAATTATAAAACTCTGACTGAATGCTCAATGGAACAAAAACATCTTCATAAAGAATCAATTCCTGTCCTTCTTGAACATCAGCAGGTTCTTTTGAGCTTCCCGCTTCACCTCTCTTTTATGCTTCCGTCCCTTTCTCTAGATAAGTTATCATTAAAAGACCAGGTGTTGGCTCCTCAAGCTTCCTCCTCTTCTCCCCCTCATGAGGAGCACCATCGGAGTCATCATCATGCTCATCATGTTTATTTTTGGGCGCTGAAGCTTGAGCCTTGCATGTTTGTTCAACGGCTGCTACACGTTCTGATAAATTTCCCAAAGCCGTTATCACGGTACTCTCCAACCCTATCATCCTTTCTCCCATTTCATCAAATTGTTCAAATACAAAGTCTCTTAGCTCTGCTATAGCTTGATTTGGATCTTGTTGCTTTACAGAATCATCTGCCACAGATTTTCCCTTCAAAAACTTATGAATGTTTGTCATCTGAGCCATAACCTCTGATAATTGGGATGTGACATGATTGTTCACACCAGCAACAACAGCATTCCACGCTTGAGACAAAGTTGATTTAGTCACGAAAGGGGAAAGAGTAACTACTGGGTCACTTAGACTTCCAGTTGACACAACAGTAGAACTTGTGAAAAGAAGCTTCGTGTGGCCAGTGCTCAGAGATGGCATAGACGTGGATCTGACTGGACTTCCAACCTCTTCAAGTGACAGAGCAACGAATGCTTCCATTATTGAGGTTGTTCCGGCAGTGACACTAAGTTCTACTGCACTTACTTCAACGAATCAAGTAGACGCAAGTGTCCTAGTGTGTATTGGATCTAGACTCTGTGTAAGAAAAGAAGTCGTACACTCGGGCAGATGTGTACTGGTTTCAATATCCATCAAATCCAAAGGATTATCGGATAGCATTTGAGCTTCATCCCGGTGTTCAAATGAAACAGTCTCCTGTTGAGAGGAGACTGAGTGGATGGTGGGGTGTGCAATCATCAGTGGGATACTGAATTCTTCAATGCTAACTCCCTGTTGGTAGCTAACAGCATATATGACTTTGTCCCTGCTTTCTGGGCTTTGGACATCCCTCACACTCTGCTGTGCTATATCTATAATATCAATTAATGCAGCACCTCCCTCATCATGATCAGGACCACCTTCATCATCATCACCATCATCACCTTCCGCAGCCCCCTCATTAATATTTGACAAGGTACGTTCTGAATCGGAGCTACTAGCATCTCCCTCACCACCCCTCACTTCAACTTTTGCTCCTTTAGACACTCTTAGGCTTCCCGGAACTTCAGCCCCTTGCTGAAGTTCCTCCTGTCCTACAACTCCTTGGTTTAGAGAACCCGGTTCTTGGGACTCTATGGGAGCGTGATCTATTCTGTTAAGCCTCCCATTTTCACTCTCCTGATATACATATTTTAACAATGCTTCCGGAATAGGCATGATGTTTGCATTTGGAGAATTTGGTACTTCGTGTAAGCTCGTCATTACATAATCAGGACATCTTTGAGAGCTGGATCTTTTCGGTTATTTTTTTCATTTGCCATAAGAATGCCTCTAATTAAGATTTGAATGAAACGTTGCAAAGGAACAAATTTCCTTGATCTATTTGTTGTCTTGGCCAGCACAACTTCTTTGAGGTCCTCCCATATGCACTGTGCATAGTCATAATGCTTGTTAATAGCTATGCCATGAAAGATCCTCATACAGTGTATACTACATCTGTCTATGCATGTATGCTTTGACGTCATGCACCGATTAATGATTCCAAAGAGAGTGTACCATTCACCATTCAGTCCATTGCGATGGAACTTTGAACTCTTAGGAAGTGGCTTTGAATATCCCAAACAGATTAAATCATGGACCAACTCCTCATCTCATACAAAATCCTCAAAGTCGGCTAATTATGGAAAATTTATTGTATCTATTTTATGGGGCAGGAATAGATTGTGTCTGAGTCTGGCTAAAGTGATTTTGGTTTTAAACTGATCGATGGTAACCTTGAAATGATGGTTACCATCAGCGGGAACAAACTTTACGGTATGCCAGAATTGTTGAAGATATACTTGAGGAATAGAGGGTTTATATTGAAGAAGATATCCCAAAGGATGGCCTTTGAGAATATCTACGATGATTGGATGGCTTACTTTGATGACTTTTGTATCAAGACGGTGGTTATTATCTCTGAATGGTAAGCAGTTTGTCGGTTTAACTAGTTGGCTATCAGGAATGAGGGTAGATGGTGAAGGTCGAATAACTGATGCGGAACGAACAGATTTAGATACGAGGGTGTGGTTTGATGAAGAATGGGAGTCAGAGGAGTTTGAGGGTTGGGATTGAGCTTGCGAAACCATTTGTAACCTGTGAAAAATAATAAGCATGTTAGATTCAACAGATAAACAAATGAAATCCTGCAAAATAGAAAAATAAAACATTTTGCTAGAAATTATAAAAATATGTGCTTTTCTTTTTAAAGCATTGGGATTCCAAACAATAATATGAAAATCTTATTGATAGGATTCCAAAGTCAATCTTTCAGAGACCAATGTTAGAAAAACACAGATCTAACAATTTCTTGAAAATGTGACATTTTTCTTAAAAATTTAAATTCCGAACACTTAGACATTTTTTTTCAAAAAAATGAGTATAAAACTCGGATGACACTTAAAAATCCTCGAATGACACTAGAACAAACTCAAATGATGTAGGATGATTCTCGAATGTGCTCATGTACCAACTCGAATGAAGTAACATATTTCTCGAATAAGTCTAAGTACCAACTCGAATGAAGTAGAATGGTTCTCGAATGACTTACGACTCAACTCGAATGTATTGGAATCCTTTCTCGAATGAAGAACTTCTCGAGAATTGTTTTAAAAAAAAAAAAAAAAATTTAAGTCCTGGACTCAAGTCAAATCGAACATCAAATGATGTTTCTCGAACTAAGGATAAACTCAACTCGAATGATATATGAATGAACTCGAATGAAAGATTAATTCTAAGGTCTGGAATGAGTTCAACTCGAATATCTCTTGAACGAACTCGATTAAAAGGTGAGTCCAACTCGAATAAAACAATCATTTTCTCGAATGACTAGGTGATCAACTCGAATTGAACAATACATTTCTCGAGTGATGTATCATTCAACTCGAATGAAACTGAATTTATTCTCGATTATACTTTCATTCGAGAAAATGTTCTTGAAAATATTTTGAAGTCTATACACACTGATTTTCAAAAAATTAATTCCATGAACATTTTCACTTATTGAAAACATAAACCCCACTCGAAAATTTATTTCAAAGAAGTTTTGTTTACTGAACTTTGTTCAGAAACAACAACATCTTTGTGAAAAATCCGATTTTCAGTGAAGTGTGAACTCGAAAAAATTGAAACCAAAAATTCAATTTTCTGTTAGTGTGTTTGAAATTGAACCTTGAAACTTGATATTCAAGTTCATACTGATAATCCGCAAACAAACACACTATTAATTTCAAAATAACACTACCAAAAATTCAAAACCCATGAACACAAAAAACAGATATACGAACCGATATGTATAAGAACAATACTAGACTGAAAAATAAAACCTATATACAAAAAAATACATGAAACGTAGAAAGATACTCACAATTAATGACTGATATTATGAAATGGCTGAAATCTTTTTGGAATTTTTGATGTTTCAGGAAGATGCTTCGTGAGGAAGAAAGAGAGAAAGTGAACAGTGTAAGGAGTTTCGAAAAGTTTGAATTGAAATTCGAATTTCAACTTTATAGTTGAAATTTTCAAACTTCCAATTAACCCGACTCACTTTCCTCAAGTAATTTGATTTTTTTCAAGCTCATTTCACAGAAATATTTCCTTTCAAAAAAATATCAAATCCTAACAAAAAATTAAAACATATTTAAAAAATAAAAAAATTGTAACAGTAAAAAAATTTAACTACATCCAAAAATAAAAAAAAACTAAAAAAATGTAACTAAAACTAAAAAAATGGAAAAAGTCACAAAACACAGAAAAAAAATATCTAAAAAATTTAAAAATATATATATAATGCTCCTCCTTGATGTTTGCAATTTAACTCCCCCATAGATGTATATATTATTTTGCATGTCTACTCCCCCTACAAAAAATCAGATAAAATTTATCAGATTTTCTCAAAATCAGATAAAATCATTTTCTGCTCCCACTATGTAACACCCTCCCCGACCCCAGAAATGCCACGTCAATACAATACACAGGTGGCAACATCGCAATGACTCAATCATGCACATGTCACAGGATAAACTGATATCACTGATAATTTAAAACTTTCACATAATTATCATTGACATATAATCGACTGGATTACAATACCCCAAAAGACGCAAACACATTCAATACTAATCATAATCACTAACAAGGCAGATACACCATCCTCTACTGACAGCAAGTCCCTGATCAGCAATCCCAGCTACCGATTTCTTCCCCGATCCCCTGAACATGGTAGACTCGAATACGTAAGCTCGGAAGCTCGTGAGTACGCGAGGGTTAGACTCTGCACAAATGTGAAGACCACCCCTTACGGGGCAGTTCTCACGAGTCTATGTCCCACATCATGCAATACGATATCAACCATAACTAAGATAGAGTAATTAATTGCAGAATTTTAAATTACAGTACAAAATATTAGGATTTAAGTTTAATACAGATTACCGATTTTAAATTAAACTTATAAAGGGTACTATTTAATCTAGTTCATGGCATCACACAATCAAGATAAATCTACCCAGAACACCACAATATCATCATCCAATCTGTACCAAAATGGGTTGCTGAGCAGAGGTCTATGAAAACTTCACTTGATTCTTGTATGACCTAAGTACTAGGTCCGGCAGGTGACTTTCCTTTATCTTTTCCTGTAAAAATTTAATGTATCAACCGTAAGCAATGCTTAGTGAGTAAATAGATTTTCAAATTAACATGCAATGTCAAGCGGATCATTAGTCTAGCGTGATATGTCTTGGCTGCCGCTACAGCCCTCATGATTGAGACATAGATGTCATAGAGTCGGATGATGCTCAGGCCACGCTCACGCTTAAATCGTGGGGATCAGCCACATACTGGGCTAGCTACCAGTAAATCAACGTGGCGGAACATCGGAGGTCATTACCAAGTTCAATAGAACTGGTGAAATAGCCAGGTCTAGGACAATAGACCAATCAAGGCTAATTAAGTTGAATCAATATGTCAAGTATATGCAATGATGAAGCATACGTAATCAAGTCATGATAGCAATAATCTCAAAGCAATGTCAGAAATGAACTCTGAATGCAATATCATATGAAGTGATAAGTCAAATAGCTATCATGATCCACTGGGCAACACCGAACCATAGTGTGCACAGGTCACAATCCAGCTGATAATATGAATGTCAATTTAATCTAGCATCAACAATATGTCTCAACCGGAAATTCAAGCATGTTAAATCTGAATATCTATAACTCACAGATCTGGGTCTTTATCAAACAGATGTAAAATCTGCCACCTGAGTTATCTCAGGATTTTATCTTCGTCAATCTGTTCTGTCAAGTCAAGTCTTTGACCCGCTTTAAATCTTTGTCTCTATGTTCAGAATTTCACTGAACCTGTTCAGAATTATCAAGTTAATATCATGTCAATTTCATCATCTTTTAGTCTTTAAAATCTTTAATTTCATCTGATTCTGATAACTGATAATCTCAAAAATCATTCATTTATTTATATCCTTTGTTTCATTAAATTCTCAAAGGCTTTATATATATATATATATATATATATATATATATATATATATATATATATATATATATATATATATATATATATATATATATATATATATATATATATATATAGAATATGGTTCGTGTGAGTACCTAAAAAATGCAGAGTACCGTGAGTACCTGTGAACACACGAGTTTTAGATGTGAACATGCTTCGAAAAAAAGTTTTTCTTTGTAATTGTTTTTCATATTAATTTGGATACAAATAATATAAGCCTATTCGTAAAAGATTACACACATTCACACTTTCTAGCCTCTTAAAAGTCATGTGAACGTGAAAAAATTCATGTGAACATGCTTAGCTGTGAACATACGTTCACAACAGTGCAGTTCATGTGAACTTGCACGTTTCACATAGTTATAGTGTGTGTTTATGTGTGATTTTTTGCAAGTAGTCTTATATTATTAATTTAAACATGATTATGAAAAAAAATTTCAAAAAAAATGGTTTTAAGCGAGGTACCTCCGGTACTCCGCAAAACTAGTGGTACTCATTTGAACCCAAATATATATATATATATATATATATATATATATATATATATATATATATATATATATATATATATATATATATTATATATATAACAATAAGTATATGTATATAATCATCTATTTAATTAAAATATCAAAATAAAGTATTTGATTTCGGATCACCCGGATTCGGATCAACCCGGATTCAGATCTATCCGGATTGGGGACCCGGATTCGGTTCACCATCCGAAGTGATATCAAATTCGGACCCAGCTGCATCCGAAACAACCATCCGAATTAGGATATCTTGGGAACCGAATTAGGAACTTTTAAAAATGCACAAGATCCGAAATAAGCATCTTATCCGAATTTAGGATTAAAACCGAACTAGAACCAACCGAGATTGGCATCATCCGAATTGGGGATCCGAAATAGGGCACCATCCGAATTCGGTTATACTCGAATTCGGATCCCATACTTAGTATATTTTCCAGAAATGTTCTTCATGTTCTTCAATTGTTTCATTCAGATTTTTCATAAAATTCACTAAAATTCATTTTAATCAACATGCAATGTAATATTTTGATATATTATCATTTTTGGGTTGATTTTATACTATTTTCCCTATCAAAAACAATTATATATGAATCAAAATCATCCAAAATATACCACTTTTGTCAAGAACACCTGTTTTATCAAAAATTCCGATTTCTTCATTATTAGGATGATCCAACCCATAAATTTTGTTTCTATAACTTTTATATACTTCATTACATGTTTTCTAACATTTTAATCTAACATGCAACCTAAAATTTCATATTTAAATCTATTGGTTTCGGTTTTTACACAAACCGAACCAAACACACATTTATTTCAAGATTAAAGTAATTATTACCTCAAATTCTTGCTAATTGATGGTGTTTGATGATTGTTGTAACTTTCTTTGATCTTGAATCTTCAATTAAATGCAAACTAATGAACAATTTTGAGGAGTTTGTGAGATTGGCCGTAGGTTTAGAGAGAGATATTAGAGAGAGTGAATTCAAATTAATGATCTTAAATGATCATTATTTTAGCTTATATATATTAATTTGGTTATATTGCAACTTAACCCACTAAACTTTTGTATTTTATATCTCTTTTATTTTAATCATCTTTAATAATTCATATCATAAATATAATTTAATTTATTTATTTCATACTTAATTAAATTACAAGACAAATAATGTAATTAAATTACATTATTGGATCAAATACAGAAATTAAGATTAGATAAAAGTTGGGTTGTTACAGAATGGGCTCCACCACGCACAAACTTCGTCTCCGAAGTTAGCTTTGTTCGAAAAGACTGGGATAAGTAGCTTTTATAACATCTCTCGATTCCCAAGACTGATGCGAACCTTTGTGGTGTTTCCACTGGACGAGCACCATCTGTATATCTTTATTTATAAGCTTTTTGGTCTTCGAGTCCAGAATACGTTCTGGCTCTTCAACCACTCGAAGCTTCTCATCAATCTGCAAATTAACGTGTGGTATCTGAACTTCTCTTTCGTCTGCTAAGCTCTTCCTCAAATGACTAACATGAAATACAGGATGTAATCCAGATAAGTCCGCTGGCAGTTCAAGACGATAAGAGTGGTTTCCAATCTTTTCAACAATCTTGAACGGACCGATGAATCTCGGAGCTAGCTTGTTTCTCTTTATGAATCTTACCACATTCTTCATTGGGGATACTTTCAACATCACCCAATCGTTAATCGCAAAGCTTATTGATCTGTGTCGATTATCATAATATGACTTCTTCCTGCTTTGAGCTTCAAGTATATTCCTTCTAACGAGTTGAATCTTCTCATGAGTCAACTGTAGAAGGGCAGGTCCTGCTATTGGCGATTAACCTGTTTTGCGCCAACAGGTGGGAGTTCTGCACTTTCTTCCGTACAAAGCTTCAAAAGGAGCCATCTTGATTGTTGAATGATAACTGTTATTATATGAGAATTCGACCAACGGCAAGTGGTCATCCCAGTTACCACCCAGATCAAGAACGCAGGCACGAAGCATATCTTCAAGAGTAACGAGAGTACGCTCACTCTGGCCATCTTCATTCCTGGCCACCAATAATCGACTTTCAGATCAAAATACATCTTTGAGCTGCCAGGATGAACAGATAACTTGGACTGATGGGCTTCAGATAGAAGAGTGTTGCGAATAGAACCATATTTAGGAATCCAGATTCGGTTTCCCTTGAGACAGTGAAGTCCCAAATGATTCAGAGTTAGAAATTGTAATTGCCCTTTTAGATTTTCAGAATCAATATTCTCTTCTTTCAGTGCTTCAGCTTGAGCAATTCTGATGTCTTCAATAAGATCAGAAGAAAATACTACAGGAGTCAGGGCATAGCAGCACTTTTCCAGATAAACTTTCCTACTCAAAGCATCCGCGACAACATTAGCTTTGCCGGGATGATATAGGATCTCGCAATCATAGTCCTTAATAAGCTCCAAGGACCGACGTTGTTTCATATTTAGATCCTTTTGAGTGAAAAGATTTTTGAGACTTTTGTGATCGTTGTAAAGCTGACACCGAGTCCCATAAAGATAGTGACGCCAGATTTTCAAAGCAAAGGTAACGGCAGCCAACTCAAGATCATGAGTTGGTGCACTTTTCTCGTAATCTTTTAATTGTCTTGAAGCGTAGGCAATTACTTTTCCCCTTTGCATGAGAACACATCCTAAGCCAGTACCAGATGCATCGCTGTAAACGACAAAATCATCATTGCCTTCTGGTAAGGCTAGGATCGGCGCTTGAATAAGCTTCTGTTTCAGAATGTCAAATGCCTCTTGCTGTTTATCGGTCCAAACGAAAGGTGTATTCTTTCGTGTTAACATTGTAAGCGGCACAGCAATCTTCGAGAAGTCCTTTATGAATCGCCGATAGTAACCGGCCAATCCAAGGAAACTTCTTATTTCGGAGGCATTGCGAGGCGTTTGCCATTTTTGAACGGCCTCAGCTTTAGACGGATCAACGGAAATACCTTCGCCAGAAACAACATGGCCAAGGAATTGAATCTATAAAAGCAACAAAGTAGAGTTTCAAGTTTTGTTCAATCAAAGAATGCTTAAGGAATAGCTCAAGACAATGTAAAGTTATACCTGTCTGAGCCAGAATTCGCACTTAGAAAATTTTGCATAGAGTCTTTCTTTTCTTAGTAACTCTAGCAATTGCCGCAAATGAATAGCATGATCAGCCTCCGTTTTGGAGTAAATCAGAATATCGTCTATGAATACGATAACTGACTTATCCAGCATCGGTCTGCACACGCGATTCATGAGGTCCATGAACGCCGCTGGTGCATTTGTTAAACCGAACGGCATCACGAGAAATTCGTAATGACCGTATCTTGTTCGGAAGGCTGTCTTCGGAATGTCCTCATCTCTGACTTTTAATTGATGATACCCAGAACGAAGATCTATTTTCGAGAAGTAGCTGGCTCCTTGTAGCTAATCAAACAGATCATCAATTCTGGGCAGAGGAAAGTTCCGTCTTTCTTTTTGACAAATAAGACAGGTGCACCCCACGGAGATGAACTCGGTCGGATAAACTACTTTTCCAACAGCTCTTGCAACTGCTTTGACATTTCCTGCATTTCTGCAGGTGCAAGTCTGTAAGGAGCTTTTGCAATGGGAGCCGCACCAGGAACTAAGTCAATACCGAATTCAACTTGACGTTCTGGTGGCACTCCAGAAATATCATCGGGAAAGACGTCTGGAAACTCACAGACGATAGGAATGTCAGCTAGGGTTTTCTTTTCAGAGTTAGATTCAGAAGAGACGTAGCACAGATAAGATTCATGACCCTTAGACAAACATTTGTGAGCTTTCTCTACAGAAATGAAGCAGTGAGCACCTTTTCTTTTCTCTCCTTTGATATCCAATACTCGGCCGTGTGAGGACTTGATTCTGATGATCTGACGGTTGCATACGATCGTTGCTTCGTTGTTCGTTAGCCAGTCCATGCCGATGATAACGTCAAACTCTTTTAGCGGAATCGGTATAAGATCGAGGTTGAATACGATATTATTTACGTGTAGAGTGCAGTTTCGGTAGACAATTTCAGCCATAACATAGTTGTTGCTGGCTGTCTCAATATCAATTACAACAGGAAGCTTTGACGGGGATTTAGATAATCTTGATGCAAAAGATGTCGATATGAAGGAACGACTCGCGCCGGAATCAAATAATACTCAGGCAGGAATGGAGTTAAGTAAAAACATACCCGTAATGACATCAGCGGTTTCCTTTGCTTCTTCGGTTGTTATCTGAAACGCACGTGTCCTTGCTGTCGGAGTTGCAGCAGAACTTTTCACTGTAGACCCTCCAGCCGACGACTGTGATTGAAATCGTTGCCCGCTTCGACACTGATACATAAAGTGTCCTCTTTTCCCGCATTTTGCACATCCACGTCCCTGCTGTGGGCATTCTTCACTGCTGTGACCGATCATTTTGCACGCAAAACAAGTAAAATCCTCTGGGTTGCACAATCCCATGTGTGACTTTTTGCATCTCTTGCAGAATCGCGGCTCGTTCGTTAGTGAATACGCTTGGGCTTTCGAATGCGAACTATACTATTGAGATTGCTGGGGTTGTGATTTACTTATCTTGAAAAATCTGCCAAATCTTTGTTTCTTCGGAGGAGATGGATTCATCGGGTTAGTCGTTGGAGCGTAAAGCTGATCACCATATTCTAAATACCCACGCTCGATCTGTCTTGCTGCTTCTACCATTTCCAAGTAACTTTTATATTTAATCGCGCTCATCGGATGTCGATATCTAGGGTTGAGTCCTACGCGAAATCTATTCATCTTTCTCTCCTCGGTAGCTACTTGATATGAAGAGTAGCCGCATAACCTCGAGAATTCATGCTCGTATTCATCAACTGTATTTGTTCCTTGAGTCAGCTGCATCAATTGTACTTCCATCTTGTCTCGCTGGTCGACTGGACAGTACTTTTCGTTAAACATATCGAGAAACTAATCCCATTCCAAAGTCTGAATCACCTCCTCTCCATATATGCTCCTCTGAGTCTTCCACCAAGCACGAGTAGCACCGACGAACAAAGCGGATGCATAGCTTACTTTCTTGGAGTCTAAGCAATCAGAAATCCTGAAGATTTCTTCAGTGTGGCTAATCCAATCCATCGTTTGAATTGGATTAACTGTTCCTTCAAAATTCAAAGCACCGCTTGCTTTGAAATCTTTAAACTTACAGCCTTTTGGCTGAGCAATTTGGGTTTCAGGATTTGTGTTATCAGAATCAGAGTCATTATTCTACACTTGCTTTTCTTTTCTTTTATTCTTTTTATCTTCACGTTGCATAATCTTATTTTGTTGTTCAGAATGTTGGGCTAAAAGTTGTTGCATCATTTCGAACATTTGTTGTGGGGTCATGTTTGGTATGTCACATGATCATGATCCTGACATCTTAGCTGAAAATTAAAATCAATTAACTATCAGTTTATAGACTTAGATCTATGTACCCTTTTTCCCATCCAAACAGTTTGTACATCCTATCTCAGTTCAAACCACCTAAATGATTGATACATATGTATTGGTTCAGTTTGAGACCAAGTATACTCAAGTAATACTTGATTAACTCAAACTATGGGCTCTGATATCATCTTGTGAAGACCACCCCTTACGGGGCAGTTCTCACGAGTCTAGGTCCCACATCATGCAATACGATATCAACCATAACTAAGATAGAGTAATTAATTGCGGAATATTAAATTACAATACAAAATATTAGGATTTAAGTTTAATACAGATTACCGATTTTAAATTAAACTTATAAAGGGTACTATTTAATCTAGTTCATGTCATCACACAATCAAGATAAATCTACCCAGAACACCACAATATCATCATCCAATTGTACCAAAATGGGTTGCTGAGCAGAGGTCTATGAAAACTTCACTTGATTCTTGTATGACCTAAGTACTAGGTCCGGCAGGTGACTTTCCTTTATCTTTTCCTGTAAAAATTTAATGTAGCAACCGTAAGCAATGCTTAGTGAGTAAATAGATTTTCAAATTAACATGCAATGTCAAGCGGATCATTAGTCTAGCGTGATATGTCTTGGCTGCCGCTACAGCCCTTATGATTGAGACATAGAAGTCATAGAGTCGGATGATGCTCAGGCCACGCTAACGCTTAAATCGTGGGGATCAGCCACATACTGGGCTAGCTACCAGTAATCAACGTGGCGGAACATCGGAGGTCATTACCAAGTTCAATAGAACTGGTGAAATAGCCAGGTATAGGACAATAGACCAATCAAGGCTAATTAAGCTGAATCAATATGTCAAGTATATGCAATGATGAAGCATACGTAATCAAGTCATGATAGCAATAATCTCAAAGCAATATCAGAAATGAACTCTGAATGTAATATCATATGAAGTGATAAGTCAAATAGCTATCATGATCCACTGGGCAACACCGAACCATAGTGTGCACAGGTCACAATCCAGCTGATAATATGAATGTCAGTTTAATCTAGCATCAACAACATGTCTCAACCGGAAATTCAAGCATGTTAAATCTGAATATCTATAACTCACAGATCTGGGTCTTTATCAAACAGATGTAAAATCTGCCAAGTTATCTCAGGATTTTATCTTTGTCAATCTGTTCTGTCAAGTCAAGTCTTTGACCCGCTTTAAATCTTTTAAATCTTTGTCTCTATGTTCAGAATTTCACTGAACCTGTTCAGAATTATCAAGTTAATATCATGTCAATTTCATCATCTTTTAGTCTTTAAAATCTTTAATCTGATTCTGATAACTGATAATCTCATAAATCATTCATTTATTTATATCCTTTGTTTCATTGAATTCTCAAAGGCTTTCTATATATATATATATATATATATATATATATATATATATATATATATATATATATATATATATATATATATATATATATATATATATATATATATATATATATAACAATAAGTATATATATATATAATCATCTATTTAATTAAAATATCAAAATAAAGTATTGATTTCGGATCACCCGGACTCGGATCAACCCGGATTCGGATCTATCCGGATTGGGGACCCGGATTCGGTTCACCATCCGAAGTGATATCAAATTCGGACCCAGCTGCATCTGAAACAACCATCCGGATTAGGATATCTTGGGAACCGAATTAGGAACTTTTAAAAATGCACAAGATCCGAAATAAGCATCTTATCCAAATTTAGGATTAAATCCAAACTAGAACCAACCGAGATTGGCATCATCCGAATTTAGGATTAAAACCGAACTAGACCCAACCGAGATTGGCATCATCCGAATTGGGGATCCGAAATAGGGCACCATCCGAATTCGGTTATACCCGAATTCGGATCCCATACTTAGTATATTTTCCAGAAATGTTCTTCATGTTCTTCATTTGTTTCATTCGGATTTTTCATAAAATTCACTAAAATTCATTTTAATCGACATGCAATGTAATATTTTGATATATTATTATTTTTGAGTTGATTTTATACTATTTTCCCTATCAAAAACATTATATATGAATCAAAATCATCCAAAATATACCACTTTTGTCAAGAACACCTATTTTATCAAAAATTCCGATTTCTTCATTATTAGGATGATCCAACCCATAAATTTTGTTTCTATAACTTTTATATACTTCATTACATGTTTTCTAACATTTTAATCTAACATGCAACCTAAAATTTCAAATTTAAATCTATTGGTTTCGGTTTTTACACAAACCGAACCAAACACAAATTTATTTCAAGATTAAAGTAATTATTACCTCAAATTCTTGCTAATTGATGGTTTTTGATGATTGTTGTAACTTTCTTTGATCTTGAATCTTCAATTAAATGCAAACTAATGAACAATTTTGAGGAGTTTGTGAGATTGGCCGTAGGTTTAGAGAGAGATTAGAGAGAGAGAGAGTGAATTCAAATTAATGATCTTAAATGATCATTATTTTGGCTTATATATATTAATTTGGTTATATTGCAACTTAACCCACTAAACTTTTGTATTTTATATCTCTTTTGTTTTAATCATCTTTAATAATTCATAACATAAATATAATTTAATTTATTTATTTCATACTTAATTAAATTACAAGACAAATAATGTAATTAAATTACATTATTGGATCAAATACAGAAATTAAGATTAGATAAAAGTTGGGTTGTTAAAACAAATAACACATAGCATGCGTACACATAGCGCATACACACAACACAAGCTCTATCTCTGTCCCTGGCAATCAACATCACTATACAGGTATGAACACACAGCATCAGATCCGAAGCCCTACACACAGAATCACTGAGGGGGACCCTTCCCCAGCTAAAGACCATGCGCACCGGTGGTTAGCAAAAACCCTGTAGCACGGGCGCGAACCGGCTACAGGCCCTGCCGTGTATACACGCCCCAAGGACTGTTAGGGACAGTCAACCCACGCGATCACCCATCGCGAATCACCATCCGTATGGAACTCATCACGGACCCCGGACTGGATCTCATCTCATGCACATATAACACATATATGAGAATAGATTAATACCTGCGCTCACGTCCCTGTCTCTTTCACAATACACAATATACGCATATACAAAGCTAACTGCACAATTATGACTCGGAAAACAGTTCCGCGGTTTAAAAGAAACTCGGGTACTCACCTAGTCAATCCACTATTCTCGAAATCTCTGACTCGGCTCGGCTCGCTGACTCGTCCCTGAAATCACACGGATTCCAAACTATTAACACAATTCCCAATATAAACGGAAAATCAGACCCGGACATAACACTTTTACATAACCCGACCCAATAACAATCCCAACTGAAACCCCGAAGCCTAAACAAAACCCGAGCCAAAAATAATTCCGACAATATCCCGAAAACCCAACGAATTACGACCCAAAATCTCAAACGAAGCCCGACCCCGAGAACCCCCAAACCAGTCCCAACAGCCCCAAGGCCTGCAAAACCGACCCTCCCCCCTGACCATCGAACGCGCCTGCACCCCTGGCCCAGCGCGCCCGCACCGCTTAGCTTCATCGCGACCACGGCGGTCTTCTTCTTCCCTGCTCGCCGATCAGCTACTGTCCAGGGATAAAATCCCCATCCCAAATCGATTTTAGCAAGATAAATCTCCCCAAATCCATATGTAAATTCACCATATTAACTCAAAACCATTTCCACAACTATAACCACACACATACACGAAAGTAAGCGATAAAATCGGAAGCTTTTTACCTTGAGCTCAAGAACACAAAAATGGAGAAGAAGGAATTACCCCAATTTCAGCAATCAACTTTGAAGATGGATTGATTTTGGTTGCTGAACTCACGAACACACACACACACACTTCACACACTGCACGCTTCAATTTTTAGAAGGGAAGCAAAAGGGTGCACGTACATATATTTCTCTATTTTCGGCGGGTTCCGACCCGATAACCTGAACCCGATATCAAATTTTCACAGTTAATATCCACTCAACTCAATTAATTTCACGAACCCAAATATATAATTAATCCATTAAATTAATTACCCGGCGCCACGTAACTCATAACCCGACACATATATATCCACTAATCGGGCTATTATTCGACCCACACAATAATAATATATTAAATATCCACTAGAATAATTACACGTCATTACCTCAAAAACGGGATGTTACAAATCCTCCCCTCTTAAAAAGATTTCGTCCCTAGAATCTATCGCAAGCCATTCACAAATACACATCTCTATGTCAAATCCCCGAAGGTGTTGACTCACAACTCTCGATACAATTATTAACAACCCTGTTAAATTCGCATTTGAACTCTGAATGTCACAATCATCACTAATACACTTCTCTACTTCGCTCTCGAAGTAAGTCAACTCCCTCGAATCTTTAACTCAATTAGACAATGCACTAACAACTCGGTTAAATCCCCTAATTTGCATTTATGTAACGGGTATATCCTTTATTCGCAGAGTCTTCTCGTGGCGTCACTTCATAAGCCACTCGGTCCACTTATGATCTCAATCCATCGGTCTTCACTCTCTTTCATAGATCATCCACTAACACAACACATAAAGACATCTCCATCGAATCATTAAACGCAAGCTCATAAACATGGTTAAACTCATAAAGGGATTAAATCCACTCTCAATAGACTAATCCACCATCACAACAAAATTCTCAACTCTTTTCACCACAACAGATAAACGCATTTCATAAAACGCAATATCATAGATATGGATAGCACACACGAGAATTTAAATCCACTATCAATATGATAATCCACCATCAGTACGATCAATCTACTAGCACATCACAAATACATTCACAATAATCACTCATATAGCGCACACAACCCACCAGGAGTAATCCACTTAATATAGCGCAATGCCCAACCCCAGAACTCTGATAACCCATCTTACCAGAATATATTCCACTCTCACACACATACCCAGACATAACAATCCCATATAACCCATACACACCCATTCCATACCTCTGTCACTGAACCACATAATCACAGACACAACAAAGTAGTCACATGCAACAGAACACATACACTTATCACAGACATAGCCCAATAGCCCGCCCCACAACTGACACACCCTCAAAGCAAGCTCAGAAAGACATACCCGAAACCACATCAGCATCATCTCGAGCTTCCTCTGCAGTCGTCTGAAAGACCCGACCCCGCGCCCTAGAATCATGACGACCGGATGACGACGGCTCTGCTCTGGCCTCACTAAAACTCGCACACTGTATTGCTGATCCCGACTCTGGACAGTCTCGCACTCTGTGCCCCGGCCTCACACAACGGAAGCACAATGGCTCTGGAACAGTACACGTGGCGGCAGCATGCCCCCGCTGACCGCATCGATAACACATGGGCACGCACGGCCCACTATGCCGACAGTGGCATCTCGGGCACTCCCGATCTCCAGCTGAACTGTCTCTCCTATCGCCTCCATCTCGAGGCCTCTGCCCCACGCTGCTCTGGCTCTGCCCTATATACCGCGAACTCTGTCTCTGACTCCGACTATCTGATCGCTGGCTCCACCCCGGTCCACTCGACCTCCGTTCCCTGTCTCTATCTCTATCTCTGTCTCGTATATCTCTCGAACTCTGGCCCAAAGGTCGCTCCATGGAATCGTCTCTGGAATGCCTCCAGTCTCTCGAGGACCGCTCGGGAGTCCTCGCACGTCGACGCTGAGAAGATGGCTCCTCCCTCTGCTTGGCTATCTCCCGCTCCCTTATGCGGGCCATCTCTAATGCTCTGGCGAAGGTAGGTGTCTCATGCATCCCAACGAACTCTCTAATATCAACTCGCAGTCCATCAATGAACGCATCGGCCTTTCGCTGCTCGGTGGCGATGTGATGGGTGGCAAACTGCAAATATTCATTAAACTGGTCCACATACTGCTGCACTGTCATCTTGCCCTGCTGCAAATGCAAAAACCGACGCTCCATCTCCCACCTTTCGTCTCTGGGAATATACTGTAGCTCAAACACGGCTCTAAACTGATCCCATGTCATCGCATAAGCCGCAGAAGAAGTCATCGCTGACTCAATAGATTTCCACCACTGGGATGCCCCTCCCCTCAACAAATAAACTGCATACCCTACCATATCCCTCGGCTCCACGTGCGCAACTCGAAAAGCAGCCTCTACATCACGCTCCCATGCCATAGCCATCCTTGGCTCACCCCCACCTCTAAACTCTGGCGGATTCCCAGTCATGAAATCCTTAAACGAACCCCCTCGTCGAGACGCAGATGAAGAGGCACCCGTACCCGTATCCTGACCACCCCCAGCACGTGGTCCCATACCCTGATCCTGATCCCGCTCCTGCTCTCTCTGCTGCTTGTAAAACTCAGTCAATACCCCCCAGAAGCTCTGACTTGCGAATGAACTCGTCCCCTGCCGGCTTGCCCGCGCCGGATCGCTCGCCCTGATCTGCCATGACTATCTGCACAAACCGAAACAATTGAGAATCATAGATAGATCACCCAGCGTTATACACTAAGCAAGGTTAGTTAATTCCACTAAAATCAATCGCAATGGATCCCCACGGATCGAAACAAGGTTTAAGTTAAGCATCCACTAATGATACTCAGACTTCAAACCACAAGCTCTGATACCATGCTGTAACACCCTCCCCGACCCCAGAAATGCCACGTCAATACAATACACAGGTGGCAACATCGCAATGACTCAATCATGCACATGTCACAGGATAAACTGAAATCACTGATAATTTAAAAATTCACATAATTATCATTGACATATAATCCACTGGATTACAATACCGCAAAAGACGCAAACGCATTCAATACTAATCATAATCACTAACAAGACAGATACACTGTCCTCTACTGACAGCAAGTCCCTGATCAGCAATCCCAGCTACCGATTTCTTCCCCGATCCCCCAAACATGGTAGACTCGAATACGTAAGCTCGGAAGCTCGTGAGTACGCGAGGGTTAGACTCTGCACAAATAATACATAGCATGCGTACACATAGCACATACACACAACACAAGCTCTATCTCTGTCCCTGGCAATCAACATCACTATACAGGTATGAACACACATCATGAGATCTGAGGCCCTACACACAGAATCACTGAGGGGGACCCTTCCCCAGCTAACGACCGTGCGCACCGGTGGTTAGCAAAAACCTTGTAGCACGGGCGCGAACCGGCTAGAGGCCCTGCCGTGTATACACGTCCCAAGGACTGTTAGGGACAGTCAACCCACGCGATCACCCATCGCGAATCACCGTCCGTATGGAACTCATCACGGACCCCGGACTGGATCTCATCTCATGCACATATAACACATATATGAGAATAGAATCATATCTGCGCTCACGTCCCTGTCTCTTTCACAATACACAATATTCGCATATACAAAGCTAACTGCACAATTATGACTCGGAAAACAGTTCCGCGGTTTAAAAGGAACTCGGGTACTCACCTAGTCAATCCACTATTCTCGAAATGTCTGACTCGGCTCGGCTCGCTGACTCGTCCCTGAAATCACACGGATCCCAAACTGTTAACACAATTCCCAATATAAACGGAAAATCAAACCCGGACATAACACTTTTACATAACCCGACCCAATAACAATCCCAACTGAAACCCCGAAGCCTATACAAAACCCGAGCCGAAAACAATTCCGACAATATCCCGAAAACCCAACGAATTACGACCCAAAATCTCAAACGGAACCCGACCCCGAGAACCCCCAAACCAGCCCCAAGGCCTGCAAAATCGACCCTCCCCCCTGACCATCGAACGCGCCCGTGCCCCCGGCTCAGCGCGCCCGCGCCGCTTAGCTTCATCGCGACCACGATCGCGCATCGCGACCGCGACCGCGGCGGTCTTCTTCTTCCCTGCTCGCCGATCAGCTACTGTCCAGGGATAAAATCCCCATCCCAAATCGATTTTAGCCAGATAAATCTCCCCAAATTCATATGTAAATTCACCATATTAACTCAAAACCATTTCCACAACTATAACCACATACATACACGAAATTAAGCGATAAAATCGGAAGCTTTTTAGCTTGAGCTCAAGAACACAAAAATGGAGAAGAAGGAATTACCGCAATTTCAGCAATCAACTTTGAAGATGGATTGATTTTGGTTGCTGAACTCACGAACACACACACACTTCACACACTGCACGCTTCAATTTTTAGAAGGGAAGAAAAAGGGCGCACGTACATATATTTCTCTATTTTCGGCGGGTTCCGACCCGATAACCTGAACCCGATATCGCATTTTCATAATTAATATCCACTCAACTCAATTAGTTTCACGAACCCAAATATATAATTAATCCACTAAATTAATTACCCGGCGCCACGTAACTCATAACCCGACACGTATATATCCACTAATCGGGCTATTATTCGACCCACACAATAATAATATATTAAATATCCACTAGAATAATTACACGTCATTACCTCAAAAACGGGATGTTACACACTGCACATGACAATCCAGATCTGTTAAATTCCAAAAAAAAAATTAAACTTTTAAAATTCATGAATTTAACATCAAATGAAGATCAAAATAAAAAATGTAAATTTAAAATTATAAATTGTAACTACTGAATTTTTAAATCTAACGATTCAACATACCCAACTTGTATACATAAAAATTAAACTGTTTTTCATCTAATGCTTTGGAAACAAGTCAGCTAATTGATATTCAGTAGGAACAAAATATAATTCTATATTACAATTTTCTACATGGACCTTAATAAAATGATACCGAATGTCGATGTGTTTGGTTTTTGAGTGTTGCACTGGATTACATGCTATAGCAATTGCGCTATGAGAATCACAATATATCGGAATCTTCTGTGGTCTAAACCCGTAGTCTCGCAGTTGGCTCTTCATCCACAACACTTGAGAACAGCATGATGAGACAGCAACATATTCTGCTTCGGCTGTAGACAATGAAACACATTGTTGTTTCTTGGATGACCAGCATACGGGTTTGTCACCTAAGAATTGAACTGCACCTGATGTACTTTTCTGTCCATTTTATCACCTGCGTGATCAGCATCAGAAAAAGCAGTTAAATTGAATGAAAATTCTCGGGGATACCACAAACCAAGATTTGGTGTTCCCTTCAGATATCTTAAGATCCTTTTAGCAGCAGCTAAATGTGATTCTTTTGGATTTGTCTGATATCTAGCACAACCACATGTAGCAAACATAATATTAGGTCTACTTGCAGTTAAATACATTAATGACCTAATTATTCTCGATAATGAGTTACATCTACAGGTTTCCCTGAAATGTCCTCATCGAGTTTAGATTTTGAATCCGGAGCCATAGGAGTTTTCATAGGGGTACTATTGACCATGTTAAATTTCTTTAACATGTCTTGAATATATTTGGACTGATTGATAAAAAATTCCATCAGTTAGTTGTTTAACTTGTAAACCTAAGAAAAAATTTATTTCTCCCATCATGCTCATTTCAAATTTCTGGGACATTAAGAAAGCGAATTTCTTGCAAAATTTAGGATTTGTAGACCCAAATATTATATCGTCTACATATATTTGAATTACTATAATATCTGGCCCCTGACGTTTTATAAACACGGTAGTATCCACTGCACCGTTGTTAAATCCAAATTTCAACAAGTATCTTGAAAGTGCATCATACCAAGCACGTGGTGCTTGTTTAAGGCCGTACGGGGATTTATCTAAAATATACACATGATCAGGCTTCGAAGGATCAGAAAACCCTTCGGGCTGATATGTATACACTTCATCAATTAGTTCCCCATTTAAAAACGAAGTTTTTATATCCATTTGGTAAACTGGAAAGTTTTTATGAGCAGCAAATGCCAAAAACATCCTAATTGCTTCTATTCTTGCAACTGAAGCGAAAGTCTCATCATAATCGATCCCTTCTTGTTGACTGTATCCTTTGGCGACAAGGCAAGCTTTGTTACGAATGATGACTCCATGTTCATCCTTCTTATTCTTGAAAATCCACTTCTTGCCAATGATTGATTTATCTTTAGGTCGCTCTACCATTCTCAGACCTTCAACCTTCCAAACTGAGCTAGTTCTTCTTGCATTGCCACAATCCAATCGGCATCCAGAAGAGCTTCTTTAACATTCTTTGGCTCAATTTTGCTGAGAAAGTTTGAAAATAAACACTCGTTTATTGTTGCTCTTCTGGTTTGGACTGATGTAGAAGGATCACCAATGTTATTTTCAGTTGGGTGATTTCTTGTCCACTTAAAGGTATGTGGATACGGTTGAATTTGGTCTTGATTGGGATTTAAGTCTAAGTAGGGAGGTCGGAGGTTAGCTTCGGATGTAGATGGTATATTATCTGAGATAGGGGTTTCTGAGTTTTCAGATGGTAAGGGGGTTTCAAAAGACACTGGAGTTTGAATGGGTTGTACACTATCAGTAGGTAAGTGCACATCTGTCGTTGAGGCTTCTCCAGTTTCTTCTGAAATGGGTTGATGAGAATAGTCCGAGACTACGACTGGATCTTCAATATTCCTGTCAGGCACAAAATTTGAAACATTAGTTTTGGGCTTTTCAAAGTAGTCTTCATAGAAATTCTCGAACAGTTTATTTAAATCTGAATTATCTGCACTCTGTTCAGTTGACTTCATAGAAGTCTGCTTGTTATGGTCGGGTCCTGAACTGGTATGTTCAGAAGCCATTACTACGCCTTCATCAAATTTTACAATCATGCTTTCATTGACTGTCTTGGTCCGCTTGTTGTAGACCCAGAAAGCTACCGACTCCTTCAAATACCCAATGAAGATACCTTCATCAGCTTTTTGATTAAATTTTTCCATATTGTCTTTGTCATTTAATATGAAGCACCTGCATCCAAAGACATGGAAAAATTTAACATTAGGTACCCGTTTGTTTATTAATTCATACTGAGTCTTTCCGAATTTTTTATTGATTATTGATCGGTTCTGCGTGAAACAAGTTGTTGCGACAGCTTCAGCTCATAGGAATAACGGAAGATTGAAATATGCCAGCATTGTTCTTGCAGATTCCACCAGTGTCCGATTTCTTCGTTCAACGACACCATTCTGTTGTGGAGTACGAGCGGCTGAGAATTGATGTGTTATTCCCACAGAATTCAGAAACGATTCGAGAGATTTGTTCTTGAATTCTGTCCCGTTATCTGATCTGATGGTCTGAACTGAAAGCTGCAACTTTACTTGAATTCTTCGGATGAAGTCTATTATGATTTCGGTAGCATCAGATTTGGAACGCAAGAAGAAAACCCATGTGTATCTGGAGTAGTCATTGGCTATTACAAACACATAGCGTTTCTTGTTTATATTTTGTACTCTCATTGGTCCACACTAATCCATATGTGTCAGTTCCAGTGCTCTCGTTGATGAGTGTTCTGTTTTGGATTTGTGTGAAGCTCTAGTCATCTTTCCTTTTTCACACGCGGCGCACAACTGCTCCTTTTGAAATTTGAGAGTTGGTAGCCTTTTAACTAACCCACCTTTTGCAAGGTTGGTTAATTTGTTAAAATTGAGATGTGAAAGACGACGATTCCATAGCCAAGATGTTTTAGATGTTGCTTTTGACATTAAGCAGACATCCTTCTTCAGATTGATTGAGGCTAGGTCAATTGAGTACAAATTGGTTTTCCTGTTCCCTACAAGGATTTCATTTCCTTCTTCAGATCTTATGCTGCACCGATTATCTTTGAAGTTGACCTCTAATCCTTTGTCGCAGAGTTGTCCAATGCTGAACAAGTTGTGACCAAGACCGTCAACTTAAAAGACTTTCTGAATTGTGATTTTATCGTACGCAAGACTCCCATAACCTTTAATCAGACAGACTTGATCATTCCTGAATATGGCCGTCCCACAGAATTTATCTACAAAGTTAGTGAGTGTTTCTCTATATCCGGTCACGTGCTTTGAGCATCCGGAGTCAAGGTACCATACATGATTTACCTATAAGACGAAATAAAACATGAGGTACCCACTTATAGTTGGGTACATTTGACTTTGGTAAATCATGTAGTTGAATATGCTTTTTCTCATCAGATATGTCTTTTATTTTAGGTACCCACTTTTTAACAGTTCTCTTTGGTATCAAGTTTTGTACAGTTTGATGTGGAACTGTTTTTGAAATTTGTTGCTTTGGAACCTTTTTCTGTTTAAAAGATGGGTCCTTTTTCTTTGGTAGCCATACAAGCTTATCAGATTTAGCATGCATTGATTTACAAGAAACAGAATTTAAAGCAATTAAAGCAGTCCAAGAGTATTTAATACAAGATTTATCAGTAAATTTATTATTACAGATTTTTCAAATTGTCTATTTCTATCTATACAACATTTTCCTTCACTCTCCACTCTTGATTTATACTCTTGTTTTTCTTTTCTTTCTGCTTCTTTCTCCATTCTTGCTTCCGAGAACCTTTCACAATATAATCTGACATACAAGAAACAAGAGAATTAGTGATTTTAGAAACTTGTTTCTTCTGTAAAGGTCTCTTACCTTTTGAATTTTTGACCTTGAGTGCAATAGAGTCCTTTGTGGAAGATGATTCACCCTTTTCATAAGTAGGAGTCACAAAAGTAACTTTTGTTTTCTCCTTTTTCAGTTGTAAACTTGGTGAATTTTCAGATATTCCTTTGAATCTGTAGATATTCTTTGTAGAATTCTAACAGGTTCTTTAAGGTCATCAGTTTGTTTGTTGTGTAAAGGTTTTACAAACTCATCCATTTTAACAAACATTTCTTCCAATGAGTTAAAATCAGAGTTCATGTACAGATCAAAGTCCTTTTCTGAGTTAATAGAATCAAGTGGAATTGAAGATGTTTGATCTGATATTGATTTGTTCTCAGGCTATTTTTGCAACTTTTGTTCTAGATTTTTAAGTTCAGCCTTAAGAGTTTGATTTTCTGTCTCAAAATTTTTGATTTCCATTCTAGATCAGAGTTTATATTTTCAAGAATTAAAACTGGTACATATAACTTTTGAGATTTAGTAGCAGATTCAGATAAATCCTTCTCAAAATATGTCTGAATATACTCCTCTTTTATGCAAGTATTTTTATTTGAATCATTTATTCTGTTATAATCAATAGAATTTTGCATTTTATCAGATCTTAGTCTTTTTGAATCTTCACTTGATTCTATCTTATCTGATGCTTTCATAAATGTTATATTTAATCCTAAATTCATATATCTGACATCATATAAAGTAGTTGAATTTGAAATAGTCTTTGTCAGATATTTAGGATTATTTCAACCAATACCAGATTTAGAATTATAAAATTCGGTATCCTTTGGTTGATTTAAATAGTTTGTTTGATCTGTTTGACCTCTTTTGATAAACTCATCTTCCAATGTCTTTATTTTCTCAAAAAGTTTTGTTCTTTCTTCAAAGATGGCATGATATTTTACTGGATAATTTGAAGCCTCTAATTCTGCAAAATTCAGTTTTTCTTTTAAGTCAGATATATTGTTATTTAGTTCTTGGATTTTGCATTGAAGTTCATTTGTTTTATCTTGAAAATCTGAAACTGCTCGTAGTGCTAATGCTTTATCCTTTGAAAAGTCCAATACTAACGCATGTTCTTGATTTAGCTTGTTTTCCAAGGAATGAGCATTTTTCTTTTCAGCTTTTAAGGATTTTTCAAATTTCTTTAGCATGAAAGCCATTTGTGTTAATTTTTCTTCAAGCAAACAGGAATCATCATTTTCAGATTCAGAGTTAGAATGTACCTTTAGTGTTTCTGAACTATCTTATTTCTCTGAATCTGATTCATCAGTCTCTTTGTCTTTGCTGCAGCCAGCATTCCATGTTGCCATCATCGCAAATTCTTCAGTCAATTCCTCATCAGACTCTTACTTTTCCTCATTCTCTTCATCCGTCAACCCAAACCATACCTCATCTTCTGCAACCATTACTGACTCATTCAGTTCTGATTCATTGAAAACCTCCGATTTCAAGCAGATATGTGCATCTTCATCCAAGATGTCTTCATCCTCTGATAGTTGTAGCCAATGATCATCCTTAGCCATTAGAGCTTTGCTAGCTTCCTTTTCTTTGGCTACAAGTGCCTTTCTTGTGTAGTATTCAGAGTTTTTGACTACAGGCATTCTACACTCTCGGGCAAAGTGTCCTGGCTTACCACAATTGTAGCATTTTTGATCAGTATCTTTCTTGGCTGATTTTTCAGATTTGTCATATTTATCAGCTTTCCTTCCACTGCTTTCACCAGATTATTCATATTTCTCCTTCGTGTCAAACTTTCTTGAGCCAGTCTTGTATCTCATTTTGTTATTGGTGGGCTTTCGGTAGAATTTCTTCTTAAATGCCTTAGTGAGTAAGGCCATTTGCTTTTAAATTTTTTCTATCTCAGAATCTGCTGATGAATCTGATGAGTCTGTATCAGAAGAACTGCTGCTTATGACTACCCGTTTTTCCTTCTTCAGCTTATACTTGTATTTCTTATCAGCCAATAAAGCTAAAGGGTCAACGGTATCTTTTTCTGCTTTCTTTTTTCCAGACATTTTTCTTAAAACAACCTCTTGATAGTTGTTAAGGTTCTCAAAGACCATATGGAAATCCATTTCCTCGATGTCTTTTGTCTGTTGGATGATCATTGCATACTTTTCCCATTCTGGGTTAAGTACGTTCAGAAATTTGACGTTTATGTCTAGATTGGATTTAGTAACACCGTTCCTTTGCATCTCACTCACTAAACTGACAAACCGCAGGTATGTGTTCTCTAGCAATTCCCCCTCTCGTGCTCTAAAATTCTCAAATGTCATTAGACTGTTCCTTGATCTGTTGGTAGCTGCCCTGTCGGATCCCCTCATCAGCTTACACACCACATCCCAGATGGATTTGGCTGTCTTCGTGTTTGTCAGGCAGGTGTAGATGTCATTGGGGATAGATATCAGTAACAACTTCCTTATTGTTTTGTCCCCCAATTTTCTTCGTTTCTGTGCCTCCGTCAGGTTTGATACCTCAACAGTTCTTTCCAGAATTGGAGGGTTTCCGGTGGGTACAGCAGGAATTGTTTCCAGGAACACAGCTGGTCCATCAGTTACTGACATTAACATTTCTTCTGAGAGGTCATGGAAACTGATAAATTCCAGAAATCTTTCCCTCCATTGTACGTATTCTCCTCGGTAGAGAATTGGAGGTTTTGTCACCGACCCCATTGCAAGCGCGTCTTTAGACATGATGATTGACAGATAGGAATCTTTCAAGATCGAATGATATTTTGATTGAAATTGAAAAAGTTGATCAACTATTGAAAATTGATCAAACTTGAAAGAATATGAATTAAAACTCGAATTAAAAAGATGATCAACTCGAATAAGGAATTAATCAACTCGATCAATGAATATGTAAAACTCGAACAAAGGTATACTCAACTCGAATCTATAAAATAATCAACTGTTAGAAGAACTATGCAACTCGAATCAAATATTATGAAACTCTAATCAAGTATGATGTAACTCGAATCAAGTAATGATGCAACTCGAATCAAGTAATGATGCAACTCGACTTAAGTACCAGTCAACTCAATTAAAACTTTGGACAACTCGATCAAATCTATATTCAACTCGATTTAATTCCCTTGAAAATTTAAACTTGTATTCAACAACTCGATTTAAGATTGTAACCAACTCGAATTTACCTTCTTGTTAACTCGAATTAAGTTCAAATCAACTCGAATAGAATTCAAGTCAACTCGAATAGAATGCAAGTCAACTCGACTGATACTTAAGTTCAACTCGATTGATACTTAACTTCAACTCGATTGATACTTAAATTCAACTCGAATTCTAAGGGTTGTCAACTCGAATAACACTAGAACACAAGTTTGATCGAGTTTCTGAGTTTTTCAACAATTTCAAGTCTGGATTTCAAATTATTTTGTAAAAAATGCCCTATTTTAACCTAAATTGATATCGAAGGTAGGGGTTTTCATTTCAAACACCTTTTCTGAAAGAATTTTATCCAAAAACAGATCTAAGTATGTGTTTTTCAATGATACAGTGAAGAACACTCATTTTTTCAACTTTTCTGAAAAATCACTAGATCTTTTTCTGTGTTTGAGTATTCAAAACAAAATTATGATCAATCCAATCGATTGTTAATGACCTTCCTTCGATCCAATTATCAAAACCAACAATCAACTGGATTAAAACCCTAGTTGATTTTTCTATTTTTCGAAAAAAAAATGTCAAGAACATTTTTGAAGTTTCAGATTTCAATCAAAAAATCACCCTAAAGCTCTGATACCAATTGTGAATCCTACTTATCAATCAACAATAAATTCATACAACAAAGAACAAGATCAGGAACAACTAACTGAATGATTGTATTAATCACAGAATCGATTACAGAATGGAATGAGATGAATGCACATTGTTGACCTACATTCCTTCTGTGAAATTCCGTGCAATATGATTTACAAAGTCAGATCCCCAAAAACTATTCTATTACAAAGTCAAAGTTTATATTTATACTATTTACAACTTTGAACTAATTACACTTTGAACCCTAGACTTTGATTTTCATCAACAAAACAAGTTCTAACAAGCCTTGACACACTTTTCCTTTTCTGCATTAAACCTATTTTCTAGTTCAAGTATTTGTGTGTGCAAGTTACATTCATTTTGCACAGATAAATTATTTACATGTTCTTGAATGTAAAAGGAATGTACCTCATGTGCCTCCGAATCTGACGTGGAACATTCGGGATCCACGGACTTGGCCATCAGACAAGCTGTTAAATCCTGCTTTGTCTACCCCTCAGCAGCCGTGTCTGATTTTGAGTCTGACGTGGTAGCATAGTCAGCCAGTCCAATGCGGTCAACCATGTAGCAAGTTTTTCCTTTATCTTCCTCCTCGTCAAAATCTGCATCATCCCAATAATCCTCCTGAGCAACAAGAGTCATTGCATCAGATGCTTTCTTAGCTGCCTCCAGCTTCCGCTCATAGTACCCAACGTCTCGTTCCAACAGGTTTTTGCATTCCCGAGCAAAGTGGCCCGGTTTCCCACACTTATAGCATAGACGCTCATCGTTTTCTTTGGGATCATCAGCTCTTGGCATGTCGTCTCTTCTTTCAGCCGGCCTCTTGTCAGCTCGGCGAGGTTCACGTCTGTCATCTCGCCGATTATCTCTACTATCATAGTCCCTCCGATCGTCTCTCCTCTCATCCCTTCGATCATCCCGACGATTGTAGTCTCTTCTATCGTCTCTCCTATCATCCCTTCTATCGTCACGCGGCGATCATCTCGATAGTCCCTACGGTCATCATATCTCCTTTTGTCACACCCCGCTACCCCGATTGGCAACGAAGCGTGACGTCGCGGAAGCGTGACCATAATCATAATGAACGACCACTATATGGACGTTTTCAAAAAAAATACATCGATATAACTTTAAAAGGTAGAAATGTTTTACATAACCCGTAAATAATAAAGAGTAGTTCGCAAGGTACAGAGATTTGAATACATAATTAAATTATCCAAAATAATGCAAATAAATCTCCGACGGTTTGAAAAAGAATGCGACTCCTTAAGTGCGGAAGCCTGAAAGTGGTTACTTCTGAAGGCATACTTGCCTTAATTACCTGAAAATACATGCTAAAATACGTCAACAAAAATTGTTGGTGAGCTCATAGGTTTACGCGAAAAGACCAGTTGTATGGACATTATCAGATGAGTTGAATTTATAAAATCATAAATTCCGTGTATGTATTACATAAACCATCATGCAACCGAAGCTTAATTAGAATGAGTTTGCCCTGTGCAGTATTCCCATACGTAATACCGTGTGTTGAATATATATGCACTCGCTGTTAGCCGAACCGAGCTAACACGAATGGGGGACATGACTCCCAATAGATCTATCCACAATATACTCGCGCTTACAAATAAATGCAATTAACGGTTCATGATATAAGGGCTGATGGAATCCGAACATGTAATACATATAAGAAATAAACAGTTTTGATGTCCATATGAAAACAGTGCATGTATTTCCACCCCAATAGATAGTGAAAAATAGGGGCTATGAAGACTCACCGAACTTGTGATGGCAAAACGACGCGCAAAAATGCAAAAGTGCGTTGTTTGATGGGTGATGAAACCGGAGGTGTTTAACCGAGTCCTAAATGATGATAAGGACTTAATATCACTAATATATGATAATATGTATATTTATAGATTTTTATGTCTTAAATCACCCAACATTACAAGTTTATAAATAAGATTTGCTTAAAACGTCAAGTTTATATATATATAATTTTCCAGCTTTTTCGGAGGTTTTTCGGCCTACTTTGAGGCTGTTTTTGACCAAGCTCCAAAATGTTTTAGACTTTGGTTTTCTAGGACATTAAACTACTATATACAAAGGATTTTTAGAATCAAGAACGGCCATTTTTCGAGTTGTTTAGGTTGGTGAAAAATCTCGTTAAAAACGCTATGTTGGCCATTTTTGAGCTGTCAAACTTTCGGTTTCTCAAATAATTTCTGGAGGTCTTAAACTTCAAAATAAATTATGAAAAATTGCAGATCTATAGTTAAGACATTGATCTAACTTTTGAGACAAGAATCAACTCATTTCGTTGAGTTATGAATTAGTTATGATTTTTCAAAGTCGATACAAATATTCTGCCGAAATTCCGTAGTTTATAAATTTAAAACAACTTATGATTCTTGTTGTTTATTTAAAGACAACTTGTTTAAAAGCCATAATAGTTATAAAACCACATATATAACACATGTTTTCATAATATTAACATGCTTATTGTGAAGACCACCCCTTACGGGGCAGTTCTCACTAGTCTAGGTCCCACAAATAGCAATACGATATCAACCATACTAAGATAGGGTAATTAATTGCGGAATATTATATTACAGTACAAGCATATTAGGATTTAAGTTTACATATTTGATAATAAAGTTATAAAAAGGGTAACATCTAATCTAATCATAACATCAATCATCACATCAAGTCTACCCAGAACCACCACATTAGCTATCTTCCAATCAGTACCAGAAAGTTTGTTGAGAAGTGGTCTAGGAAAGCTTCAAAACTTGGATCTTGAGTGACCTAAGTACTAGGTCCTGCAGGTGATTTTCCTTTGGCTTTTCCTGGAAAATATTAAAGCAACATCTGTAAGCAACGCTTAGTGAGTTTATAGATTTTCAATATCAACATGCGTGTCAAGCGGAGTCATTAGTCTTAGCGTGATATGTCTTGGCTGCCGCTACAGCCCTCATGATTGAGATATAGAATCATAGAATCGGATGATGTTCAAGCCACACTCATGCTTAAATCGTGGGGATCAGCCACATACTGGGCTAGCTACCAGTAAGTCAATATGGCGGAACATCGGAGGTCATTACCAAGTTCATAAGAACTGGTGAAATAGCCGGGTCTAGAACAATAGACCATAAGGGCTAGTCAAGCTGAATCAATCTATCAAATGTCTGATCAATGATGTAAGCATATGTCTTAGAAGTCATGATAGCAATGAATCATAAAGCAAAGTCTGAAGCAATATTAAATGCAATATGAAAAGATAATCAAATAGCTATCATGATCCACTGGGCAACACCCATCCATGGTGTGCACAGGTCTCATTCCAGCTGATAAAGTGAATATCAATAAATCTATCAGCAACAATATATCTCAACCGGATCTATGCATGTTCAATCTGAATATCTATAACTCACAGGTCTGGGTCTTGGTCAAACAGATATATGAATCTGCCACCTGAGTTATCTCAGGATTTTGTCAATCTGTAATCTGTCAATTCTTTTCAAATCAGAGACCCGCTTTCAAGTCTTTAAGTCTTTAATCTTTGTTCAGAATATACTGAACCTGTTCAAAATAATATTACATCATTGTCAATTTCATAATCTTCTAGCTTTAAAGTCTTTAAATTCTTATTTTCATCTGATTCTGATAACTGATAATTCTTTATTCTTCCATCTTGGATTCATGATTCTTGTGTTTAAAGAATATCAAAATATATATATACAAATTCGGACCAACCCACATCCGGATTCGGATCTAGGATCATCCGAATTAGGATCAGATCCGAAATGTACAGGAAACTAGAGAACTCGCCGAGTAGCTCGGTGAACTCGCCGAGTTCACATCCGAACTTCGGATAGAGAACCGGATTTCGGACACAACCGAATTATGTTGACCCATCCGAATTCGGATCCATCCGAGATCGGTTCTAATTTATTTCGGACCAAGACTTATTTCGGGTCTCATCCGAATTCGGGTCCCAACCGAATTCGGATCCGTTACTTATGAATTTTTGAAGAAATGTTCAAGTTGTTCTTGGGAACTCGCCGAGTTCCCCTATGAACTCGCCGAGTTTACTTGCAGATTTGCAGGTCGACCCTTACGGGTTTTACCAAAAATTCATCAATCGACAATTATACTAACATGCAATTAAATCCAACGTTATATTATCATTTTTGGGGCGTTTTTACACTGTTTTCCCTATATTTAAACACTTTAAATCATCCAGATTAGTTCAAAATGTTGAATTTTTCTCAAGAACATGAAAGTGTATAAAAACTCAGATTTTTGATGATTTTGAATGATTTAAGCTACGATTTCTGTTTCTAAATCATTTATGGGTTTCATTACATGATTTCTAACCAACCTTTCAAACACATAACATAATTTTTTTACAGATTATAAATTCGAATTTGTGCTTCTAGATTCTTAAAAATACAAACTAAAAACTTAGAATTTAGTTGTATTACCTTTAATTTTACTGATTCTTGATAATCTTCTGTTAGATTCACGAATTCTTCTTCTGATTCTTTGAGTTTCCATCTGATTTTAGAGAGAGAGTGAGAGAGTTTTGTGTAATGAGATGATGAAATGAGGGAAATAAAAGACTTAAGGTCTTTTTATTTCAAGACTTTTGGGTTTTTGCAGTTTTAACCCCTTAACATCTGATTTTCTTTAATAAAGATTTTATCTTTATTTTATCATCACTAGTTAATTTATCTTAATCAAATATTTTCATTACTTAATTAAAATTACCATACAAATAATGTAGTAAAATTACATTATTGAGTCGAAAGCAGAAAATAAAGTCAAGTCAAAAGCTAGGTTGTTACAGAATGGGCTCCACCACGCACAAACTTCGTCCCCGAAGTTAGCTAGATTCGAACAGACTGGGATAAGTAGCTTTCATGACATCTCGCGATTCCCAAGACTGATGCGAACGTTTGTGGTGTTTCCACTGGACGAGCACCATCTGTATTTCTTTATTTCTAAGCTTCTTAGTCTTTGAGTCCAGAATACGTTCTGGCTCTTCAACCACGCGAAGCTTCTCATCTATCTGTAGGTTAACGTGTGGTATCTGTACTTCTCTTTCGTCAGCTAGGCTTTTTCTCAAATGACTAACATGGAATACAGGGTGTATTCCAGCTAAGTCCGCTGGTAGATCAAGACGATAAGACTGATTTCCAATCTTTTCGACGATCTTGAACGGTCCGATAAATCTCGTAGCTAGCTTGTTTCTTTTAATGAATCGTACCACATTCTTCATTGGGGATACTTTTAACATCACCCAATCGTTAACTGCAAAACTGATGGATCTATGCCGATTGTCATAATATGACTTCTGCCTGCTTTGAGCTTCAAGAATATTCCTTCTAACAAGTTGAATCTTTTCATGAGTCAACTGTAGAAGGGCAGGTCCTGCTATTGGCGATTCTCCTGTTTCGCGCCAACAGGTAGGAGTTCTACACTTTCTTCCGTATAAAGCTTCAAAAGGAGCCATCTTGATTGTAGAATGATAACTGTTATTGTATGAGAATTCGACCAACGGCAAGTGGTCATCCCAGTTACCACCTAAATCAAGAATGCAGGCACGAAGCATATCTTCGAGAGTTAGAATAGTACGCTCACTCTGGCCATCTGCATTTGGATGATAAGCAGTACTCATAGAAATCCGAGTACCCATCCCATCTTGTAGTGCTTGCCAGAATCTGGATGTGAAGCGACTATCACGATCAGATACAATAGACTTTGGCACACCGTGACGAGAAATAATTTCTGTGATGTACAACTGTGCCAATCTATCCAGAGAATAAGTTTCTTTCATTGGAATGAAATGTGATGATTTCGTTAAACGATCAACGACTACCCAGATAGAGTCGTGCTGTCTTTTGGTCTTTGGCAGCTTCGTAATGAAGTCCATTGTTATATGCTCCCACTTCCATTCAGGAACTGGCAGTGGTTGCATATCCCCGAAGGGTTTCTGGTGTTCTGCCTTAACCATCTGACATACTTTGCAGCTTTCAACACATTCTCCGATGTCTTTCTTCATTCCTGGCCACCAGTAATCAGCTTTCAGATCAAAATACATCTTTGAGCTGCCAGGATGAATAGATAACTTGGACTGATGAGCTTCGGACAGAAGAGTGCTACGAATTGAACCATATTTAGGAATCCAGATTCGGTTTCCTTTGAAACAGTGAAGTCCCAAATGGTTCAGAGTCAGAAATTGTAACTGCCCTTTAAGATTTCAGATTCGATATTCTCTTCTTTCAGTGCTTCAGCTTGAGCAACCCGAATGTCTTCAATAAGATCAGAAGAGAATACTACAGGAGTTAGGGCATAACAGCACTTTTCTGGATATACTTTTCTACTCAACGCATCCGCGACAACATTTGCTTTGCCGGGATGATATAAGATCTCGCAGTCATAATCCTTGATAAGCTCCAAGGATCGACGTTGTTTCATGTTCAGATCTTTTTGAGTGAAAAGGTATTTGAGACTCTTATGATCGGTGTAGAGCTGACACCGAGTCCCATATAGATAATGACGCCAGATCTTCAGTGCAAAGGTAACAGCAGCCAACTCAAGATCATGAGTTGGTGCACTTTTCTCATAGTCTTTTAATTGCCTTGAAGCATAGGCAATTACTTTTCCCCTTTGCATCAGAACACATCCTAAGCCAGTACCAGAGGCATCGCTATAGACAACGAAATCATCATTACCTTCTTGCAAGGCTAGGATCGGCGCTTGAATCAACTTTTGCTTCAGAATATCGAATGCCTCTTGCTGTTTATCGGTCCAAACGAAAGGAGTATTCTTTCGTGTTAGCATTGTAAGCGGCACAGCAATCTTAGAGAAATCCTTTATGAATCGCCGATAATAACCGGCCAATCCAAGGAAACTTCGGATCTCAGAGGCATTACGAGGCGTTTGCCATCTCTGAACGGCCTCGACTTTCGAAGGATCAACGGAAATCCCTTCGCCAGAAACAACATGGCCAAGGAACTGGATCTATAAAAATCAAAGTAGGAATTCAAGTTCTGATGTAAATCAAAGAATACTTAGGAAATAGCTCAAGACATATATAATAGAAATTATACCTGTCTGAGCCAGAATTCGCACTTAGAAAACTTTGCGTAGAGTCTTTCTTTTCTTAATAACTCTAGCAATTGCCGCAGATGAATAGAATGATCAGCCTCCGTTTTGGAGTAAATCAGAATATCGTCTATGAACACGATAACTGATTTATCCAACATTGGTCTGCACACGCGATTCATGAGATCCATGAACGCTGCTGGTGCATTCGTTAATCCAAACGGCATTACGAGAAATTCGTAATGACCGTATCTTGTACGGAAAGCTGTCTTCGGTATATCCTCATTTCTAACTTTCAACTGATGATACCCAGAACGGATATCTATCTTTGAGAAATAACTAGCTCCTTGTAGTTGATCAAACAGATCATCAATCCTGGGCAGACGATATTTATTCTTTATGGTAACCTTCTTCAACTCACGGTAGTCGATGCACATACGGTAGGTTCCGTCTTTCTTTTTGACAAACAAGACAGGTGCACCCCACGGAGAAGAACTTGGTCGGATAAACCCCTTCTCTAACAGCTCTTGCAGTTGCTTTGACATTTCCTGCATTTCTGCAGGTGCAAGTCTGTAAGGAGCTTTGGCAATAGGAGCCGCACCAGGAACCAAGTCAATACTGAATTAGACTTGACGTTCCGGTGGCACTCCTGAAATGTCATCGGGAAATACGTCTGGGAACTCACAAACGATAGGAATATCAGATAATGATTTCTTTTGGGCTTCAGAGATAGATTCAGATGAGACATAGCATACGTAGGATTCATGACCCTTAGATAAATACTTATGCGCTTTTTCAACAGATATGAAGCAGTGCGCACCTTTCCGCTTCTCGCCCTTGATCTCTAATACTCGGCCGTCTGAAGATTTGATTCTAATGATTCGCCGGTTGCAGATAATTGTAGCCTCGTTGTTCATTAGCCAATCCATGCCGATGATGACGTCAAATTCTTTTAATGGAATCGGGATGAGATCGAGGTTGAATACGATGTTATTTACGAGCAGAGTGCAGTGTCGATAAACAGAATCAGCCATAACATAGCTGTTACTGGCTGTCTCAATGTCAAGTATAACAGGAAGCTTCGATGGGGATTTAAGTAATCTTGTTGCAAAAGAAGTCGATATGAAGGAACGACTAGCGCCAGAATCAAATAATACACGAGCAGGTATCGTATTTAACAGAAACGTACCGGTGACTACGTCAGGTGTTTCTCTCGCCTCTTCAGCCGTTATTTGGAACGCACGTGTCCTTGCAGTTGGTGTTGCAGCAGAACTCTTTACTGTAGACCCTCCAGCCGACGACTGTGACTGATAACGTTGTCCGCTTCGACACTGGTACATAAAATGTCATCTTTTCCCGCACTTTGCACATCCACGTCCCTGCTGCGGGCATTCCTCACTGCTGTGACCGATCATGTTGCACACAAAACAAGTAACATCTTCTGGATTGCACAACCCCATGTGTGACTTTCTGCATCGCTTGCAGAATCGTGGCTCGTTCGTAAGGGAATACGCTTGAGCTTTCGGCTGTGAACTTTGCTGATGGAATTGCTGAGATTGTGACTGAGACTTATTTGTTTTAAAGAATCTGCCAAATCGCTGTTTCTTCGGAGGAGACGGATTCATCGGGTTAGTAGACGGAGCATAAAGCTGATTGCCGTACTCTAAGTATCCTCGCTCAATCTGTCTAGCCGCTTCTACCATTTCCAAGTAACTCTTGTATTTGATCGCGCTCATCGGATGTCTGTATCTTGGATTGAGTCCTACACGAAATCTAGTCATCTTTCTCTCCTCGGTAGCTACTTGATATGAGGAGTAACCGCATAGACGTGAAAACTCGTGTTCGTATTCATCAACTGTCTTCGTTCCCTGAGTCAGCTGCATCAACTGTACCTCCATCTTATCTTGTTGGTCAATCGGGCAGTACTTTGCATTGAACATTTCAAGAAACTGCTCCCATTCTAAAGTCTGAATCACCTCCTCACCATAGATACTTCGCTGGGTTTTCCACCAGGCACGAGCAGCTCCCACAAATAGTGCAGACGCATAACTTACTTTCTTCGAATCTAAACAATCAGAAATCCTGAAGATTTCTTCAGTATGACTAATCCAATCCATCGCCTGAATCGGATTAACTGTACCCTCGAAGTTCAGGGCACCGCTGGCTTTAAAATCTTTAAATTTGCAGCCTTTAGGCTGAGCAATTTGGGCATCGGGAATAGAGTTATCAGAATCAGAGTCATTAATCTGAACTTGCTTTTCTTTTCTCTTATTTTTCTTATCTTCACGTCTTTTAGCTTCGGCCTCATCTCTGGCACGAAACTGTTCTTGCATCATTTTGTTTTGTTGTTCTGAGTGTTGGGCTAGAAATTGTTGCATCATTTCAAACATTTGTTGTTGGGTCATATTGTTGGGAATATCACCTGATCCTGATCCTGACATCTTCTGCTGAAAATTAAAATCAATTAACTATCAGTTTATAGACTTAGATCTATGTACCCTTTTTCCCATCCTAACAGTCTGTACATCCTATCTCAGTTCAAACCACCTAAATGATTGATACATATGTATTGCTTCAGTTTGAGATCAAGTATACTTACGTAATGCTTGATTCACTCAAACTAGTGCTCTGATACCATCCTGTGAAGACCACCCCTTACGGGGCAGTTCTCACTAGTCTAGGTCCCACAAATAGCAATACGATATCAACCATACTAAGATAGGGTAATTAATTGCGGAATATTATATTACAGTACAAGCATATTAGGATTTAAGTTTACATATTTGATAATAAAGTTATAAAAAGGGTAACATCTAATCTAATCATAACATCAATCATCACATCAAGTCTACCCAGAACCACCACATTAGCTATCTTCCAATCAGTACCAGAAAGTTTGTTGAGAAGTGGTCTAGGAAAGCTTCAAAACTTGGATCTTGAGTGACCTAAGTACTAGGTCCTGCAGGTGATTTTCCTTTGGCTTTTCCTGGAAAATATTAAAGCAACATCTGTAAGCAACGCTTAGTGAGTTTATAGATTTTCAATATCAACATGCGTGTCAAGCGGAGTCATTAGTCTTAGCGTGATATGTCTTGGCTGCCGCTACAGCGCTCATGATTGAGATATAGAATCATAGAATCGGATGATGTTCAAGCCACACTCACGCTTAAATCGTGGGGATCAGCCACATACTGGGCTAGCTACCAGTAAGTCAATATGGCGGAACATCGGAGGTCATTACCAAGTTCATAAGAACTGGTGAAATAGCCGGGTCTAGAACAATAGACCATAAGGGCTAGTCAAGCTGAATCAATCTATCAAATGTCTGATCAATGATGTAAGCATATGTCTTAGAAGTCATGATAGCAATGAATCATAAAGCAAAGTCTGAAGCAATATTAAATGCAATATGAAAAGATAATCAAATAGCTATCATGATCCACTGGGCAACACCCATCCATGGTGTGCACAGGTCTCATTCCAGCTGATAAAGTGAATATCAATAAATCTATCAGCAACAATATATCTCAACCGGATCTATGCATGTTCAATCTGAATATCTATAACTCACAGGTCTGGGTCTTGGTCAAACAGATATATGAATCTGCCACCTGAGTTATCTCAGGATTTTGTCAATCTGTAATCTGTCAATTCTTTTCAAATCAGAGACCCGCTTTCAAGTCTTTAAGTCTTTAATCTTTGTTCAGAATATACTGAACCTGTTCAAAATAATATTACATCATTGTCAATTTCATAATCTTCTAGCTTTAAAGTCTTTAAATTCTTATTTTCATCTGATTCTGATAACTGATAATTCTTTATTCTTCCATCTTGGATTCATGATTCTTGTGTTTAAAGAATATCAAAATATATATATACAAATTCGGACCAACCCACATCCGGATTCGGATCTAGGATCATCCGAATTAGGATCAGATCCGAAATGTACAGGAAACTAGAGAACTCGCCGAGTAGCTCGGTGAACTCGCCGAGTTCACATCCGAACTTCGGATAGAGAACCGGATTTCGGACACAACCGAATTATGTTGACCCATCCGAATTCGGATCCATCCGAGATCGGTTCTAATTTATTTCGGACCAAGACTTATTTCGGGTCTCATCCGAATTCGGGTCCCAACCGAATTCGGATCCGTTACTTATGAATTTTTGAAGAAATGTTCAAGTTGTTCTTGGGAACTCGCCGAGTTCCCCTATGAACTCGCCGAGTTTACTTGCAGATTTGCAGGTCGACCCTTACGGGTTTTACCAAAAATTCATCAATCGACAATTATACTAACATGCAATTAAATCCAACGTTATATTATCATTTTTGGGGCGTTTTTACACTGTTTTCCCTATATTTAAACACTTTAAATCATCCAGATTAGTTCAAAATGTTGAATTTTTCTCAAGAACATGAAAGTGTATAAAAACTCAGATTTTTGATGATTTTGAATGATTTAAGCTACGATTTCTGTTTCTAAATCATTTATGGGTTTCATTACATGATTTCTAACCAACCTTTCAAACACATAACATAATTTTTTTACAGATTATAAATTCGAATTTGTGCTTCTAGATTCTTAAAAATACAAACTAAAAACTTAGAATTTAGTTGTATTACCTTTAATTTTACTGATTCTTGATAATCTTCTGTTAGATTCACGAATTCTTCTTCTGATTCTTTGAGTTTCCAGCTGATTTTAGAGAGAGAGTGAGAGAGTTTTGTGTAATGAGATGATGAAATGAGGGAAATAAAAGACTTAAGGTCTTTTTATTTCAAGACTTTTGGGTTTTGGCAGTTTTAACCCCTTAACATCTGATTTTCTTTAATAAAGATTTTATCTTTATTTTATCATCACTAGTTAATTTATCTTAATCAAATATTTTCATTACTTAATTAAAATTACCATACAAATAATGTAGTAAAATTACATTATTGAGTCGAAAGCAGAAAATAAAGTCAAGTCAAAAGCTAGGTTGTTACACTTATAATGTGTTCATATATTCATAAACACATTTAAAGAAACAACTTAAAAATAACAACTAGAAACTTATAAACTTGAGTTTTTATGAAACTTGTTGTTGTAGGTGATTATATATATTATGCAAGACTTATATGAACATAAATATAAGATGATATAAGCTAGTATATAGTTACTTTGATGTGTTATAGGAATGAAAATGAGTAGAAGTTGAGATCCTTGCAAGACTTGTACCAAAAGAACACTTGAAATGTTGAAAGAATGCAAAATTTGCAACTTTCTCTTGGAAAAGAGAGAGGTGGCCGGATCTTGTGAGAGGAAGAAAGGGTTTTTGGTGTGAAAATTATGAGGAGGATTGCTCCCTATTTATAGAGAAAATTGGTCTTTGAAAAGGTGGAGGTTGAGTGTAAAATGCCTCTTGAATTGAAAGGAAATGGTGTTGAAGGATTTGATGTTGAAAGGGTGATGGAGGTTTATAAAAAAAATTGTTTTCTTGTGTCCTTGTGTCCTTCCTAGTGGCCGGCCTATATGGGTGTATTTTTTATGTATTTTCATTTTTTTTTTGTATAAAAGTATTTAGAATGTATTTAGAATGTATTCTTGTATTTCCCTTTTCTTGTAAATTCAAAATACTTTTTGAATGCATTGTTTTAATGAATTGTGTTAGTCTTGCATAATTAATGTTAAGTAATTGTATTAGTATATGATTAGTGTTACTAATCATAATTTAATTATGTACTTAGTTGAACTAATCCCTCATATTGTAAATTGATCGGATTAATTGATTTCCCGATTCATCGCATCGATGAATTTGATTCTAATTGAGTTGAGTTTTCTAATAAGCCTTGTTAATCATTTGATTAAGTTCTAATGACTATTGATTAGGCTATAATTGACTATTAAATGTGGATTAGGGTTTTGTTGCTAACCTGGTTCAGTGCCGGATGTTACAGTCTCCCCCTGTTAAGGGAATTTCGTCCCGAAAATAGCTTGTGTTCTCCATTTCTTGAGTATTTGAGAATAGGTGAGAGTACTTTTCCCGGAACTGATCCTCGCGTTCCCACGTAAACTCAGGACCTCGCTTAGAGTTCCATCTGACTTTTATTATCGGGATCCGGCTGTGCTTTAGTTTCTTGACTTCGCGGTCCATTATTTCTACAGGTTGCTCAATGAAGTTCAACTTATCGTCTAACTCCAGCTCGTCCATGGGTATAACGAGTGATTCATCAGCTAGACACTTCTTAAGATTGGACACGTGGAAGGTATTATGAACGTTACTAAGCTCTGGGGGTAGGTCGAGTCGGTAAGCTACCGGGCCAATTCTTTTGGTGATCTTGAATGGTCCGATATAACGAGGATTGAGTTTTCCTCGTTTCCCAAAACGGATTACGCCCTTCCAAGGCGAGACTTTTAACATTACTTGATCTCCCTCTTGGAACTCCAAATCCTTCCGTCGAATGTCTGCATAACTTTTCTGCCGATCCCGCACGATATTTAACCGGTTACGAATCTGGGCTATCTTTTCTGTAGTCTCCTGGATGATTTCCGGTCCAGTAATCTGACTATCTCCTACTTCAGCCCAACAAAGAGGTGATCGACACTTTCGACCGTAGAGTGCCTCGAATGGGGCGGTCTTAATGCTTGAGTGATAGCTGTTGTTATAGGAAAACTCGACTAATGGCAGGTGTCTGTCCCAACTTTTGCCAAAATCGATGACACATGCCCTTAACATGTCTTCCAGCGTCTGAATCGTCCTTTCACTCTGACCATCCATTTGTGGGTGATAGGCTGTGCTCATATCTAGGCGTGTACCCAGTGCTTCTTGCAATGACTGCCAAAATCTTGATGTGAACCGGCTGTCTCTGTCTGATATAATTGATACTGGCACTCCATGCCTTGAGACGACTTCTTTAAGATAGATTTGTGTTAACTTATCCATCTTATCAGTCTCCTTAATGGGCAGGAAATGTGCGGTTTTGGTAAGCCGATCCACAATCACCCAAATAGTGTCATAACCTCCAGACGTCTTTGGCAACTTGGTGATGAAATCCATGGTGATGTTTTCCCACTTCCACTAGGGTATTTCTGGTTGAACTAGCAATCCTGATGGTTTTTGGTGCTCACTTTAACCTTCAAACATGTTAAGCACTTGCTGACGTAGGTAGCAATGTCAGCCTTCATATTTGGCCACCAGTACATTCCTTTCAAGTCGTGATACATTTTATCTGCCCCTGGATGAATAGCATATCTTGTCTTATGCCCTTCATCCATGACCAGCTTTCTTACTCCTCCGAATTTTGGTAACCAAATTCTGCCCATGAAGTGTCGACATCCATCCGGCTTGATTTCGAACTGCTTATCCATCCCTCTCAAGGCTTCATCCAGTATATTACCCTCCTTGACTGCTTCTTCTTGTGCCTCGCGGACTTGAGAGTTTAGGTTTGACTGTATAGTCATGACCAAAGCTCGGACTCTCAAGGGTTTAACCCGTTCCTTTCGGCTCAGGGCATCAGCTACGACATTCGCCTTCCCCGGATGATAACAAATTTCGTAGTCATAGTCACTAAGTAGTTCAACCCAACGACGTTGCCTCATGTTTAACTCTTTCTGGTTCAGAATATGCTGAAGGCTCTTATGGTCTGTGAATACTGTGCATTTAGTTCCATACAGGTAATGCCTCCATATTTTGAGAGCAAACACCACTGCTCCAAGCTCCAAGTCATGAGTCGTATAATTCACCTCGTGAATTTTGAGCTGCCGTGATGCGTAAGCAATGACTCTATCCCTTTGCATGAGCACACAACCTAATCCATTGTGTGAGGCATCACAGTAGACCACAAAATTTTCAGTCCCTTCAGGTAAGGACAGAATTGGTGCACTACACAACCTTTGCTTTAACTGCTGAAACGCCTTTTCTTGCTCTTCACCCCAGATATACTTCACATCCTTTCGAGTCAATTCCGTTAAGGAACCCGCTATCTTTGAGAAGTTTTCGATAAATCGCCTATAATAACCGGCAAGTCCTAGAAATTGGCGGATTTCCGTGGGGGTTCTAGGAGTCGCCCAGTTCTTTATGGCCTCGATTTTTGATGGATCAACTTGGATTCCCTGGCTGTTGATCACATGTCCAAGGAATTTAACTTCTCGCAACCAAAATTCACATTTTGAAAATTTGGCGTATAACTGTTCCTTTTCTAGCAACTCCAAGATCAACTTGAGATGCTGTTCATGTTCTTCCTTATTTTTGGAATAGATGAGAATATCGTCTATGAACACTATCACAAATTTGTCCAGATACGGTTTACACACACGATTCATGAGGTCCATGAATACGGCTGGTGCGTTAGTCAAACCGAATGGCATTACCTGGAATTCGTAATGTCCATAACGAGTTCTGAATGCTGTCTTGGGTATGTCTTCTTCCCGAACCTTTACTTGATGATAACCGGATCGCAGATCAATCTTAGAGTAGAAACTAGATCCTTGCAGTTGGTCAAACAGGTCATCAATTCTGGGGAGAGGGTAGCGGTTCTTTACCGTTAACTTGTTTAGCTCTCGGTAGTCTATGCACATTCTGAAGGATCCGTCTTTCTTTTTCACGAACAAGACCGGAGCTCCCCAAGGTGAGGAACTTGGTCAAATGAATCCTTTATCCATCAACTCTTGTAATTGATTGGATAGCTCTTGCATCTCAGAAAGGGCGAGTCTATATGGGGCTCTTGCGATCGGTGCAGCTCCCGGCACCAAATCGATTTGGAACTCTACTTGTCTAGTTGGCGGAAGTCCAGGCAAATCTTCCGGGAAGACCTTCGGATAGTCACAAACCACTGGAATATCCTCAAGTCGCTTCTCCTCTGCCTCTTTTTCTACAATTTGCACCAGTACTGCATGACAACCTCTCCTAAGGCACTTTAATGTTCTTAGGCCGGATATGACATTCAACTGTCGATTCTTTCTTTCTCCTTGGACTGTTAGGAACTTCTTCTTGTGGAGTGGTATCCGTACCACTTTCTTACCACACAAAATCTTGGCATGATTGTGTGACAACCAATCCATACCAACTACTACGTCGAAACTTCCGAGTTCTATAGGCATCAAGTCTATTTTAAAGGGATGATCTGCCAGCTTCAGTGTGCATTCCTTAATGATACTACTTGCCTCTATTATTTTACCGTCAGCCAGTTCTATAGTATAAGAGTTGTCTAAGGGAAAAGGAGCGGCATTCAATTGCTTACTAAACTTATCAGATATAAAGCTCCTATCAGCCCCAGTATCAAAGAGTACGTAAGCATAAATGTCGTTTAATAAAAACGTACCTGATACCACGTGGGGATCTTGACGAGCGTCACCTGCTCCCAACACAAAAGCTCTCCCCTGAGCTCCTCCACCATTCCTCAGTTTCGGGCACTCACTCTTGAAGTGCCCAGTAACTCCACATACAAAGCAGCCTTTTTGATTGCTACCACTGGTTCCCGGGGCTCCTGTCTTACAGTCCTTGGCCATATGCCCCAAACGTTTGCATTTCTCACAGTGGGTTGGACAGGGACCCTGGTTGTGATGGAAGGTGCATTTAGTGCAGAAAGGCTTGGTACCGGTATAACCTCTTCTTGGCTCAGCTCCAGCTGCGTAAGCCTTAATGGTCTCGGGCTTTTTGGATTGTGAACCCGCATTCTTCCCCGTCTTGTCTTCCCACTTTCTTTTGTTCTCCCCGGCCTTGGCTTCATTCCTCCGGGCTACTTGGTCCATAAGATTATTGGCCATCCTGATGGCATCCTGCAGGGTGGATGGGTTTGAGGCAGTCACGTTACCTTGAATTTGAGGAGCGAGTCCCCAAATGTAACGTTCAATCTTTTTGTACTCCGGGGTCACCATTTGAGGGCACAGAATGCTTAGCTCATGAAATCGGTTGGTGTACCCCGTCACATCTGTTCCCTTCATCGACAGGTTCCAGAACTCCGATTCCATTTTCTGGAGTTCGTTCCTCGGACAATACTCGTCCGTCATCATTTGTTTTAACGCGGACCATGTGAGTTGGTAGGCTTCATCGATACTTACAGACTGGACATAGGAATTCCACCACGTGAGGGCGCTATCTTGTAGGGTGTGAGTAGCAAACTTCACCTTATCTCCCTCAGCACATCCGCTGACGCGAAAGACAGATTCTAACTTCTCAAACCATCGTATCAAGCCAACGGCTCCTTCAGTTCCGTTGAAATACCGGGGTTTGCAACTTAAAAATCCTTTAATTCCACAACCTTTTGCGTGGATTTCCGTTCCTCCCGTGGTGCGGCTAGCACCACCATCTCCATTTGCTGAGCTATTCCTATTTGCCTCATATGTGGCTATAGCGGCAGCCACTCTTTGTGCGACTAGCTCTTCAATGTCAGCAGCGTTCATTGTTCGTTTCGGCGGCATTATCTTAAAATTTTAAAGAAAAAGCATAGTGTAAGAAATTGAATCTTAAAGAGGTAAATTCTCCTTAAAGCACAATACTATAATCATCAAACACAATTTCATAAATAACTTGCAATTGTCATTAATCATTCGAAGTTTTCTTACATTAGGGGCGGGTTATTACCCGAAAATTTTGTCCTATACTATTACATGATATTTTCCTACCATTACAAAGATAGATAGATGTGCACTAAGTGTGGGAGTGATCGGGGGTCTCTCCCTTTTCCATTGCGTTGAGGCGCTGAGTCAGCTCCTCGATCCGGGCTTGGCTCTCGGCTAGTTGCTGCCGGAGCTCATTCAGTCCGTCCTGCTGTATAGCAAGGGCGTGCTGGTTGGCCCAATATATGTTGGAGTTTTGCAACTCCTCCCGCTCTAAACGAGCGGTCATCTCCCCGATATCCAGGTTAAGTGGCCGGATCTGGTGGTCATGCCTGGTAGACCTTGCGATCAAAAATGGTATGGTCTGATCGGCGGGCTCTTGAGTGAGCGATGAGACAGGTGCGGAGGATGGTCCTCCGATCTCGAAGTTTGGAGGAACTCCCTCCATCTGCCTCCATTCGCGGAGGGTCTCCGGTATCCAAGTCCATCTTCGGGCGTCTACCCGTCGGTGTGGTGTCGGGGGATTGGGTTGGGGAGTCGGAACAGGAATAGACTCCCTTCTTGGTATGTTTACCCGTTTCCGGGGTGTGTACAACATCTTTGGGCCGTTAGGATAAGGCCTATACGGCTTATAGGATGGTTCGGCCGGGTGATACGGGACGCGAGCAGGGGCCGTCGGTGGTGAAGGATCCTCTTCCTCCATCGGTTCTTCCTCCATGGGTTCTTCCTCGGATTCCTCCATCGGGTCCTCGTCCTCCGAGGGGTCTTCCTCCTCGGTCGGGTCCTCCTCAGAAAATACTTCCGGATTGCATGGGCTAGTAGGGGTATACTCCTCTTCTGAGTCGGACAAGATGATTATCTCTTGGTGAGACATGTTTTCTGCTATCAAGGCCCATGCATAGTCTTTCAGTTAGTTACAAGTTACAAAATATTTCTAAAATCAGTAAATCTTATGTGCAGTTATAGTCTAGGGTACTAATGCAACCTAGTTCACTATAACTATGGCTCTGATACCAATCTGTCACACCCCGCTACCCCGATTGGCAACGAAGCGTGACGTCGCGGAAGCGTGACCATAATCATAATGAACGACCACTATATGGACGTTTTCAAAAAAAATACATCGATATAACTTTAAAAGGTAGAAATGTTTTACATAACCCGTAAATAATAAAGAGTAGTTCGCAAGGTACAGAGATTTGAATACATAATTAAATTATCCAAAATAATGCAAATAAATCTCCGACGGTTTGAAAAAGAATGCGACTCCTTAAGTGCGGAAGCCTGAAAGTGGTTACTTCTGAAGGCATACTTGCCTTAATTACCTGAAAATACATGCTAAAATACGTCAACAAAAATTGTTGGTGAGCTCATAGGTTTACGCGAAAAGACCAGTTGTATGGACATTATCAGATGAGTTGAATTTATAAAATCATAAATTCCGTGTATGTATTACATGAACCATCATGCAACCGAAGCTTAATTAGAATGAGTTTGCCCTGTGCAGTATTCCCATACGTAATACCGTGTGTTGAATATATATGCACTCGCTGTTAGCCGAACCGAGCTAACACGAATGGGGGACATGACTCCCAATAGATCTATCCACAATATACTCGCGCTTACAAATAAATGCAATTAACGGTTCATGATATAAGGGCTGATGGAATCCGAACATGTAATACATATAAGAAATAAACAGTTTTGATGTCCATATGAAAAACAGTGCATGTATTTCCACCCCAATAGATAGTGAAAAATAGGGGCTATGAAGACTCACCGAACTTGTGATGGCAAAACGACGCGCAAAAATGCAAAAGTGCGTTGTTTGATGGGTGATGAAACCGGAGGTGTTTAACCGAGTCCTAAATGATGATAAGGACTTAATATCACTAATATATGATAATATGTATATTTATAGATTTTTATGTCTTAAATCACCCAACATTACAAGTTTATAAATAAGATTTGCTTAAAACGTCAAGTTTATATATATAATTTTCCAGCTTTTTCGGAGGTTTTTCGGCCTAATTTGAGGCTGTTTTTGACCAAGCTCCAAAATGTTTTAGACTTTGGTTTTCTAGGACATTAAACTACTATATTCAAAGGATTTTTAGAATCAAGAATGGCCATTTTTCGAGTTGTTTAGGTTGGTGAAAAATCTCGTTAAAAACGCTATGTTGGCCATTTTTGAGCTGTCAAACTTTCGGTTTCTCAAATAATTTCTGGAGGTCTTAAACTTCAAAATAAATTATGAAAAATTGCAGATCTATATTTAAGACATTGATCTAACTTTTGAGACAAGAATCAACTCATTTCGTTGAGTTATGAATTAGTTATGATTTTTCAAAGTCGATACAAATATTCTGCCGAAATTCCGTAGTTTATAAATTTAAAACAACTTATGATTCTTGTTTTTTATTTAAAGACAACTTGTTTAAAAGCCATAATAGTTATAAAACCACATATATAACACATGTTTTCATAATATTAACATGCTTATAATGTGTTCATATATTCATAAACACATTTAAAGAAACAACTTAAAAATAACAACTAGAAACTTATAAACTTGAGTTTTTATGAAACTTGTTGTTGTAGGTGATTATATATATTATGCAAGACTTATATGAACATAAATATAAGATGATATAAGCTAGTATATACTTACTTTGATGTGTTATAGGAATGAAAATGAGTAGAAGTTGAGATCCTTGCAAGACTTGTACCAAAAGAACACTTGAAATGTTGAAAGAATGCAAAATTTGCAACTTTCTCTTGGAAAAGAGAGAGGTGGCCGGATCTTGTGAGAGGAAGAAAGGGTTTTTGGTGTGAAAATTATGAGGAGGATTGCTCCCTATTTATAGAGAAAATTGGTCTTTGAAAAGGTGGAGGTTGAGTGTAAAATCCCTCTTGAATTGAAAAGAAATGGTGTTGAAGGATTTGATGTTGAAAGGGTGATGGAGGTTTATAAAAAAAATTGTTTTCTTGTGTCCTTGTGTCCTTCCTAGTGGCCGGCCTATATGGGTGTATTTTTGATGTATTTTCATTTTTTTTTGTATAAAAGTATTTAGAATGTATTCTTGTATTTCCCTTTTCTTGTAAATTCAAAATACTTTTTGAATGCATTGTTTTAATGAATTGTGTTAGTCTTGCATAATTAATGTTAAGTAATTGTATTAGTGTATGATTAGTGTTACTAATCATAATTTAATTATGTACTTAGTTGAATTAATCCCTCATATTGTAAATTGATCGGATTAATTGATTTCCCGATTCATCGCATCGATGAATTTGATTCTAATTGAGTTGAGTTTTCTAATAAGCCTTGTTAATCATTTGATTAAGTTCTAATGACTATTGATTAGGCTATAATTGACTATTAAATGTGGATTAGGGTTTTGTTGCTAACCTGGTTCAGTGCCGGATGTTACACCTTTCATCTCTATCGTCTCTCTGATAATCATCTCTCTTGTCATCCCTTCTATCGTCAGTAAACCTCCGCAGGCCTGTATCATACCGAAACTGATTGTTGGTCTTATTAGAGAAACGTCTTTGTTGAAGACGATTTGACCACAAGGCAATTTTGGTTCCTGAATGGTTGCCTCTTCTTCATCGTATGGCTCATCCGGTGGGACACATATCTGCACTGGGAGGATGATGAACCTTGAGCATAGGGCACAGGGAGATAGTGTCTTGTTGGAGAGTAGGGCCAGAGAGTCAGCTGGTTTGATGCATGTGTTTGCTGATAGCAACAGAGATGCCAACGTGTTTGCCCTCTGTTTTTGTTGATCTGCATCCCCCTGATACTTCTTGAGTTCTTTGAATACCACATTGATAGAGACATTCGGAATGTCCAGAACTCGTCTTGTAGCACGGCAGGTAACTTGCCATTCTGGGGCCAGGGAAGCAAAGAATTGGATTCTGATGTCATCCTTATCCTTCTTGATGTGCAATTTGTTCAACTCGTTCAGAACTGCACAGAATCAAGTGAATGTACCCTGAAGAGACTCCCCATCTTTGGCTCTAAACTTAGTAAATTTTGCCTTAGCCTCCTCAATTTTAGCTCTGTCATCTAAATCAGCCCTGAGCATTTGAACTTCCAGTTCATCCCACATCTCTTTGGCAGACATCTTGTTGTCAACTCCAACAAGTATATTGGTGGGAAGGGCTTGGTAGATGAGATACTCTGCCCGTTTGTCTGCATGCTGTCTTTCCCACCCAGCCTCATTGGCAGGTTCACGTTCTGTTTTGGATGCTTGAACAGGTGGGTCAGCTTCGAGGCTGGCAGGGATTTCCCGATAGTATATAGCAGGGCCTTCAGTAATAGATTGGATCATGAGATTTCCATTTCGTTGCATACCAATGAATTTGAGAAATCTGGATTTTCTTGTTCGTATTCATTAGGATAGAGAACAGGTGGTCTGTTCTCAGATCCAAGAACAAGTGTTTCTCGGGACATGATGGATTGTGCTTATTTTAATTAGATGAGATCTAGTACGTGGAAAATGGATTTCGGATTATCAGAACTCGGATGATCGAAGTTTCGGATGAACAGTGTCTCGGATGGTCCGAAATAGGAGGAAGTTTGAAGACTTCGGATGATATGGAATTCGGATGAACAGTGAAATTTGGATGGTGTGAAAATCGGATGAACAGTGAAAATGTGAGGGACAAAACTCTGATGGAACTAACTCGGATGGACAGAAATTCGGATGGATCGAAGTTCGGATGAACAGTATAATCTCGGATGGGAACTTTGAAAATTTAAACTATGATTAACCGAATTCGGATGATGATCCGAAGTTCGAATGGTCCGAGTTGGATTTCAAAAATTAAGCACACGTAATTTTAAGTTCTTAAAAACAATTTAACAAATTTTTGGATGATCCGAAGTTCGGGTGAGTCCGAAATTTGGTCCGTGATTTGTTAAATATTTGGTCTGAAAATGTCCGAAAATTGATCCGAAGTGGACTGAATATTAATCCGAGGAGGTCCGAAGATTGATCCGAATAAGTCCGAATTTCAACAGTTACAAAATTCCAGATGTTTCAGAATATATTAAAATGCAATATTCTTCCTAAAATATTTTCTAAATGTTTGGAATAATATTTTAAACACTTTTTGTGATTTAATACTAACAAAAACACTTTAAAAAATCTATGAATCTTGAACCAAACCGAGAATAAAACCCCTATTTTTCGAAGATGAATCTCAGCCTATGAATGATTAAAACAGGTAAAGATTGAACATAAACAACTCTAAATCAATACATAAGGATCACTAGATGATTATAAGAACATGAAGAACACTTGCAGATTTTGAATCCAAATCAGTTGAAATCCACCGTTTGGCTCTGATACCAATTGTTGTAAATGATTCCCAGTATAAATCAGCATATGTGAATGATTTCAGTAATATTCTTATGCAAACAGAATAATCAACACTCAATGATTGCAAGAATAATGAAGAACAAAAAGACAGAAAGAATATGGAAAAGGCGGCTGCTGTAATATTTCCGTGAATGTGTGAGTGTGGGAAACCCTAGGTGGGGTTTCCCCTTACATCATTTAATTTAAGTTTCATGAAATTACAATCTAGTCCATCTACTTCTAAAATAGAAAAACAAGTAAATAGAAAGACAAGAAATAAATTACAAGGAAGTAAACCAAAATAACTATTGCAAAATAAATTCACAAGATCGAAATTTAATATCTACCAGTTTAAGCAATGAATTATATTGGATTATAGTAAATCGTTATAACATTTTGATTTTTGTAATATGTATTCCCGTATATTTTCAGCACCTTTAATGTTTCTTTTATCAAACACAAGAATAATCAATGCTCAATAATTGTGTAATGATGAAGAAGACAAAGAGAATGTTGGGAGTATATTCAAAAGTGGCGGCTGCTATATGTTTGTATTTTCAACCGTGTATGTGCTAGAAAACCCTAGGAGCCTATTTCTAGGCTCCTTTAATTAAGTATTACATATTGGCACATTTGGTCCCTTGACTATTACAAAGAAATAAACTACAAGGAAATAAATACAAGACTAAATATTAAGATAATAATTATTACAAAACAACTCCCTATGATCGAAATAAAATATCTAACAATCTCCCCCTTTTCGATCATTTAGGAGGTCCTGGAACTCTGGCATGGTCTCTTGATTCTCGAAGTCCAAGGATGACGTCGAAGCGTCTGGTCACTTGTCTCGTATGAAGCCGTTCGTTCAGGAAGTCTATGCCGCTGAGGGTATCCTGTATCTCCTTTGGTGAGCATCTTTGTTCAGGATCTGGTTGAGCATCATAGTCTTGTACTTTCTATGTAAGAGCAGCTCGAACCAACTGGAGTGTACCATCGGAGTAGCATGGAAGATCCTCAAAGCGCATGTACCTTTTGTAGCCCTTGTAGTTGACAAAAATGACACCCGGATCTCTAGAAAGTACAACTCTGTACGCCGGGTGGTGGGCTAGAAGAAAGCTATCCTGTTCCGGTGCTCGAAGGCCCACCTTAACCATCGCGCTCTCGATCGCCATCTGGAAATCTCTTAGGCACATAATGATCGAGCGGCGGTTCATGCTTCGTACTAGGGCACCTACAGCTGTCATATGGGTCATGCGTTTCTTGATGCGATGTTTCAGGCAGTTGTGCAGAAATTCAACGTCATCCGCACTTATGAAGTCTAGGTCATATTCGAAGATGTCATCACCCGTGCCATCTTCTCTTTCTACTTGGTAGGAGGGATAGTAGACTTTGGCTCTTTTGCACATGGTTATTGTTTGGAGTTTCTTTATCTTCGATTTAGACACCTTTGACCTTCTTTCCCTGAGCATCAGTTGGTAGTATTCGGCCTGTTCAGCTTTGGTAACATTTGTAAGTTCCATAAGTAGGCGTCTGCTGAAGGATCCAGGCTTCTTTCTGAATACCATTTTGAATCTTTCTTCAAGGTAAGGGTTCTGAAACTGCTCCGGGGGAAACTTCTGCAAGAAATCTTTAAGACCTTGAACGGGGGGTTCTTCGATTTCATCCTTTTTGGCTTCAAGAAGTTTTATGATTGTCCCCCTCCGTTCTTGTCGAATTTTATCTTTTTCTTCTTGAGGCAGTTTTTGAACTTCGCCTTTTGTATATTGACCGACCCAGAAAATGTCATCCTTTCTAAATATACCAGGGTATTCTGGAGTTTCATCGAAGCAATTGACCCTTTTGGTTTGGGAAGGCCCTGGATGTTCGGTTTGATGGACTTGAGGAGGGCTTGGGGATCTTGGAGGGCTAAGGACAATATGGGATTCTTTTAGTGACTGGGGAGCTTGGATGGATGAAAGGATTTCTTCTTGATGGGCTGGTGGTGGTGAGTTCAGGAAATCAAAGGAAGAGGATGAAGATTTTTTCGTTGGAGATTCAGGTTCAGGCTTAGGAATAAGTAAGGGTTCGTTGTCGTCGATATCGGAATCTGAATCAGAAACCAAAATGACTTCAACTTTCTCGTGAGCTTCCTCGAATTCTACCATAGCTGTCATCGGATCCAGTGGAGCTGGACCTTCGACCATGGGCTCGTCTTCTATTAAAAGGTATTCCTGAGCCTCGTGTCTCTGTTCCCCTGACCCCTGAAATTCTGACCCCTAAGCGGTCTCTGCTCCCCCTATTAACATTACGGGATCCTCATGTTGAACCTTTCGCCTTTTCTCCCCCTCATGACGATCAGGGTCGTCCTGATCGTCATGCTGTCTTTTTGGGGCTTCTGCCTGAGGGTGGCACTGGAGTTCTATAACTGCCGACTCAAGGCGATCCATTCTCGAATTTAACTACTCTTGGACTTGAAGAATTAAACGGTTAAGGGCATCGATCTTGTCCGAGAGCTCGGCTATCTGAAGTTGAACTGAATGGGAACCTGGTGGGGGGCCAGCTTCGGAAGCGACACCCTTACCCTTGATTAGTGAAAGTAGGGCGGTGTGACGCTCCTCGGCGGCTTCCCTTTGGGCGTCCAGGACAGCCCGGGTAATTACGTCGGCAGCACGTAAAGCTGCCGTTAACATCTCCAAATTTATTGGGAGATGGCCGGAAGTGGATGGCGTTGATGGAGCCACTTCCGGTCTTCCTTCCGTCATCTCTGGCTCCTGAATAGGATGCGCAGATCCGGAAGTTTGAGGAGCTGCCACGAAGGCAGCTCTTGGGGATGCCACGGAGGCATCGTGCGGTGTCTGTGTTTGGGGGGATGGAATCGTGATGGAATGAAGTGCGGTCACCTGGGGAGGAGTGTGACCTCTTTCAACACCGCCACTCTCCGAATGAGAGGGAGATGGAGTATGTGCTAGAACCCCGTGAAATGAAGTGGTTTCCCTTTGAGGGGAAACCAAGTGGGTGGTGGTGGTTAGTTCGACCGTTGGACGGACGGTCTTATGGTGAGGAATCCGGCTTATTGGGCTTAGTTCACCCTCAGATTGTACCTCCCTCGCTCTCACGACAGAGACGGTTCTTTCTGAATCCGCCGTCTCTGCCGTCTCACTCCGGCTTCCTCCCTTACCACCACAGTCTCCCCCTCAACCATACCCAGAGGTTGTTGAGAGTGCTGAACATCCACGCGAACTCCCTCATGCTCACTCATACTCGCCTCACGTTCGGATTGCCTAGTCTCAGACGGTTCCGACTGAGACTCATCCTGATAACACTCCTGAATATAAGCCCTAACCCGCTCCATTCCCCTTGACCTCATTAACAAAGACAGAGGTATTTTCATTGTTGGTACTGTTGGGGCCCCCTTTGGCAAAGTTAACTTTTGAATCGCCACGGTGGGGTAGACGTCTGCCTCCGGACGTTCATGGATATCATCGTCATGGTCCATTGCATATTGTATTATTAGCTGCAGAAATCGCTGTAGAGGAATATATTTTCTTCCTTTCTTTGTGCTCCTCTCTACATGGACTCTTCGTAGCTCCTCGAATAGGAAAGCAGCATAATCTACATGTCGGTCAAAGGCAAAGCCAGTGAACATGGCTAGTACCTGAGCCGACGCAGAGTCATGTCCGGAATGCTTGGCAGTGAAGCATTTGTTAATCACATCAAACAGGATTCGCCAGTGGGATTGAAGATTTTTTGTTCGAAAATTTGAGGGTTTGGAAAGAGGGCCATCATAACCCAGAGTTTGAATCTCAGATAGCGTTTCAGTGACGGATGGGTTGGGATCAAAAAATTTACGGTTTGGAAGGTAGAATTCAGCTGGTAGGTGAAGGATGTGGCGGATGGCAGATATAGTGAGTTTGACTGGAACACAGTCTATGGTGGATGTGAAATGAGGTTCGGGGTCAGAAACATATTTTAGCCTGTTCCAGAATTGTTGGAGATAGATTTGGGGAACAGCTATGGCGGTGGATAAGGCGTAATAGATGGGATGGCGAGTGAGGATGTCGAATGCTAAGGTTTGGGGTTCTTTGGTTAAGATGGAAACGTCGAGTTGCCAGTTATGCGGAATGAACTCGACAAACTCGGCGTTGGGGAGGATGGATTCTTCTGGGAGTTGGGCGTTATTGTTTGGGATGGGGGAATGGGGTACGGTAAGAACAACTGCTGGTTCCATCATCCTGGAAGTGCCGAAGATGAAAAATGCAAGAAAAACGAAGGAAAGAGATGGTCCAAAAGCTTGAATCGACGGTAATGGAGGTTGTGGGCGGTGGTTGTGCGACCGTGAAGAGAGAAAGAAGAAGATGGTAGAAGAAATATCTTGAGAATGAAGATATTGACCGTTGACCAGCTATTTAAATTCGACCGGGTCGGGTTCGGATTAGAGGATCCGCGCCCAAAACAGAAAATGGGCCGCTGGTTGTTTCATTTAACACTTCACCAAAAAAAAATACAAACTCTTGGGCTTTTAAACAAATAAAAAGAAACAAGATTTTTAATAAAAAGATTGGCCCAATATATTACATCTTTTTGAGTTTTTCCTTGAAACAAAAAAAAAGAGCAAAAACAAAGTAAAATATTTTTGATATTTTCTTTTAGTATTTAAATTAAGAAAGAAAAGAAAAAAAATAAACTGAAATAAAATAAAATAAAATAAAGTAAATTAAAATATTTTTGGCTTTTTGATAAATTTGAAAGTTAAAATCTTTTTGGGATTTTCTGTTGTGAATATTAGTTTCTACCAATTCAATCAACTATATACAATTAATAAGAACACAGAATATAATCAACACTAACCAAATGATTCGATTGATGATCTTGATGATTACAAAATGATTTCGGGAATGTTCTTCGTGTACAGTACTGCTACTCCCAAATGATTACCAATCGTACAAAAAGAATATTCTGACAGATCTCCTAAATTGGAAAGTCAACAAGACTATTTATACATATTTACACACTTTAAGGAAATTACAAAACAGTCCCTAGACTTTGATATTTCATCAATCAAAAACATATTCTAACAATCTCCCCCTTTGATGAAAGTAGCAAAGTCTTCAGATTGACAAGCCCAGCTTCTGTTCAAATCTTCTAATACTTTTTCGATCTGACAGCCTCCATTCAATTTTAGAAATAAACTCTACCATGAGTCTTCGATCATTAACAGATAAGGCTCCTTTCTTTGTCTTCCTCTTTTGATCTGCAGCCAGCTTGCCTTTCAAACCATTCAACACCTTAATCAACGTACCATCGGAAAACTTGTTCAGCTCAACACTCCTCATAGCTCTCAACCTTTTATTCCTATCTTTATACATGAAGGCTGGATGCTTCACCATAATAACTTGAAACTCTTTAAGCTCACCAGCAAATTTAATATCTCTGTGTGGTGCAGTCATGTTTATCTTCCTCATTCCTCTCTCAACTCCAATCTGTAAATCTTGCACTGACATTAATACAAGTTTAGTATGCATAAAGTGAAACAATGTCTTCAGCGCAAATCTACAATGTTCATTCCTTTTATTTCTGCACAGCTCGTCAAAAAGATCTTCAATATCAACTAAGTGCATGTTGAACATATCAGCTTCCGTGAATACATAAGTATTTCCATCAGACCTGGTTACAGTAAACTTCGGATAAAAAACTTTAACAAATCTTTCTTTTTCAATTTGCACCAGATCCACTATTCTGAAATCGCTCTTCACCTTCTCAACCTCTTGAGTCTTATTCCTCAGGAAACTGGCATAGTTAACCAGATTGGGCATATTCGGCTCTAAAACTCGGAATAGCTTGTGAAAGGAGCAAGGAGCTTGCTTTTTACAAAAGATCCGTTTTTCTAAAATGTCTTCAATGTACGGCATCTTGTTTCTTTTCCTTATGAACTCAGCAGACCTTTTCTCTGGTAATTCAAGCTTTTTCACCTTTTTCTTACTTATCTCATCCTTATTTAACAAAGTCAACATATCTTGAATCTCTCTTTGCACCACTTGTTGTGCTTGAAATCTTAATCTGTGTTGCTTCTTTGATTCATCAGCCAAAACAAATTCATTAAAGAATCTATCCATCACTTCCACTTCATTTAAAACAACTGTTTCTTGAGCCATACTGCTCTCAACAGGAAACTCTTCAAACTCTTCTTTAATCTGTACAACCACCTCAGGCTTTTCAACCGTTGGTGTTGATTCAACATCTTTCATGATTTCTTCAACTAACACCTCCTCTTCTTCTATCCTTTCAGCCCTAAAGTCAACATCAGTCAACGCAATTATGTCATCATCTTCAGACAATTCAATGTACTCCTCTCTTCCTTCTCCTATCTCTTGAATACTCGGCTCTTTCTCTTTCTCTTGTACATCTTCCTCAGAATCAATATATTCAATAAACTGATAAATATCGGGCTGAGTGTTCAAAGGAACTGGAATATCTTCATAAAGAATCAATCCCAGTTCTCTTTGTTCACCAGCTGTCTGTTTAGATCCTCCGGCTTCTGTCCCTTGAGCTTCTGGTTCCTTCTCTGGATATGTTATCATTAAAACTCCAGGAATCGGCTCATCAAGCTTTCTCCTCTTCTTCCCCTCATGAGGAGCATCATCGGAGTCGTCGTCGTGCTCATCATGTTTCCTTTTCGACGAGGAAGCTTGAGCTTTGCAGGTCTCTTCCACTGCCGCCACTCGTTTAGAGAGATTACCTAACGCCGTTACAACTGTATTCTCCAAGCTTATCATACGCTCCCTCATTTCTTCAAACTGTTCAAATACAAAATCTTTTAATTCCTCCTTCAACTCTTCAATTTGTTGTTTTGACTCATTTTCCTTAACAGATTCCTCCGCAACATCCTTTCCTTTCAAAAACTTCTGAATATTGGACATTTGAGCCATGACCTCAGCCAGTTGATTTGAAACATGCTTGTTTACTCCAAAAACAACTTCATTCAAAGCTGTTGACAAAGTTGATTCGGTCACAAACGGGGATAAACTCACTACTGGGTCACGAAGACTTCCAGTTGACACAACAGTTGAAATGGTATACAGAAATTCTGTGTGGCCAGTGCTCAGAGTTGATATTGGCATGTCTCTGACTGGACTTCCACCCTCTTCAAGTGACGGAGCAACAAATGCTTCCGTTACTAAGGATGTTCCAGTGTGAACACTCAGTTCAGCCACACTAACTTCAACAGATGAAGTTGACGCAAGTGTCCTAACGTGTATGTCAGCTAGACTCAGTGAATCAAATGAAGTCGTACACACGGGCAACTGTGTACTTGGTTCAATATCCATCAAGTCCAAGTGACTCTCGGATAGATTATGTGGCTCATCCCTGTGTGCAATTGAAACAGACTCCTGTTGAGAGGAGACTGAGTGGCTAGTTGGGCGTGCACTCGTCAGTGGGATACTGACTTGTTCAATGCTAACTCTCAAAGGAGAGCTAACAGTGGATGTGGGTAATTCCCGGCTTTCTGGGCTTAGGGGCACCCTCACACTCTCTACAGCTATGTGCTCAACCTCAATCATCATTCCCCCTCCTTCATGACGATCACCATCATCATCACCATCATCATCATCATCACCCTCTCCCTCTTCTTCTTGAATATCAGATAGAGTTCTCTCAGAATCAGATTTCTCTTGTTCTTCCTCACCTCCCCTCACACTTCCTTCACCCTCACTCTCAGAACGGCTAACCTGAACTTCAGCCCCTTGCTGAGATTCCGCTATCCTTAAAACTCCTGGGCTAAGAGAACCCGGTTCTTGGGTCTCTATCGGAGCATGATCTATTCGATACAATTTCACATGTTCACTCTCTTGATCAGCATATTTGAGTAATGACTCTGGAATTGGCATTATGTTGGCATTCGGAGAGTCCGACACTTCATGCAAACTCATCATAACATAGTCTGGGCATCTTTGAGAATTAGCTCTCTTTGGAATATTTTCATTAGCCCTTAAGATCCCTCGGATAAGAATCTGAATAAACCTTTGAAGTGGAACGAACTTCCTTGCTCTGTTTGTGGTTTTAGCAAGTACAATCTCCTTTAAATCTTCCCAGATACACTGAGCAAAATCATAGTGCTTGTTGAATGCGATCCCATGAAATATCCGCAGACAATGAATGCTGCATCGATCAATTCGCGTATGCTTTGAAGTCATGCAACGATTTATGATACCAAACAATGTGTACCATTCGCCATTTAAACCATTTCTGTGAAATTTGGAGCTCTTCGGAAGTGGCTTTGAGTAGCCTAGACAAATCAAATCATGGACAAGCTCTTCATCAGAAACAAAATCCTCAAAATCTGCTAACTCTGGAAAGTTCACAGTGTCTATTCGTCGTGGAAGAAATAAATTGTGACGTAGCCTTGCAAGAGTGATCTTTGTCTTGAATTGATCAATCGTCACTTTAAAATGGTGATTACCGTCCGCCGGAACAAATTTGACAGTGTGCCAAAATTCTTGTAAGTATACTTGTGGAATAGACGGCTTATACTGAAGCAGATACCCAAGAGGATGGCCTTTTAGAATGTCCACAATGATAGGATGGCTTACTTTTATAACTTTGGAATCTAAACGGTGGTTATTGTCCCTGAAAGGAAGACAATGTTTTGGCTTGACAAGTTGATTGTCTGGGATAATATGTGTTTGTGAGGAACGGGCCACTGAGGTTGATCTGACTGGGGTAGAAAGAATGGTATGATTTGACGATGAATGGGAATCAGAAGAATTTGAATTTTGGGATTGCACTGGGGATGCCATTTGAACACCTGTAAAAAAAATCATGTTAGACTTATCAAGTACACAAATGACAACTTTCAAAATGTAGAAAAACTTGTAACATTTTATCAGAAATTGCAAAAACTTGTGATTTTCTTTTTAAAGCATCGGGATTCCTGACAATAATTGAAAATTATTGAAAGGACTCCAAAGTCAATCGTTTAGAGACCAATGTTAGAAAAACACAAATTTATAACAATTTCTTAAAAAATGTGACATTTTTCTTAAAACACAAAAATCCCACACTTAGAAAAAAAAAATTTCTGATTAAACTCGAATGAAATAACAAGTTTCTCGAATTATGCTTAATCTATGTCGGATGACACATTAGACAACTCGAATGATGAGTCTATGAAACTCGAATAAGACTCTGTAAATCTCGAATAATGAGTCTATGAAACTCGAATAAGACTCTGTAAATCTCGAATAATGAGTCTATGAAACTCGAATAAGCCTATATACAACTCGAATAAAGTGTGACTCAACTCGAATCAGTCTTTGAGTTTTCTCGAATGATAATATGTAAAACTCGATATATATATATGTCCTAAACTATGTGCTGAAAATTTTCTAAGTGTTTGATACACTAGACAACTCGCATAAAGCACACTTCTTTCTCGAATATAATGTGTAGTAAACTCGATTAACTCTGAGTTTAATATACATCAACTCGAATGAGTCATGATTCAAGTCGAATTACTCTCAGATGAAACTCGAATGACACATATAGGCAACTCGAATGACTCATATAGGCAACACGAATGACATACATATCAACTCGAATGACTTACATATACAACTCGAATGACTCTATCATTCAACTCGAATGACTCTTTGACACAACTCGAATGGAACTGTTAATCAACTCGAATAACTCTTTCATTCAACTCGAATGAAGCTTTATTCGAGAAATATCTATCTGCTTTTCTTACAAGTCCAGAACACTGATTTTATGAATTTGAGTTCAGGGCTATGTTTCAGTGTATAAAAACTTGTACCCCCCTCGAAAATGCATTTTAAACATATTTGTTTTACTGAACCTTGAACAAAAACAACTTTAAAGTTGTTAAAAATTCAAATTTTAGAAAAATCAAAAATGCGAAACTGTTCTATTGAAAAATCGATGATTGTGTGTGTGTGATTTAAAAACGACTTATGAAACTTCAGATTCATAGTCATATTATCATTATGAACAACAGCACACACTTAAATTCAGTTTCAAGTATCATTCAAATAATTCACCATTAACGGCCATGAATGCAAAAAAAAATATTGACATACGAACACATAATAACATTCAAACAAATACACTGATAATATGCTTAAATAAACTGAAATAATAAAGAAAAACAAAGCTTGACTCGCAATATTGATGAAATTAGATCGTCGGTTTGTGGGTTTTTGAGGTTTCTTTGAAGTGAAGAAAGGTTGTGGAAGAAGGTGAATTCTTTTTGAATTTCCGAAAAAGTGAATTTGAGTTTGAAAATTCAAATTTATATTCACTTTTTACCCGGCCCACTTTATTTTTCAACATTTCAAATTCTCGGCCCATATTTTAAACCAAATTAGCCCATAAACCACCTTTTCAATCAAAAATTGTGAGTAAAAAAAAATTTGAATATCAAAAAAAATTTAACTACACAAAAAACCAAAAACAAAAGACAAAAAAAATTTAAAATGGACTAAAAAAAATTCTTGTAATAAAAAAAATGTCACATGAACATCACAAAAAAAAAATAAAATGAAAAATACACACAAACAAAAAAAAAAAAAAATAACAGTATTAACAAAATGCAATTGCTCCCCCTTGAATTTCTGAAAGTTGCTCCCCCTCAACTTATTATTTCATTTTTCAGCTCTGCTCCCCCTACAAAATAACAGATAATTTTTATCAGATTTATGCAAAATCAGATAAATTGCTTTTCTGCTCCCCCTGCACATGACAATCCTGATCTTGTTAAATTCCAAAGAATATAAACTTTTATAATACATGAATTTCAACATCAGATAAGAATCACTTAAAAATGAAATTTTACAATTATAATTTTGAAACTACTGAATTATTAAATATTAACGATTCAACATACCTAATTTGTATACCAAAAAATTAAACCGCTTTTCATCTAACGCTTTGGTAAACAAATCAGCTAGTTGATATTCAGTAGGTACAAAATATAATTCTATATTTCCATTTTCTACATGATCTTTAATGAAATGATACCAAATGTCGATGTGTTTCGTTTTTGAATGTTGCACCGGATTTGATGCAATAGCTATTGCGCTCTGAGAATCACAGTATATTGGAATCTTCTTTGGTGTAAACCCGTAATCACGCAGTTGACTTTTCATCCACAACACTTGAGAGCAGCAGGAAGATACAGCAACGTACTCTGCCTCAGCTGTAGACAATGAAACACAATGTTGTTTCTTGGATGACCAACAGACGGGTTTGTCACCTAGGAATTGTACTGCTCCTGACGTACTTTTTCTGTCCATCTTATCACCTGCGTGATCAGCGTCAGAAAAAGCAGTCAGATGAAATGAAGACTCCCTAGGATACCACAAACCAAGTTTTGGAGTACCTTTGAGATATCTTAAAATTCGTTTTGCAGCTATTAAGTGTGATTCTTTTGGATTTGCCTGATATCTAGCACAGACACATGTAGCAAACATAATATCTGGTCTACTAGCTGTTAAGTACATTAATGACCCAATTATACCTCGATAATGGGTTACATCTACAGGTTTCCCTGAGATGTCCGCATCGAGTTTTGATTTTGAATCCGGAGCCATGGGAGTTTTCATAGGATTACTATTGACCATGTTAAATTTCTTCAACATGTCTTGTATGTATTTTGACTGATTGATAAAGACACCATCAGTTAATTGTTTTACTTGTAATCCTAAGAAAAAATTTATTTCACCCATCATGCTCATTTCGAATTTCTGGGACATTAAAAATACGAATTTCTTACAAAATTCTGGATTTGTAGACCCAAATATTATATCATCTACATATATCTGTATAACTATGATATCTGACCCCTGACGTTTTATAAACAAGGTTGTGTCAACCGCACCTTTTGTAAATCCACATTTCAACAGATATGTTGAAAGTGCATCATACCAAGCACGAGGTGCTTGTTTAAGGCCATACAGTGACTTATCCAAAATATATACATGATCAGGTTTCGAAAGATCAGTAAATCCTTCGGGTTGATATGTATATACTTCATCAGTTAGCTCCCCGTTTAAAAACGCAGTTTTGACATCCATTTGATATACTGTAAAATTTTTATGTGCGGCAAAAGCTAAAAACATCCTTATAGCTTCAATGCGTGCAACTGGTGCGAATGTTTCATCATAATCAATCCCTTCTTGTTGACTGTATCCTTTGGCCACGAGACGAGCTTTATTCCGAATAATGACACCGTGTTCATCTTTCTTGTTCTTGAGGATCCATTTCGTGCCAATTATGGATTTGTCTTTTGGGCGCTCAACAAGTCTCCAGACCTTTAACCGTTCGAACTGGTTGAGTTCCTCTTGCATCGCCACAATCCAATCAGCATCCAGAAGGGCTTCTTTTACATTTTTAGGCTCAATCTTACTCAAAAAATTTGAAAATAAGCATTCATTTATCGTAGCCCTTCTGGTTTGGACTGATGAAGATGGATCACCAATGATATTCTCTATTGGGTGATTTCTTGTCCACTTAACTATATGTGGAAACGGTTCTATTGGGTCTTGGTTGGGATTGGAATCGAAATATGGTTCGGGAGTTGCTGCAGATGTTGTAGGTGGAACATCTGAGGTAGGAGCTTCTGACTGTTCAGAAGTAATAGGGGTTTCAGAAGCATGTGGAGGTTCAATTGGTTGTACAATCTCAGTAGTTGACTGCACATTTGCTGTTGAAGCTTCTCCAGTTTCTTCTGAACTTTGTTGTTGAGAAAGATCTGAAACTACGACTGGATCTTCAGTGATCCTGTTAGGCACCAAATTTTGAACATTAGATTTGGGAGTTTCAAAATAATCATCATAAAAGTTCTCAAACAACTTATTTAATTCATTTTGTTCAGCATTTTGTCTATTTGACTCCAATGAAGTCTGCATGTTAGGTCCGGGTCCTGAACTGGTGTGTTCAGAAGCCATTACCACTCCTTCGTCAAATTTAACATTAACGCTCTCGTTGACTATCTTGGTTCTCTTGTTGTATACTCGGAAAGCAACCGACTCCTTTGAATACCCGATGAAGATTCCTTCATCCGCCTTTTGATTAAACTTTCCCAGATTGTCTTTATCATTTAATATAAAGCATCTGCAACCAAAGACATGGAAACATTTAATATTAGGTATTCGTTTATTGATCAGTTCATACGGAGTCTTTCCGAATCTTTTATTTATTATTGAACGGTTTTGTGTGAAACACGCTGTTGCAACCGCTTCTGCCCACAAGAACAATGGTAAATTGGAGTAGGCCAACATCGTCCTAGCTGATTCCACTAGTGTCCGATTTCTTCTTTCAACGACACCGTTTTGTTGTGGAGTCCGAGTAGCTGAGAATTGATGTGTAATTCCTACTGAATTTAAGAACGAGTCTAATGATTTGTTCTTGAACTCTGTTCCATTGTCTGAGCGAATTGTCTGAATGGTGAGTTGCAACTTTACTTGTATTTTTCGGATGAAGTCGATGATAGATTCGGTTGCATCTGATTTGGATTTCAGGAAAAACACCCACGTGTATCGTGAATAGTCATCAACTATCACCAATACATATCTTTTCTTATTTATACTTTGTACTCTCATTGGTCCACACAAATCCATATGCAGTAACTCTAGTGCTCTTGTGGATGAGTGTGC
>JAANYP010003660.1:0-31227 GCA_020465985.1 Centrapalus pauciflorus | reverse complement strand
AACAACGGTGAGTTTTACTTTTTTACGATTGGAGTAGTCATGGCAATCAAAGATGAACTCCATTTTAGTTTCCCAATCGATGTAGGCTTCCGGATCTGACTTTCCTTGAAACGATGGAATTTTTATCTTGATAGAATTCAAATTGCTGTCTCTTCGGGGCCTTCGTCGAGGAGCTCTTCTTTCAGATTCCCATCCGTCACTTCCTCCATCGTCGTCATGATTTTCATAAGAAACTTGTGATGGCGTGCGGATACGTTGTGGTCTTTCAGTCTCCAATCGGTCCATTCTTTCATGAATTTGGTTGAATTCCGTTCTCATCAATCGTCGCATTTCCTCCATCATGGCTTGAACTTGAAGATTAGGAGGAGGTTGCTCATCCGTCATTTTTTTTTGCTACAAAATAGAAGACAAAAAAAGTAATAACAATAAAAATATTATTTCCTCCCCGCACTCCCTTACGTGTTTCACTCAAAATTATGTTCACTCGATTCTCGTGTATGTTGTGTTTGGCTTTTAACCTCTAATGATCTTACCACACCGCCTTTTACCACTCTTTTTAACTCTTAAAGTTCAAAACAAACTAAAAGAAATCAAAAATCAAGTGGGCTTGTGGCCTTGAGGAATTCAAAACATACCAAACAACTTTAAGAAGAGATTTGACAAAACCAAATATAACAAGATGAACAATGCTAGTAGTACGTAAATAGAAAAGGAAATGAAAATAAAGAAAACTAACAAGAATTATAATTTACTTTGCGTTCCTTTTTTTTGTCTTTTCTTTTGCGCTTTTTTTTACCCTTTTTTTTATCTTTTTTTTTTGCGATTTCTTTTTTTTTTTTCTTTTTTTTTTTTTTTTTTTTTTTTTTTTTTTTTTTTTTTTTGCTTGTGTTTTTGCTTCCTTTTGTTTTTAGGAACAAATGATGCAAAGTATGAATAAACAGAAAAAAAAACTAAAGAACTCGTATGATCCCCTAAAAAATCAATTAGTAGCAACCAAGTCAATTTTTGACAGGATCCACTACAAACATGAACCACAATGCAATGATGAAGAGAAGAAATTAAAATGAAAGGACGAATAGAAATAAAGTAAAAGATGATACGAATGAAATATAAAGTAGAAAACAAACCAATAGAACTTGGCTTTGATACCAAATGATGTGATCTCACCCGAGGAATGTGTGATAGATCACGATTGCCCGATCGTTCTAATGGTTGTTTCAAGTAACTTGGATAGGACCGCGACCCATTGTCTATAAACAAGACAAGAACCTTGGTATAAGTGGAACCGCGACCCGTTGCCTATATACGAGGCAAGAACTTTGGTATAGAGAACGCCACAATCAACCCCACCAAGTTGATTGATAAGTTTTGAACGCCACAAGCTAAAACACTCGATAAGTTCTGAAAGTTCGTAAGGAACAATAAGAGTTAAAAACTCACAATTTTACTCAAAAATGAAGGATGATTGAAATGGTTACATTGAGTGCCTATTTATAAGAGACAATATAAGACCAACTACTTATCTAGATAAGTTGCACAAGCTATCACGATAAGCTATCAAATAAGCAAGACTACTTATCAAAAGGGCATTATTGACATTTCACCACTTGAAGCTTCTAGTAGGTATTAATCATGCAAGTAACTTCTATCTCTTTATCTCCTCCAAGTAAATGACCATAATGTTGAGAAAACCTTCAAAATGCCTTGAATTTAATCTTTGACAAGTTCTTTAACATGGACACCTTTATGGGCAGATTCATGGATGTGGCTAAGGACATATTTTGGGCCCTTTTTATTCTTGAAAATATAGGAAAAAGGCTAAGGTTGAAGTGGGCTTTTATTTCACTGAAATTGGGCTTAAAATGAGGAAGTTATGGCCAAAACAATGCACATGGGTGGGCTTGGCCGAATTTTATTTATTTTTGGGCTTTTGTGGATTAAAGTGAGAACTTGGGCTCCAAAACTTGGACTAATATTAGTCTTCAACTTGGATCAACATTAGGAAGCGTGCTTGGTTGTTTTGCGAACAAACGGGAGCTTGATTCCGACAATATTTAATCATTCCATTGAGAGCATCCTGGAACATCTTGGATTTTGATCTTGTGATAGGTCCGATCTTCCACCTTAACGGATCTTCGTCATCTCGGTCCCTGGACAGGTTCTCATCAATTTCGATACTTATTGGTGAATGTTCGCTGACTGTATGGAAACTTCCGTTTGTTGCTGCATGTTTCTTTAATACTTTATTGTATCATAGAAGCGTACTTTTGACATTACTGAAGCTAGACACTTGAATTGCCTCAAATGCATGTTCACTTTTACATTTTATGTAAATACTTATCTTGCTTACTGATTACTTGACTGTTTATTTAATTGCCGCTGCATACTGCATTATCCGATAGGACCGAATGTGAGATCTCCATTCACAGGAGGGAATTCTGCAGATTCCTTTCCTATATGACTTGTTTCCATACACTTCCCGTAGGGCTTCGGCCTTGCATAGGGGAAAACAAACTGGGTTGTCTCCCAACCTTTTTGCTGTCTCAGGACGTACTGACTTGCCGGCAGGAGCTGATAGTATGTTATATATGTGTGGTAACTAATGGAACTCTGTTAACTCACTAAGCATTGTTAGCTTACTCTGTCATGACAACTCTTTTACAGGAAAAATTAATAAAGGCAAGACCATAACAGGTAGTTCGTCCCAGGCTAAGTGAATCTGGACTTTGATGAATAGCAGACTTTTGGACTCTTGATGACGCCTATTTTGATATGATGATGCGGTCTCGGGTAGCTTGTTCAGTCTTCCGCACTCTGATTGAAGATTTAGAAGCTAGTTAGACCACCATTTGATTTTAATATATTGTTGTAATTAAGTAATCATGCTGATGGGCCTGTGGTATCAAACAATTAGTAATATTTATTACTTAATGAAATGAAATATTATGACGTGCACTGTTTGTGGAAACTTGGATGTTACAAAGTTGGTATCAGAGCAGCAGTTTAATCATCGGATTGGCCACCCGATACTTAAACTACTGGTATGGTATGGACTATGTGACTCTGAATTCCCGGACAAGTCACCGAGGCCTAGGGTAACCTAATTAGTAAAGGACTACCCACACAACTTGACCTAAGATAGGCAAATGATGACTGATAGGATGGGAGAGGGATTGACTGCTTGATACTGACTTGACTTTGACTTGACTTTGTGAGTCTGATTAACTGCCTTCATATCTATGAATTTAGATATGATTATCTGACGTAGGAATTATGACTCGAACTGTGCTTATTTGAATCAGGAAATAATAGCTATTTCCTTTATATTTTCAGCCAATGGCTGATAAGAATCCGACTGTTGCCGGTTCCTCAAGGGTTGATAAAGCTGCTGATGCTGCAGCTGATCAACACAAAGAATCTGTTCATGTAGAGGACTTAGGCACTGACCCTGAAAATACTGCTAATGACTCAAGCAGTACTGCTACGCTTGTGCCTCCCCAGCAGGCTCAATTATTTGATCTCATTCACAAGCTGAATGAGGAAAATCGTAGGCAAATACAGCTTATGATGGATAGGAATCGACTGCAGACTGATATGTCGGTTGAGGACCGATTTAAGGAAATTAAGGACTTGCTGACTAAGGGTAAAGCGGTTGTGCAAACTGACGAAGAAATCCAGCGTGAAATTGACTTTAAGCGCCGTGAAGAAGAACTTAGGTTGCGAGAACTTAGGTTACGGGAGTTAGAATTGAAGTATAGGGAAGAAATGTTAGCAAATCCCAAGAAGAATCGAAAAAGGAAACTTAGGCATGAGCCCTCTGAGGGACGACAAAGGGATCTTTTTGTGAATTCTGGCGAACCGAGAAGTGATATGGAAGTAGTTGAAGTTGCTAAGGTAGGAGAACTTGAAATCTATCCGGAGCGAGCGACTCTTTTTATTGCCAAGTCTAGCAAGAATGAAAAATCTGAGAAATCGGAAAAGGGGAGTGAAAGTTTAAGGCAGGGAGATAAGCAGCCTTTTAAAAAGGCTAAATCTTATGCTGTGACCGCTACGCCAAGGTCTGCTTGTCCTCGCTGCAAGCAGATTCATGAAGGAAAATGTGATCCTGTGTTCGTTAAGTGCTACTGCTGCAGACAGAATGGTCATGATAGGTCAGAATGTCCCAGGCGCAGTGAGGCTTGCCGAAACTGCATTACGTTTGGGCACCATGCTAAAGACTGTACTCGGCCCAGATTTGTTCCTCCGCCTGCATTTTTATCCCGGCGATCATTCAAGGGTTCTCCAGCTCCGAGGAATCAACCAAGATCTTCCCAGATGACAGCCGATGAGGCAAAAGAGACTGCTGATGTCGTCATGGGTACATTTCTTGTTAACTCTATGTCTGCTCTAATCTGTTATATGTGTCTGAAAAGTCTGCTATACTGTTTGATTTTGCTCCAATAATGCTACCTGTACCATTAGATATAGAAACTGCGAGCCCGAGTTTTGTGACTATAAGTAGAATCTTTCGTTCCTGTAAGTTAGTGATTGATGACCTCTCTTCAGACTTTGACCTGATACCGATGTGGATTATAGAATTAGATATTATTATAGGAATGGACAGGCTCATGACGAACAATGCTGAAATCCTTTGTGCCAAAAGGATAATTAGAATTAGAACCCCCGAAGGAAGTGAACGTTATGTTTATGACGATAGAAAGACTCGAGATTTAGGTCTCATTTCGTGCTCGTTACGGCCATTTTGAGTTTCTAGCAATACCGTTCGGTCTCACCAATGCCCCGGCCGCAATTATGGACCTTATGAATAGAGTATGTAGGCCAATGCTGGACAAATCAGTGATAGTCTTTATTGATGACATTTTGATTTACGTTAAGTCTGAATCTGACCATGCGATGCATTTGCGAGAATTGCTAAAATTGTTACGAAAGGAGCGACTCTATGCAAAATTCTCCAAATATGAGATCCTTTACCATCCGGGCATAGCAAACATTGTAGCAGATGCCCTAAGCCGCAAAACCGGACAAGACCATTATACCCGATGTTATGCTTTGACTTCTGTTGTTTTGGAGTCTACCTTGCCTGAATCGATTTTTGACGCTCAAACCGAAGCCATTCGGGATGAGAGCTTGAAATCTGAATGTATGGTTACTTATGTGACCAAGCTGACCCTTGATAATCATGGTCTTAGACGGTTCATGGATAGAATATGGGTTCCCAGACTAGGAGGTATTCGGGATCAAATTCTGTCGGAAGCTCATATGTCGAAATTTTCGGTACATCCTGGTTCTACTAAAATGTACCAAGATTTGAAAACGGATTATTGGTGGCCTGGAATGAAGAAGGACATAGGACGATATGTAGAAAATTGCATGACTTGTTTACAAGTCAAATCAGAACATTAGAAGCCGTATGGGACCACATAACCATGGACTTTGTGACGAAGCTGCCCAGGACTAAGCGGAATCATGACTCTATAAGAGTAATAGTGGATCGACTTACTAAGTCAGCCCATTTCCTACCCATACGTGAAGATGAACGCCTCGAAAAGTTAGCTGAATTGTACGTAAAGGAAATCGTGACTAGACATGGTGTGCCATTGTCTATAGTATCGGACCGTGACAGCAGATTTACTTCTCGTTTTTGGTAGGCTTTTCAGAATGGACTAGGAACTGAACTTAAGATAAGCACCGCCTATCATCCTGAAACTGACGGGCAAAGTGAGAGGACAATTTTGACCTTAGAAGATATGTTACGCGCATGTGTGATTGATCTCGGTGGAAGTTGGGATACTCACCTTCCGTTTGTAGAACTTGCTTACAACAATAGTTATCACTCGACTATTGGTATGCCTCCATATCGGCTTTTGTACGGACGTCGATGTAGAACTCCAACCTGTTGGAGGGAAACAGGTGAACGCCCGATCTCTGGACCAGCGATTCTGCAAGAAACCCATGACCAACTACAGTTGATTCGACAGCGGATTCAGACTTCTCAAGACAGACAAAAGAAGTATCATGATAAAAGATGAAAACCAATCGCGTTTGAAGTTGGAGATAAAGTGTTGTTGAAGGTCTCGCCAAGAAAAGGAATAGTAAGGTTCGGCAAACGGGGGAAGTTGAGCCCTCGATTTGTGGGTCCTTTTGAAATTCCCGAGCGTATAATTGACCATAAGGTTTCGAAATTGCGCAACAAGGAAATTCCAATGGTGTTAGTTCAATGGAAATACCATAAGGGATCTGCGCAAAACTTGGGAACGAGAAGACGAGATTAGGAAGAAGTATCCGAAATTATTCCTGTTTTAGTCGATTCCGAGGACGGAATCAATTTAACGGGGGAAGATTGTAACAGCCCGTAATTTATAAAATATAAATTACAGCATCAGACTTTGAATAATAAAGCAATTTTATCCAAATATTAGTAATTAACCGAAAATGTGAATCTGTAATAATTAATTATATTAAGTTATAATTAATTATGAAAAGTTGCCCAAAATTTAGTTGAAATAAAGTTAATAATTAAAATTCAGCTACTTGACAAATTAAAGACTGAAAATGACGAAACGGACTAAAATGAATAAAAAAAAATATATGACTAAAAGACAATTATAGCTAAATCTAGAACTCCCTTGCTATTATTTGCATCTGAAATGTAAATCAGATTGATGGGAATAAAGCTGGTCGATTCCGGAAATTCTGTAGAAAATCTGATCTTTTTCCTATTTTCCTATAAATAGGAGCTCCCCTCCTCATTCCTTAAGTTTGGAAACTTGAGTTCTCATCCTTCTCTCTCTAAAATTACACCTTCTCTCTAGCATTTCTCCTAATCGAACCGTCGGATTATCGTGATTCATACGCCATCGGTTAGATAACGTCGAGCTCTTCACGAATCTACCATTTCATGTTTGATTTCGTCCGGATTTGAGGTAAGATCGACCCCTTTTCTGTCTTTTGGTTCGGTTTTGGAAGAGCAAATTCGAGTTTGCTCATTTTCCCTTCATTTGAAGCTGATTTGCTTCCGTTTAGGACCTGTTTTTGCTTGGAAATCATCTAAAGTCGAAGGATATAGCTTGGACGAAGGTTAGTAACTACTTTTCCATCAATGTTCTTATTAAGATGATAAAACCTGGAAAACCGTTGAACTTGTAGAACAAACTCGAGTTATTCATGTGTTTCGAATCTAATCACTTAGACTCGAGGTTGTGTAGTTCGAATCTACTCCCCTTAGAATCTAATTTATGTGTCTCGAATCTGTTTAGCTAGATTCGAATATGTGTGTTTCGAATTTGACCTTCCCTAGACTCGAATGTAGGCCTTCGAATCTAGTGTGTTGTCTCGAATCTGTGTATGGGTTCGAGTCTATTGCTTCGAATCTATACATATATCTTCGAGTCTATGGGCTTCAAATCTGTCTTAGAATCTATTGCTTCGAATCTAATTCCTTAGTCTCGAATGGGGGTGTGTCTTGATTGTATGCTTCGAATCTATGTGTGTGTTTCAAAGTAATGAGAACTTCGAATCTAATGAACTAGATTCGAATTTAACTTGTTCGAATCTATCTCCTATAATTCAAATTTGGTTTTTGTTCCAAGCCTAAGATTAATTCCTAAATCAGATTAAGTTATTAAACAACCTATTGTAATTAAAAGTATAATATGATTATGATAAAACTCACAAATTCAAGTTGCACATCTATTTTATGCACAAATGAATTAACAGACATTGAATGAACTATTGGAAATCGTATGTCATGATGCACCTAGCTAGTAATATGATTGGCTTTATTTCAAGGCCACACTTATGTAATTAGATAAATCGAATTAATCTGATAAGAATAGACTCACCTTGGGACGATAGGAACTACCTCAGACTCGACAGCCAGAATTGACAATAACCTGAATATGTAACTAGGGTTATATAGATTATGACACAGACTTGACATTAATATGTCAGACTTGAAACTGAACTGCAGGAACCCGTCGATTGACAGAGTAAACTGAACCGCTTAATTCATTAAGCATTATCTGACTACGGACCACTGTGAGTGACAGATTTCATTAATTACTTGCATATATTTCGATACTTATTGGTGAATGTTCGCTGACTGTATGGAAACTTCCGTTTGTTGCTGCATGTTTCTTTAATACTTTATTGTATCATAGAAGCGTACTTTTGACATTACTGAAGCTAGACACTTGAATTGCCTCAAATGCATGTTCACTTTTACATTTTATGTAAATACTTATCTTGCTTACTGATTACTTGACTGTTTATTTAATTGCCGCTGCATACTGCATTATCCGATAGGACCGAATGTGAGATCTCCATTCACAGGAGGGAATTCTGCAGATTCCTTTCCTATATGACTTGTTTCCATACACTTCCCGTAGGGCTTCGGCCTTACATAGGGGAAAACAAACTGGGTTGTCTCCCAACCTTTTTGCTGTCTCAGGACGTACTGACTTGCCGGCAGGAGCTGATAGTATGTTATATATGTGTGGTAACTAATGGAACTCTGTTAACTCACTAAGCATTGTTAGCTTACTCTGTCATGACAACTCTTTTACAGGAAAAATTGATAAAGGCAAGACCATAACAGGTAGTTCGTCCCAGGCTAAGTGAATCTGGACTTTGATGAATAGCAGAATTTTGGACTCTTGATGACGCCTATTTTGATATGATGATGCGGTCTCGGGTAGCTTGTTCAGTCTTCCGCACTCTGATTGAAGATTTAGAAGCTAGTTAGACCACCATTTGATTTTAATATATTGTTGTAATTAAGTAATCATGTTGATGGGCCTGTGGTATCAAACAATTAGTATTATTTATTACTTAATGAAATGAAATATTATGACGTGCCCTGTTTGTGGAAACTTGGATGTTACAAATAAGTATCGAAACATACTCAAGTAAGTAATGCAACCTGTCACTCACAGCGGTCCTGAGCAATGCAAGTAATCAAGGAACATGCAGCAGCAGTTGTCTAGTTTTAACGGTGTCTATCATACGTTCCTAACATACAATTAATAAATCAAGGAACAAGCAGCGGTAGATGTTTCCATACAAGTCTGTAACAATCACCAACAAGTACCGAAACATATACAAGTAAGTAATGTAATCAGTCACTCACACCGGTCCTGAGCAATGCAAGTAATCAAGGAACATGCATCAGCAGTTGTCTAGTTTCAGCAGTGTCTATCATACGTTGCTAACATACAATTAAGAAATCAAGGAACAAGTAGCAGCAGATGTTTCCATACAAGTCTTTAACAATCACCAATAAGTACCGAAACATATCCATGTAAGTAATGTAATCTGTCACTCACACCGGTCCTGAGCAATGCAAGTAATCATGGAACATGTAGCAGTAGTTGTGTAGTTTCAGCAGTGTCTATCATACGTTCCTAACATACAATTAAGTAATCAAGGAACAAGCAGTAGCAGATGTTTCCATACTAGGGAGTAACAACCACCAATAAGTACCGAAACATATGCAAGTAAGTAATGTAATCTGTCACTCACACCGGTCCTGAGCAATGCAATTAATCATGGAACATGCAGCAGCAGTTGTCTAGTTTCAGCGATGTCTATCATACGCTCCTAACATACAATTAAGTAATCAAGGAACAAGCAGCAGCAGATGTTTCCATACAAGGGAGTAACAATCACCAATAAGTACCAAAACATATGCAACTAAGTAATGCAATCTGTCGCTCACAGCGGTCCTGAGCAATGCAAGTAATCAAGGAACATGCAGCAGCAGATGTTTCGATACAAGTCAGTAACAATCACCAACAAGTACCGAAACATATGCAAGTAAGTGATGTAATCTATCGCTCACAGCGGTTCTGAGCAATGCAAGTAATTAAGGAACATGCTGTAGATGATGTTTCCATACAAGTCAGTAACAATCACCAATAAGTACCGAAACATATGCAAGTAAGTAATGCAATCTGTCACTCACAGCGGTCCTGAGCAATCCAAGTAATCAAGGAACATGCAGTAGCAGTTGTCCAGTTTCAACAGTGTCTATCATAAGTTACTAACATACAATTAAGTAATCAAGGAACAAGCAACAGAAGATGTTTCAATACAAGTCGGTAACAATCACCAATATGTACCAAAACATATTCAAGTAAGTAATGGAATCTGTCACTCACACCGGTCCTGAGCAATGCAAGTAATCAAGGAACATGCAGCAGCAGTTGTCTAGTTTCAGCAGTGTCTATCATACGTTCCTAACAGCAAAATTAAGAAATCAAGGAACAAGCAGTAGCAGATGTTTCATACGAGTCTGTAACAATCACCAATAAGTACCAAAACATATACAAGTAAGTAATGTAATATGTCACTCACACCGGTCCTGAGCAATGCAAGTAATCAAGGAACATGCAGCTGCAGTTGTCTAGTTTCAGCAGTGTCTATCATACGTTCCTAACATACAATTAAGAAATCAAGGAACAAGCAGCAGCAGATGTTTCCATACAAGTCTGTAACAATCACCAATAAGTACCTAAACATACACAAGTAAGTGATGTAATCTGTCACTCACACCGGTCCTGAGCAATGCAATTAATCATGGAACATGCAGCAGCAGTTGTCTAGTTTCAGCGATGTCTATCATACGTTCCTAACATACAATTAAGTAATCAAGGAACAAGCAGCAGCAGATGTTTCCATACAAGGGAGTAACAACCACCAATAAGTACCGAAACATATGCAAGGAACAAGCAGCAGCAGTATATCTTTCAATACAAGTGGGTAACAATCACCAATAAGTATCGAAACATATTCAAGTAAGTAATCAAGGAACAAGCAACAGCAGATGTTTCGATACAAGTCAGTAACAATCACCAACAAGTACCGAAACATATGCAAGTAAGTAATGCAATCTATCGCTCACAACGGTCCTGAGCAATGCAAGTAATCAAGGAACATGCTGCAGCAGATGTTTCCATACAAGTCAGTAACAATCACCAATAAGTACCAAAACATTTGCAAGTAAGTAATGCAATCTGTCACTCACAGCGGTCCTGAGCGATGCAAGTAATCAAGGAACATGCAACAGCAGTTGACCAGTTTCAGCAGTGTCTATCATACGTTCCTAACATAGTATTAAGTAATCAATGAACAAGCAACGGCAGATGTTTCCATACAAGTCAGTAACAATCACCAATAAGTACCGAAACAGATGCAAGTAAGTAATGCAATCTGTCACTCACACCGGTCCTGAGCAATGCAAGTAATCTAGGAACATGCAGCAGTTGTCCAGTTTCAGCAGTGTCTATCATACGTTCCTAACATACAATTAAGTCATCAAGGAACAAGCAGCAACAGATGTTTCCATACAGGTCAGTAAAAATCACCAATAAGTACCGAAACATATGCAAGTAAGTAATGCAATCTGTCACTCACAGCGGTCCTGAGCAATGCAAGTAATCAAGGAACATGCAGCAGTAGTTGTCCAGTTTCAGCAGTGTCTATCATACGTTCCTAACATACAATTAAGTCATCAAGGAACAAGCAACAACAGATGTTTCAATACAAGTCTGTAACAATCACCAATAAGTACCGAAACATATGCAAGTAAGTAATGCAATCTGTCACTCACAGCGGTCCTGAACAATCCAAGTAATCAAGGAACATGCAACAGCACTTGTCCAGTTTCAGTAGTGTCTATCATACGTTCCTAATATACAATTAAGTAATCACGGAACAAGCAGCAGATGTTTCAATATAAGTCGGTAACAATCACCAATAAGTACCGAAACATATTCAAGTAAGTAATGTTATCTGTCACTCACACCGGTCCTGAGCAATGCAATTAATCAAGGAACATGCAACAGCAGTTGTCTAGTTTCAGCAGTGTCTATCATACGTTCCTAACATACAATTAAGAAATCAAGGAACAAGCAGCAGCAGATGTTTCCATACAAGTCAGTAAAAATCACCAATAAGTACCGAAACATATGCAAGTAAGTAATGCAATCTGTCACTCACAGCGGTCATGAGCAATCCAAGTAATCAAGGAACATGCAGCAGCAGTTGTCCAGTTTCAACAGTGTCTATCATAAGTTCCTAACATACAATTAAGTAATTAAGGAACAAGCAGCAACAGATGTTTCCATACAAGTCAGTAAAAATCACCAATAAGTACCGAAACATATGCAAGTAAGTAATGCAATCTGTCACTCACAGCGGTCCTGAGCAATGCAAGTAATCAAGGAACATGCAGCAGTAGTTGTCCAGTTTCAGCAGTGTCTATCATACGTTCCTAACATACAATTAAGTCATCAAGGAACAAGCAGCAACAGATGTTTCCATACAAGTCTGTAACAATCACCAATAAGTACCGAAACATATGCAAGTAAGCAGTTGTCCAGTTTCAACAGTGTCAATCATAAGTTCCTAACATACAATTAAGTAATACAGGAACAAGCAGCAGCATATCTTTCAATACAAGTGGGTAACAATCACCAATAAGTATCGAAACATATTCAAGTAAGTAATCATGGAACAAGCAACAACAGATGTTTCGATACAAGTCAGTAACAATCACCAACAAGTACCGAAACATATGCAAGTAAGTAATGCAATCTATCGCTCACAACGGTCCTGAGCAATGCAAGTAATCAAGGAACATGCTGCAGCAGATGTTTCCATACAAGTCAGTAACAATCACCAATAAGTACCAAAACATTTGCAAGTAAGTAATGCAATCTGCAACTCACAGCGGTCCTGAGCGATGCAAGTAATCAAGGAACATGCAACAGCAGTTGTCCAGTTTCAGCAGTGTCTATCATACGTTCCTAACATAGTATTAAGTAATCAATGAACAAGCAGCGGCAGATGTTTCCATACAAGTCAGTAACAATCACCAATAAGTACCGAAACATATGCAAGTAAGTAATGCAATCTGTCACTCACAGCGGTCCCAAGCAATGCAAGTAATCTAGGAACATGCAGCAGCAGTTGTCCAGTTTCAGCAGTGTCTATCATACGTTCCTAACATACAATTAAGTCATCAAGGAACAAGCAACAACAGATGTTTCCATACAGGTCAGTAAAAATCACCAATAAGTACCGAAACATATGCAAGTAAGTAATGCAATCTGTCACTCACAGCGCTCCTGAGCAATGCAAGTAATCAAGGAATATGCAGCAGTAGTTGTCCAGTTTCAGCTGTGTCTATCATACATTCCTAACATACACATAAGTCATCAAGGAACAAGCAACAAAAGATGTTTCCATACAAGTCTGTAACAATCACAAATAAGTACCGAAACATATGCAAGTAAGTAATGCAATCTGTCACTCACAGCGGTCCTGAACAATCCAAGTAATCAAGGAACATGCAACAGCAGTTGTCCAGTTTCAGTAGTGTCTATCATACGTTCCTAATATACAATTAAGTAATCACGGAACAAGCAGCAACGCATGTTTCCATACAAGTCAGTAACAATCACCAATAAGTACCAAAACATATGCAAGTAAGTAATGGAATCTGTCACGCACACCTGTCCTGAGCAATCCAAGTAATCAAGGACCATGCAACAGCAGTTGTCCAGTTTCAACAGTGTCTATAATAAATTCCTAACATACAATTAAGTAATAGAGGAACAAGCAGCAGCATATCTTTCAATACAAGTGGGTAACAATCACCAATAAGTATCGAAACATATTCAAGTAAGTAATGCAACCTGTCACTCACAGCGGTCTCGAGCAATGCAAGTAATCAACAAACATGCAGCAGCAGTTGTCTAGTTTCAGCGACGTCTATCATACGTTCCTAACATACAATTAATAAAACAAGGAACAAGCAGCAGCAGATGTTTCCATACAAGTCGGTAACAATCACCAACAAGAACCGAAACATATACAAGTAAGCAATGTAATCTGTCACTCACACCGGTCCTGAGCAATGCAAGTAATCAAGGAACATGCATCAGCAGTTGTCTAGTTTCAGTAGTGTCTATCATACGTTCCTAACATACAATTAAGAAATCAAGGAACAAGTAGCAGCAGATGTTTCCATACAAGTCAGTAACAATCACCAATAAGTATCGAAACATATCCATGTAAGTGATGTAATCTGTCACTCACACCGGTCCTGAGCAATGCAAGTTATCATGGAACATGCAGCAGTAGTTGTCTAGTTTCAGCAGTGTCTATCATACGTTCCTAACATACAATTAAGTAATCAAGGAACAAGCAGCAACAGATGTTTCCATAGAAGGGAGTAACAACCACCAATAAGTACCGAAACATATGCAAGTAAGTAATGTAATCTGTCACTCACACCGGTCCTGAGCAATGCAAGTAATCAAAGAGCATACAGCAGCAGTTGTCTAGTTTCAGCAGTGTCTATCATACGCTCCTAACATACAATTAAGTAATCAAGGAACATTCAGCAACAGATGTTTCCATACAAGTCAGTAACAATCACCAACAAGTACCGAAACATATGCAAGTAAGTAATGCAATCTATCGCTCACAGCGGTTCTGAGCAATGCAAGTAATCAAGGAACATGTTGCAGATGATGTTTCCATACAAGTCAGTAACAATCACCAATAAGTACCGAAACATATGCAAGTAAGTAATGCAATCTGTCACTCCCAGCGGTCCTGAGCAATCCAAGTAATCAAGGAACATGTAGCAGCAGTTGTCCAGTTTCAACAGTGTCTATCATAAGTTCCTAACATACAATTAAGTAATCAAGGAACAAGCAACAGCAGATGTTTCAATTAAAGTCGGTAACAATCACCAATAAGTACCGAAACATACTCAAGTAAGTAATGTAATCTGTCACTCACACCGGTCCTGAGCAATGCAAGGAATCAACGAACATGCAGCAGCAGTTGTCTAGTTTCAGCAGTGTCTATCATACGTTCCAAACATACAATTAAGAAATCAAGGAACAAGCAGCACCAGATGTTTCTATACAAGTCTGTAACAATCACCAATAAGTACTGAAACATATACAAGTAAGTAATGTAATCTGTCACTCACACCGGTCCTGAGCAATGCAAGTAATCAAGGAACATGCAGCAGCAGTTGTCTAGTTTCAGCAGTGTCTATCATACGTTTCTAACATACATTTAAGTAATCAAGGAACAAGCAGCAGCAGATGTTTCCATACAAAGGAGTAAAAACCACCAATAAGTACCGAAACATATGCAAGTAAGTAATGCAATCTGTCGCTCACAGCGGTCCTGAGCAATGCAAGTAATCAAGGAACATGCAGCAGCAGATGTTTCGATACAAGTCAGTAACAATCACCAACAAGCACCGAAACATATGCAAGTAAGTAATGCAATCTGTCGCTCACAGCGGTCCTGAGCAATGCAAGTACCGGGTGCTGCTCTTATCGCAAAGGCCCCTTACCGTCTTGCTCCAAATGAAATGAAGGAAATGATGAGTCAGTTGCAGGAATTATTGGAAAAAGGGTTTATTCGTCCGAGTACTTCTCCTTGGGGTGCTCCGGTTCTTTTTGTTAAGAAGAAGGATGGTACCTTTCGCATGTGTATCGATTATCGGGAGTAAAATAAGGTAACTATTAAGAACCGATACCCTCTGCCTAGAATTGATGACTTGTTTGATCAACTGCAAGGGGCTAGTTATTTTTCAAAGATTGATCTCCGATCTGGATATCATCAACTCAAAGTATTTGAGTCTGACGTACCGAAGACTGCATTTCGTACTCGTTACGGCCATTTTGAGTTTCTAGTAATGTCGTTCGGTCTCACAAATGCCCGGCCGCATTTATGGACCTCATGAATAGGGTATGTAGACCAATGCTGGATAAATCAGTGATAGTTTTCATTGATGACATCTTGATTTACTCTAAGTCTGAATCGGACCATGCGATGCATTTGCGAGAATTGCTAGAATTGTTACGAAAGGAGCGACTCTACGCAAAGTTCTCCAAATGTGAATCTGGTTACGCCAGGTGCAATTTTTAGGACATATTGTCTCGGGTGAGGGAATAGCCGTGGATCCATCAAAGGTTGATGCGGTTCAGAAGTGGGAAGCGCCGAAAAACGTATCTGAAGTTCGAAGTTTCTTGGGTTTAGCGGGCTATTATAGAAGATTTATCCGTGATTTCTCCAAGATTGCGGTGCCTTTAACCAGTCTGACGAAGAAGGAGGTTAAGTTTGAATGGAATGAATCTCAAGATCGAGCCTTTGAGACCCTGAAGCGTAAGCTGATTGAAGCACCGATTTTGGCCTTACCCGAGGGTAATGATGATTTTGTAGTCTATAGTGATGCTTCTAAGATGGGATTAGGTTGTGTGTTGATGCAAAGGGATAAAGTAATTGCCTACGCATCAAGGCAGCTAAAGGCGCATGAAAAGAATTATCCGACGCATGACTTGGAGCTTGCAGCCGTGACTTTTGCATTGAAGATTTGGCGGCATTATCTGTACGGGACCAGGTGTACATTATATATGGATCACAAGAGTCTGAAGTATATATTTGACCAAAAAGAGCTGAATATGCGACAAAGGCGATCTATGGAATTGATTAAAGACTATGACTGTGAGATCCTTTACCATCCGGGTAAAGCAAATATTGTAGCAGATGCCCTAAGCACCTCAAACCGGCCCAACCATTATACCGATGTTATGCTTTGACTTCTGTTGTTTATGGAAGTCTGCCCCTTGCCTGAGTCGATTATTGCCTCGCTCAAAAACACCCGAAGCCATTCGGGATGAGAACTTGAAAATCTGAACGTATGGCGTTACATAGGTGAACCCAGCTGAACCTGAATATCGGGTCTTAGACGCTTCATGGATAGATATGGGTTCCCAGACACACAGAGGTAATTTCTTGATCAATTCGGTCGGAAGCTCATTGTCGAATTTTCGTACGATCCGGTTCTACGAAAATGTACCAAGATTTGAAACGGATTATATAGGTGGCCTGGAAGGGAAGAAGGACGTAGGACGATATGAGATAGAAAATTGCATGATTGTGTTGTCAAGTTAAATCGGAACATAAAGGCGTATGGGGAACTACAACCAGTTGCCAATCCCGGATGGAGGGAAGTGGGACCACATAACCATGGACTTTGTGACGAAGCTGCCCAGGACTAAGCGGAATCATGACTCTATATGGGGAATAGTGGATCGACTTACTAAGTCAGCCCATTTCCTACCCATACGTGAAGATGAACGCCTCGAAAAGTTAGCTGAATTGTACGTAAAGGAAATCGTGACTAGACATGGTGTGCCATTGTCTATAGTATCGGACCATGACAGCAGATTTACTTCTCGTTTTTGGAAGGCTTTTCAGAATGGTCTAGGAACTGAACTTAAGATGAGCACCGCCTATCATCCTGAAACTGACGGGCAAAGTGAGAGGACAATTTTGACCTTAGAAGATATGTTACGTGCCTGTGTGATTGATCTCGGTGGAAGTTGGGATACTCACCTGCCGTTTGTGGAATTTGCTTATAACAATAGTTATCACTCGACTATTGGTATGCCTCCATATCAGCTTTTGTACGGACGTCGATGCCGAACTCCAACCTGTTGGAGGGAAACAGGTGAACGCCCGATCTCTGGACCAGCGATTTTGCAAGAAGCCCATGATCAGCTACAGTTGATTCGACAGCGGATTCAGACTTCTCAAGACAGACAAAAGAAGTATCATGATAGAAGACGGAAGCCAATTGCGTTTGAAGTTGGAGATAAAGTGTTGTTGAAGGTCTCGCCAAAAAAAAAAAGGGATAGTAAGGTTCGGCAAACGGGGGAAGTTGAGCCCTCGATTTGTGGGTCCTTTTGAAATCCTCGAGCGTGTAGGATTGCAGGCCTACAGATTGAAGTTGCCTGCCGAAATGACTGGGATTCATGATGTATTTCATGTGAGTAATCTTCGAAAGTGTTTAGCTGACGCTGAAGCTGTGATTCCTTGGAAAGACGTGCAAATTGATGAGCAGTTGCGATACGAAGAAGAGCCCGAGCGTATAATCGATCATAAGGTTTCGAAATTGCGCAGCAAGGAAATTCCAATGGTGTTAGTCCAATGGAAATACCATAAGGGATCTGCACAAACTTGGGAACGAGAAGACGAGATTAGGCAAAAGTATCCGGAGTTATTCCTGTCTTAGTCGATTCCGAGGACGGAATCAATTTAACGGGGGAAGATTGTAACAGCCCGTAATTTATTAAATATAAATTACAGCATCAGACTTTTGATAATAAAGCAATTTTATCCAAATATTAGTAATTAACTGAAAACATGAATCTTAAATAGTTAATTATATTAAGTTATAATTAATTATGAAAAGTTGCCCAAAATTAGCTGAAATAAAATTAATAATTAAAATTCAGCTAAATGACAAATTAAAGACTGAAATGACGGAACGGACTAAAATGAATAAAAATGTGACTAAAAGACATTTATGCAAGTCGGATTGTTGGGAAATAAAGTTGGTCAATTCCGGATAATTCAGTAGAAAATCTGATTCTCTCCCTATTTTCCTATAAATAGGGCAGCCCTCCTCATTTCTTAAGTTTGGAAAATCTAGAACTCTCTCCTTCTCTCTCTACACTCTCACCTTCTCTCTAGAATTTCTCCTAATCGAACCGTCGGATTCTCGTGATTCATACGCCATCGGATAGAGATCGTCGAGCTCTTCACGAATCTACCATTGCATGTTTGATTTCGTCCGGATTTGAGGTAAGATCGACCATTTTTCTGACTTTTGGTTCGGTTTTGAAAGAGCAATTTCGAGTTTGCTCATTTTTCCTTCATTTGAAGCTGATTTGCTTCCGTTTAGGACCTGTTTTTGCTTGGAAATCGTCTATAGTCGAAGGATATAGCTTGGACGAAGGTTAGTATCTATTTTTCCATCATTTATGTTCTTATTTAGATGTTAAAACCTGGAAAACCGTTGAACTTGTAGAACAAACTCGAGTTATTCATGTGTTCGAATCTAATCACTTAGACTCGAGGATGTGTAGTTCGAATATACTCCCCTTAGAATCTAATTTATGTGTTTCGAATCTGTCTAGCTAGATTCGAATATGTGTGTTTCGAATCTGACCCTCCCTAGACTCGAATGTAGGCCTTCGAATCTGTCTAGCCCATCTCGAATGTATGCATTCGAATCTAGCTATGTATGCATTCGAATCTATAGATTCGAAATAGGGTGGTTCGAATATAACTTCCTTTTATCTAATCTGTGTTTGTTCCTAGCCAAAGTTAAATTCCTAAAATCAGATTAAGTGATTAATCAACCTATTGTAATTAAAAGTATAATATGATTATGATAAAATTCACAAGTTCAAGTTGCATATCTATTTTATGCACAAATGAATTAACAGACTCACCTTGGGACGATAGGAACTACCTCAGACTCGATAACCAGAATTGACAATAACCTGAATATATAACTAGGATTATACAGATTATGACACGGACTTGACATTAATATGCCAGACTTGAAACTGAAATGCAGGAACCCGTCGATTTGACAGAGTAAACTGAACCGCTTAACTCGTTAAGCATTATCTGACTACAGACCATTGTGAGTGACAGATTTCATTAATTACTTGCATATATTTCGATACTTATTGGTGAATGTATTGACTGTATGGAAACTTCTGACTGTTGCTGCATGTTTCTTTAATGCTATATTGTATCATAGAAACGTACTTTTGACATTACTGAAGCTGGACACTTGAATTGCCTTGATTGCATGTTCACTTTTACATTTTATGTAAATACGTATCATGCTTATTGCTTACTTGACTGTATAAATATTTGCCGTTGCATATTGCATTATCCGACAAGACCGAATGTGAGATCTCCATTCACAGGAGGGAATTCTGCAGATTCCTTTCCTATTTGACTTGTTTCCATACACTTCCCGTAGGGCTTCGGCCTTACACATGGGAATACTGACTGGGTTGTCTCCCAACCTTTTTGCCGTCTCTGACGTATTGCCGACAGGATCTGATAGTATGTTATATGTGTGTGGTAACTAATGGAACTCTGTTAACTCACTAAGCATTGTTAGCTTACTCTGTCATGACAACTCTTTTTCAGGAAAAGCTGATAAAGGCAAGACCATAGCAGGTAGTTCGTCCCAGGCTAAGTGAATCTGGACTTTGATGAATAGCAGACTTATGGTTTTTGATGACGCCTATTTTGATATGATGTTGCGGTCTCGGGTAGCTTGTTCAGTCTTCCGCACTCTGATTGAAGATTTAGAAGCTAGTTAGACCACCATTTGATTTTAAAATATTGTTGTAATTAAGTATTCATGCTGATGGACCTGTGGTATCAAACAATTAGTAATATTTATTACTTAATGAAATGAAATATTATGACGTGTACTGTTTGTGGAAACTTGGATGTTACAATGCAGTATGCAGCGGCAAATATATAAACAGTCAAGTAAGCAGTAAGCATGATAAGTATTTACATAAAATGTAAAAGTGAACATGCAATCAAGGTAATTCAAGTGTCTAGCTTCAGTAATGTCAAAAGTACGTTTCTATGGTACAATAAAGTATTAAAGAAACATGCAGCAACAAACGGAAGTTTCCATACAGTCGATGACATTCACCAATAAGTATCGAAACATATGCAAGTAATTAATGAAATCTGTCACTCACAGTAGTCCGTAGTCAGATAATGCTTAACGAATTATGCTGTTCAGTTTACTCTGTCAAATCGGCGGGTTGCTGCAGTTCAGTTTCAAGTCTGGCATATTAATGTCAAGTCTGTGACATAATCTATATGACCCTAGTTATATATTCAGGTTATTGTCATTTCTTACTGTCGAGTCTGAGGTAGTTCCTATCGTCCCAAGGTGAGTCTATTCTTATCAGATTAATACGATTCATCTAATTATAGATGTGTGGCCTTGAAATAAAGCCAATCGTATTACTAGAAAGGTGTAACATGACATACAATTTCTAAGGGTTCATACAGAGTCTGTTAATTTATTTGTGCATATAATAGATATGCAACTTGAACTTATGGGTTTTATCATAATCAAAAGATACTTTCAATTACAATAGATTGTTTAATATCTTAATCTGATTTTGGAATTAATCTTAGACATGGAACAGAGATCAGATTCGAATTGCAGGGATAGATTCGAACAAGGCACAATTCGAATTTTTAGATTCGAACTTCATTGATTCGAAGACTAGATACATTCGAAGACCTTTCATTTTGAATTTAGGATGCTAGATTCGAAACATACACATTAGATTCTAGGGGAATTTCGAAATTAGCTAGGTTCGAGATGTGTTAGATTCGAAAGGGCATAGTTTCGAAATGGGAATAGATTCAAAGCAGTATTTCGAGTCTAGGAGGGGGTTAGATTCGAATCTAGTTGAATAGAGTCGAAATTCACATCACTTTCGAGACTAAGGAGTCAGATTCGAAGCTAATAAATTCTGAGACAGATTCGAAGCCATATAGACTCGAACCCACACACAGACTCGAGACACACACTCATTCGAGTTTGTTCTACTTGTTCAACGATTTTCCACGTTTTTAACTACAAAATTCAGCAAAAATAAGGGAGTAATAGTCACTAACCTTCGTCCAAGCTGTATCCTTCGACTATAGACGATTTCCAAGCAAAAACAGGTCCTAAACGGGAGCAAATCAGCTTCAAATGAAGGGAATATGAGCAAACTCGAATTTCCTCAACAAAAACCGAAATAAAAGTCAGAAAAATGGTCGATTTTACCTTAAATCCGGACGAAATCTAACATGCAATGATAGATTCGTGTAGAGCTCGACGATCTCTAACCGATGGCGTATAAATCACGAGAATCCGACGGATCGTTTGGGAGAAAAACTAGAGAGAAGATGAGGTCTTAGAGAGAGGAGGAGAGAGTTTCAAGTCTTCCAAACTTAAGAAATGAGAAGGAATGCCCTATTTATAGGAAAATAGGGAAAATCAGATTTTCTACTGAATTTTCCGGAATTGTCCAACTTTTATTCCAATCAATCTGATTTGCATTTCAGATGAAATTAATAGCAAAGAATTTCTAGATTTGTTATAATTGTCTTTTAGTCCCATTTTTTATTCATTTTAGTTCGTTTCGTCATTTTCAGTCTTTAATTTGTCATTTAGCTGAATTTTAATTATTAACTTTATTTCAGCTAATTTTGGGCAACTTTTCATAATTAATTATAACTTAATATAATTAATTATTACAGATTCATATTTTCGGTTAATTACTAATATTTGGATTAAAATTGCTATATTATCCAAAGTCTGCTGCTGTAATTTATATTTAATAAATTACGGGCTGTTACAATCTTCCCCCGTTAAATTGATTCCGTCCTCAGAATCGACTAAGACAGGAATAAATTCGGATACTTCTGCCTAATCTCGTCTTCTCGCTCCCAAGTTTGCGCAGATCCCTTATGATATTTCCATTGAACTAACACCATTGGGATTTCCTTGTTGCGCAATTTCGAAACTTTATGGTCGATTACACGCTCGGGCTCTTCTTCGTATCGCAACTGCTCGTCAATTTGCACTTCTTTCCAAGGAATCGCAGCTTCAGCATCAACTAAACACTTTCGCAGATTACTCACGTGAAATACATCATGAATCTCAGACATTTCGGCAGGCAACTTCAATCTGTAGGCTTGCAGCCCCACACGCTCGAGAATTTCGAAAGGACCCACAAATCGAGGACTTAACTTCCCCCGTTTGCCGAACCTTACTATCCCTTTTCTTGGCGAAACCTTCAGCAACACTTTATCTCCAACTTCAAACGCAATTGGCTTACGTCTTCTATCGTGATACTTCTTTTGTCTATCCTGAGAGGTCTGAATCTGCTGTCGAATCAACTGTAATTGGTCATGGGCTTCTTGCAAAATCGCTGGTCCAGAGATCGGGCGTTCACCTGTTTCCCTCCAACAGGTTGGAGTTCGGCATCGACGTCCATACAAAAGCTGATAGGGAGGCATACCAATAGTCGAATGATAACTATTGTTATAAGCAAACTCCACAAACGGCAGGTGAGTATCCCAACTTCCATCGAGATCAATCACACAGGCACGTAACATATCTTCCAAGGTCAAAATCGTTCTCTCACTTTGCCCGTCCGTTTCAGGATGATAAGCGGTGCTCATCTTAAGTTCGGTACCTAGTCCATTCTGAAAAGCCTTCCAAAAACGAGAAGTAAATCTGCTGTCACGGTCAGATACTATAGACAATGGCACACCATGTCTAGTCACGATTTCCTTCATGTACAATTCAGCTAACTTTTCGAGGCGTTCATCTTCACGTATGGGTAGAAAATGGGCTGACTTAGTGAGTCGATCCACTATTACCCATATAGAGTCATGATTTCGTTTAGTCTTGGGCAGCTTCGTCACAAAGTCCATGGTTATGTGGTCCCATTTCCATTCCGGGATTGGCAATGGTTGTAGTTCCCCATACGGCTTCTGATGTTCAGATTTGACTTGTAAACAAGTCATGCAATTTTCTACATATTGACCTACGTCTTTCTTCATTCCAGGCCACCAATATTCCGTCCTCAAGTATTGATACATTTTAGTAGATCCAGGATGTATCGAAAATTTTGACATATGAGCCTCCGAGAGAATTTGATTACGAATACCTCCTAGTCTGGGAACCCATATTCTATCCATGAACCGTCTAAGACCACGATTATCAAGGGTCAGCTGGGTCACATATGTAACCATACGTTCAGATTTCAAGTTCTCATCCCGAATGGCTTCGGTTTGAGCGGCAATAATCGACTCAGGCAAGGCAGACTCCAAAACAACAGAAGTCAAAGCATAACATTGGGTATAATGGTCTTGTCCGGTTTTGCGGCTTAGGGCATCTGCTACAATGTTTGCTATACCTGGATGGTAAAGGATCTCACATTTGGAAAATTTTGCGTAGAGTCGCTCTTTTCGTAGCAATTCTAGCAATTCTCGTAAGAGCATCGCATGGTCAGATTCAGACTTAGAGTAAATCAAAATGTCATCAATAAAGACTATCACTGATTTGTCCAGCATTGGCCTACATACTCTATTCATAAGGTCCATAATTGCGGCCGGGGCATTGGTGAGACCGAACGGTATTGCTAGAAACTCAAAATGGCCGTAACGAGCACGAAATGAGACCTAAATCTCGAGTCTTTCTATCGTCATAAACATAACGTTCACTTCCTTCGGGGTTCTAATTCTAATTATCCTTTTGGCACAAAGGATTTCAGCATTGTTCGTCATGAGCCTGTCCATTCCTATAATAACATCGAATTCTCTAATCCACATCGGTATCAGGTCAAGGTCTGAGGAGAGGTCATCAATCACTAGCTTACAGGAACGAAAGATTCTATTTACAGTCACAAAACTCGAGCTCGCAGTTTCTATATCTATCGGTACAGGTAGCATTATTGGGGCAAAATCAAACAGTTTAGCAAACTTTTCAGACACATATGACAGATTAGAGTAGGCATTGAGTTAACAAGAAATGTACCCATGACGATATCAGCAGTCTCTTTTGCCTCATCGGCTGTCTTCTGGAAAGATCTTGGCTGATTCCTCGGAGCAGAAGAACCCTTAACTGATTGCCGGGGTGAAGATGCAGGCGGAGGAACAAATCGAGGTCGGGTACAGTCTCTAGCATGGTGCCCCAACGTAATACAGTTTCGGCAAGCCTTACTGCGCTTGGGACATTCCGATCGGTCGTGACCATTCTGACTACAGCAGTAGCACCTTACGAACACAGGATCACATTTTCCTTCATGAATCTGCTTGCAGCGAGGACAAGCAGACCTTGGCGTAGCGGTCACAGCATAAGATTTAGCCTTCTTAAAAGACTGCTTATCTCCTTGCCTTAAACTTTCACTCTTCTTTTCCGTTTTCTCAGATTTTTCTTTCTTGCTAGACTTGGCAATAAAAAGACTCGCTCGCTCCGGATAGATTTCAAGTTCCCCTACCTTAGCAACTTCAACTACTTCTATATCACTTCTCGGTCTGCCAGAATTCACAAAAAGATCCCTTCGTCGTCCCTCAGAGGGCTCATGCCTAAGTTTCCTTTTTCGATCCTTCTTGGGCTTTGCTAACATCTCTTCCCTATACTTCAATTCTAACTCCCGTAACATAAGTTCTCGCAACCTAAGTTCTTCTTCACGGCGCTTAAAGTCAATTTCACGCTGGATTTCTTCGTCAGTTTGCACAACCGCTTTACCCTTAGTCAGCAAGTCCTTAATTTCCTTAAATCGGTCCTCAAACGACATGTCAGTCTGCAGTCGATTCCTATCCATCATAAGCTGTATTTGCCTACGATTATCCTCATTCAGCTTGTGAATGAGATCAAATAATTGAGCCTGCTGGGGAGGCACAAGCGTGCCAGTACTGCTTGAGTCATTAGCAGTATTTTCAGGGTCAGTGCCTAAGTCCTCTACATGAACAGATTCTTTGTGTTGATCAGCTGCAGCATCAGCAGCTTTACCAACAGTTGAGGTACCAGCAACATTTGGATTCTTATCAGCCATTTGCTGAAAATATAAAGGAAATAACTATTATTTCCTAATTCAAATAAGCACGATTCGAGTCATAATTCCTACGTCAGATAATCACATCTAAATTCATAGATATGAAGGCAGTCAGTCAGGCTGGCACAAAGTCAAGTCAAAGTCAAGTCAGTATCAAGCAGTCAATCCCTCCCCCATCCTATCAGTCATCATTTGCCTATCTTAGGTCAAGTTGTGTGGGTAGTCCTTACTAATTAAGTTACCTTAGGCCTCGGTGACTTGTTCGGGAATTCAGAGTCACATAGTCCATACCATACCAGTAGTTTAAGTATCAGGTGGCCAATCCGATGATTAAACTGCTGCTCTGATACCAACTTTGTAACATCCAAGTTACCACAAACAGTATACGTCATAAAATTTCATTTCATTAAGTAATAAATATTACTAATTGTTTGATACCACATGTCCATCTGCCTGAATACTTAATTACAAAAAATATATTAAGATCAAATGATGGTCTAAACTAGCTTCTAAATCTTCAATCAGAGTGCGGAAGACTGAACAAGCTACCCGAGACTGCAACATCTTTTCAAAATAGGCGTCAACAAAAGTCCCAAAAGTCTGCTATTCATCAAAGTCCAGATTCACTTAGCCTGGGACGAACTACCTGCTATGGTCTTGCCTTTCTCAGCTTTTCCTGTAAAAGAGTTGTCATGACAGAGTAAGCTAACATTGCTTAGTGAGTTAACAGAGTTTCATTAGTTACCTCACATATATAACATACTATCAGCTCCTGCCGGCAAGTCACTACGTCCTGAGACAGCAAAAAGGTTGGGAGACAACCCAGTTTGTATTCCCCTATGTAAGGCCGAAGCCCTACGGGAAGTGTATGGAAACAAGTCATATAGGAAAGGAATCTGCAGAATTCCCTCCTGTGAATGGAGATCTCACATTCGGTCCTATCGGATAATGCAGTATGCAGCGGCAAATATATAACAGTCAAATAAGCAGTAAGCATGATAAGTATTTACATAAAATGTAAAAGTGAACATGCAATCAAGGTAATTCAAGTGTCTAGCTTCAGAAATGTCAAAAGTACGTTTCTATGATACAATAAAGTATTAAAGAAACATGCAGCAACAAACGGAAGTTTCCATACAGTCGATGACATTCACCAATAAGTATCGAAACATATGCAAGTAATTAATGAAATCTGTCACTCACAGTAGTCCGTAGTCAGATAATGCTTAACGAATTAAGCTGTTCAGTTTACTCTGTCAAATCGGCGGGTTCCTGCAGTTCAGTTTCAAGTCTGGCATATTAATGTCAAGTCTGTGACATAACCTATATAACCCTAGTTATATATTCAGGTTATTGTCATTTCTTACTGTCGAGTCTGAGGTAGTTCCTATCGTCCCAAGGTGAGTCTATTCTTATCAGATTAATACGATTCATCTAATTATAGATGTGTGGCCTTGAAATAAAGCCAATCGTATTACTAGCAAGGTGTAACATGACATACAATTTCTAAGGGTTCATACAGAGTCTGTTAATTTCTTTGTGCATATAATAGATATGCAACTTGAACTTATGGGTTTTATCATAATCAAAAGATACTTTCAATTACAATAGATTGTTTAATATCTTAATCTGATTTTGGAATTAATCTTCGACATGGAATAGAGATCAGATTCGAATTGCAGGGATAGATTCGAACAAGGCACAATTCGAATCTTTAGATTCGAACTTCATTGATTCGAAGACTAGATACATTCGAAGACCTTTCATTTTGAATTTAGGATGCTAGATTCGAAACACACACATTAGATTCTAGGGGAATTTCAAAATTAGCTAGGTTCGAGATGTGTTAGATTCGAAAGGGCATAGTTTCGAAATGGGAATAGATTCAAAGCAGTATTTCGAGTCTAGGAGGGGGTTAGATTCGAATCTAGTTGAATAGAGTCGAAATTCACATCACTTTCGAGACTAAGGAGTCAGATTCGAAGCTAATAAATTCTGAGACAGATTCGAAGCCATATAGACTCGAACCCACACACAGACTCGAGACACACACTCATTCGAGTTTGTTCTACTTGTTCAACGATGTTCCACGTTTTTAACTACAAAATTCAGCAAAAATAAGGGAGTAATAGTCACTAACCTTCGTCCAAGCTGTATCCTTCGACTATAGACGATTTCCAAGCAAAAACAGGTCCTAAACGGGAGCAAATCAGCTTCAAATGAAGGGAATATGAGCAAACTCGAATTTGCTCAACAAAAACCGAAATAAAAGTCAGAAAAATGGTCGATTTTACCTTAAATCCGGACAAAATCTAACATGCAATGATAGATTCGTGTAGAGCTCGACGATCTCTAACCGATGGCGTATAAATCACGAGAATCCGACGGATCGTTTGGGAGAAAAACTAGAGAGAAGATGAGGTCTTAGAGAGAGGAGGAGAGAGTTTCAAGTCTTCCAAACTTAAGAAATGAGAAGGAATGGCCTATTTATAAAAAAATAGGGAAAATCAGATTTTCTACTGAATTTTTCGGAATTGTCCAACTTTTATTCCCATCAATCTGATTTGCATTTCAGATGAAATTAATAGCAAAGAATTTCTAGATTTGTTATAATTGTCTTTTAGTCCCATTTTTTATTCATTTTAGTTCGTTTCGTCATTTTCAGTCTTTAATTTGTCATTTAGCTGAATTTTAATTATTAACTTTATTTCAGCTAATTTTGGGCAACTTTTCATAATTAATTATAACTTAATATAATTAATTATTACAGATTCATATTTTCGGTTAATTACTAATATTTGGATTAAAATTGCTTTATTATCCAAAGTCTGCTGCTGTAATTTATATTTAATAAATTACGGGCTGTTACAACACTGCTGAAACTCGACAACTACTGCTGCATGTTTCTTGATTACTTGCATTGCTCAGGACAGCTGTGAGTGACAGATTGCACTACTTACTTGCATATGTTTCGGTACTTATTGGTGATTGTTACTGACTTGTATGGAAACATCCGCCTGCTGCTGCTTGTTCCTTGATTACTTAATTGTATGCTAGGAGCGTATGATAGACACTGCTGAAACTGGACAACTGCTGCTGCATGTTCCTTGATTACTTGCATTGCTCCGGACCGCTGTGAGTGACAGAATGCATTACTTACTTGCATATGTTGTGTACTAATTGGTGATTGTTATTGACTTGTATGAAACATCTGCTGCTGCTTGTTCCTTGATTACTTAATTGTATGCTAGGAACGTATGACAGACACTGCTGAAACTGGACAACTATAGTTGCATGTTCCTTGATTACTTGCATTGCTCCGGACCACTGTGAGTGACAGATTGCATTACTTACTTTCATATGTTTTGGTACTTATTGGTGATTGTTACTGACTTGTATGGAATCATCTGCTGCTTCTTGTTCCTTGATTACTTAATTGTATGTTCAGAACGTATGATAGACACTGCTGAAACTCGACAACTGCTGTTGCATGTTCCTTGATTACTTGCATTGCTCCGGACCGCTGTGAGTAACAGATTGCATTACTTACTTGCATATGTTTCGGTACTTATTGGTGATTGATACTGACTTGTATGGAAACATCTGCTGCTGCTTGTTCCTTGATTACTTATTTGTATGCTAGGAAGTATGATAGACGATGTTGAAACTGGACAACTGATGTTGCATGTTCCTTGATTACTTGCATTGCTCAGGACCGCTGTTAGTGATAGATTGCATTACTTACTCGCGTATGTTTCGGTACTTATTGGTGATTGTTACTGACTAGTATGGAAACATCTGCTGCTGCTTGTTCCTTGATTACTTAATTGTATGTTAGGAACGTATGATAGACACTACTGAAACTGGACAACTACTGCTGCATGTTTCTTGATTACTTGCATTGCTCAGGACCGCTGTGAGTGATAGATTGCACTACTTAGTTGCATATGTTTCGGTACTTATTGGTGATTGTTACTGACTTGTATGGAAACATCTGCTGCTGCTTGTTCCTTGATTACTTAATTGTATGCTAGGAATGTATGATAGACACTGCTGAAACTAGACAACTGTTGTTCAATGTTCCTTGATTACTTGCATTGCTCAGGACGGCTGTGAGTGACAGATTACATTAGTTACTTGCATATGTTTCGGTACTTATTGGTGATTGTTACTGTCTTGTATGAAACATTTGCTGCTGCTTGTTCCTTGATTACTTAATTGTCTGCTAGGAACGTATGATAGACACTGCTGAAATTGGACAACTGTAGTTGCATGTTCACTTGCATTGCTCAGGACCGCTATGAGTGACAGATTGCATTACTTACTTGCATATGTTTCGGTACTCATTGGTGATTGTTACTGACTTGTATGGAAACATCTACTGCTGCTTGTTCCATGATTACTTAATTGTATGTTAGAAACATATAATAGACACTGATGAAACTAGACAACTGCTGCTGCTTGTTCCTTGATTACTTGCATTGCTCCGGACCGCTATGAGTGACAGATTGCATTACATACTTGCATATGTTTTGGTACTTATTGGTGATTGATACTGACTTGTATGGAAACATCTGCTGCTGCTTGTTCCTTTATTACTTAATTGTATGCTAGGAACGTATGATAGACAATGCTGAAACTGGACAACTGCTGCTGCATGTTCCTTGATTACTTGCATTGCTCAGGACCGCTGTGAGTGACAGATTGCATTACTTACTTGCATATGTTTTGGTACTTATTGGTGATTGTTACTGACTTGTATGAAACACCTGCTGCTGCTTGTTCCTTGATTACTTAATTGTATGCTAGGAACGTATGACAGACACTGCTGAAACTGGACAACTGTAGTTGCATGTTCCTTCATTACTTGCATTGCTCAGGACCGCTACGAGTGACAGATTGCATTACTTACTTGCATATGTTTTGGTACTCATTGGTGATTGTTACTGACTTGTATGGAATCATCTGCTGCTTCTTGTTCCATGATTACTTGTATTGCTCAGGACCGCTGTGAGTGACAGATTGCATTACTTACGTGCACATATTTCGATAATTATTGGTGATTGTTACTGACTTGTATGGAAACATCTGCTGCTGCTTGTTCCTTGATTACTTAATTGTATGTTAGGAACTGTAACGGCCCGAAATTTAATAAGTATATATTTCAGCATCAGTCTTTGGATAATAAAGCAAATTTTATCCAATTATTAGTAAATAGCTGATAATGTGAATCTGAAATAACTAATTATATTAAGTTATAATTAAAATTCAGCTAAATGACAATTTAATGACTGAAAATATCGAAACTGACTAAAATGAGTTAAAATTTACTAAAAGACAATTGTTGCAGATTTAGAACTCCTTTGCTAATAATTTGCATCTGAAATGCAAATCGGTTTGTCGGGAAATAAAAGTTGGACAATTCCGGAAAAAATTCAGTAGAATATCTGATTTTCCCTATTTCCCTATAAATAGGAGTTACACTCCTCACTTTTCAAAGTTTGGAAAGTTGATTCTCCTTCTCTCTCTACACTCTCCTCCTTCTCTCTAGCTTTTCTTCAAATCGAACCGTCGGATTCTCGTGTTACATACGCCATTGGATAGAGATCGTCGAGTTCTTCGCGAATCTACCATTTCGTGTTTGATTTCGTCCGAATTTGAGGTAAGATCGACCGTTTTTCTGACCTTTAGTTTGGTTTTGAAGAACAAATTCGAGTTTGCTATTTTT
>JAANYP010003659.1:185826-348875 GCA_020465985.1 Centrapalus pauciflorus | reverse complement strand
AATTGACAGATTACAGACTGACAAGACAAAATCCTGAGATAACTCAGGTGGCAGATTCATATATCTGTTTGACCAAGACCCAGATCTGTGAGTTATAGATATTCAAATTGAACATGCAAAGATCCGTTTGAGATATATTGATGCTGTTACATTATTTGACATTCATTTATCAGCTGGATTGAGACCTGTGCACACCATGGATGGGTGTTGCCCAGTGAATCATGATAGTTATTTGCTTATCATTTCATATTGCATTTATTAGCGCTTCAGACTTTGCTTTATGATTCGTTGCTATCATGATTTCTAAGACTTATGCTTACTTCATTGATCAGATTTGATAAGATTTATTCAGCTTGACTAGCCCTTATGGTCTAATTGTTCTAGACCTGGCTATTCCACCAGTTCTCACGAACTTGGTAATGACCTCCGATGTTCGGCCATGTTGACCTACTGGTAGCTAGCCCAGTATGTGGCTGATCCCCACGATATAAGCGTGAGTGTGGTTTGAACATCATCCGATCTTAAGATACTATATCTCAATCATGATGAGGGCTGTAGCGGCAGCCAAGACATATCACGCTTAGATTTATGACTCCGCTTGACACGCATGTTAATATTGAAAATCTATAAACTCACTAAGCTTTGCTTACAGATGTTGCTTTATAATTTTACAGGAAAAGCCAAAGGAAAATCACCTGCAGGACCTAGTACTTAGGTCATTCAAGATCCAAGTTTTGAAGCTTTCTTAGACCACTACTCAACAAACTCTCTGGTACTGATTGGAAGACAGCAAATGTGGTGGTTTTGGGTAGACTTGATGTGACTTATGATGTTATGACTAGATTAGATGTTACCCTTTTATAATTTTATAATTTTATAATTTTATTTTGAAATATGTAAACTTAAATCCTAATCTGTAATGTACATGTAATTTTTAATTCCGCAATTAATTACTCTATCTTAGTTTGATTGATATCGTATTGCATGATGTGGGACCTAGACTGGTGAGAACTGCCCCGTAAGGGGTGGTCTTCACAGGATGGTATCAGAGCACTAGTTTGAGTGAATCAAGTATTACGTAAGTATACTTGATCTCAAACTGAAGCAATACATATGTATCAATCATTTAGGTGGATTGAACTGAGATAGGATGTACAGACTGTTAGGATGGGAAAAAGGGTACATAGATCTAAGTCTATAAACTGATAGTTAATTGATTTTAATTTTCAGTAAAAGATGTCAGGATCAGGATCAGGTGATATTCCCAACAATATGACCCAACAACAAATGTTTGAAAAGATGCAACAATTTCTAGCCCAACACTCAGAACAACAAAACAAAATGATGCAAGAACAGTTTCGTGCCAGAGATGAGGCCGAAGCTAAAAGACGTGAAGAAAAGAAAAATAAGAGAAAAGAAAAGCAAGTCCAGACCAATGAATCTGATTCTGATAATTCAAATCCAGAAACCCAAATAGCTCAGCCAAAAGGCTGCAAATTCAAAGATTTTAAAGCGAGCGGTGCCCTGAACTTCGAGGGTACTGTGGATCCGATTCAGGCGATGGATTGGATCAGTCATACGGAAGAAATTTTTAGAATCTCTGACTGTTTAGATTTTAAGAAAGTGAGCTACGCGTCTGCGTTGTTTGTTGGAGCTGCTCGTGCCTGGTGGAAAACCCAGCGAAGTATCTATGGTGAGGAGGTGATTCAGACTTTAGAATGGGAGCAGTTTCTTGAAATGTTCAATGCAAAGTACTGCCCGATTGACCAACGAGATAAAATGGAGGTACAGTTGATGCAGCTGACTCAGGGAACGAAGACAGTTGATGAATACGAACACGAGTTTTCAAGACTATGCGGCTACTCTTCCTATCAAGTAGCTACCGAGGAGAGAAAGATGAATAGATTTCGTGTAGGACTCAATCCAAGGTACAGACATCCGATGAGCGCGATCAAATACAAGAGTTACTTGGAAATGGTAGAAGCGGCTAGACAAATCGAGCGAGGTTACTTAGAGTACGGCGATCAGCTATATGCTCCGTCTACTAACCCGATGAATCCGTCTCCTCCAAAGAAACAGCGATTTGGCAGATTTTTCAAGCCAAATAAGTCGCAATCTCAGCAATCCTATCAGCATAGTTCACAACCGAAAGCGCAAGCCTACTCACTGACAAACGAGCCGCGATTCTGCAAGAGATGCAGAAAGTCTCACATGGGACTATGTAATCCGGATGACGTTACTTGCTTCGCGTGTAACATGATCGGTCATAGTAGTGAAGAATGTCCACAGCAGGGACGTGGATGTGCGAAATGCGGTAAGAGAGGGCACTTCATGTATCAGTGTCGTAGCGGACCACGTTATCAGCCACAGTCATCAGCTGGAGGGTCGACAGTTAAAAGTTCTGCTGCAACACCAACTGCAAGGACACGTGCGTTCCAAATAACGGCTGAAGAAGCGAGAGAAACACCTGACGTAGTCACCGGTACGTTTCTGTTAAATACGATACCTGCTCGCGTATTATTTGATTCTGGCGCAAGTCGTTCTTTCATATCGACTTCTTTTGCATCAAGATTATCTAAGTTCCCATCGAAGCTTCCAGTTATACTAGACATTGAGACAGCCAGTAACAACTTTGTTATGGCTGATTCTGTATATCGAAACTGCACATTACTCGTAGATAATATTGTATTCAATCTCGACCTCATCCCGATTCCATTGAAAGAGTTCGATGTCATCATCGGCATGGACTGGCTAATGAACAACGAGGCTACAATTATCTGCAACCGACGAATCATCAGAATCAAATCTTCAGACGGCCGAGTACTTGAGATCAAGGGCGAGAAACGGAAAGGTGCACATTGTTTCATAACTGTAGAAAAAGCTCACAAATACTTGTCTAAAGGTCACGACTCTTACCTTTGCTATGTTTCATCTGAATCTAACTCCGAAGCTCAAAAGAAATCATTATCTGACATTCCTATCGTCTGTGAGTTCCCAGACGTATTCCCTGACGATATTTCCGGAGTGCCACCGGAACGACAAGTCGAGTTCAGTATTGACTTGGTTCCTGGTGCGGCTCCTATTGCCAAAGCTCCCTACAGACTTGCACCTGCAGAAATGCAGGAAATGTCAAAGCAGTTGCAAGAGCTGTTAGAGAAGGGGTTTATCCGACCGAGTTCTTCTCCGTGGGGTGCACCAGTACTATTTGTTAAAAAGAAAGACGGAACTTTCCGTATGTGCATCGACTACCGCGAGTTGAACAAGGTTACAATAAAGAATAAGTATCCTCTGCCCAGAATCGATGATCTGTTTGATCAGTTACAAGGAGCCAGTTACTTTTCGAAAATAGATCTCCGATCTGGGTATCATCAGTTAAAAGTCAGAGAAGAAGATGTTCCAAAGACAGCCTTCCGTACAAGATACGGTCATTACGAATTTCTCGTAATGCCGTTTGGATTAACGAATGCACCAGCGGCGTTCATGGATCTCATGAATCGCGTGTGTAGACCAATGTTGGATAAATCAGTTATCGTGTTCATAGACGATATTCTGATTTACTCCAAAACGGAGGCTGATCATTCTATTCATTTACGACAGTTGCTAGAGTTGTTGAGAAAAGAAAGACTCTACGCAAAGTTTTCTAAGTGCGAATTCTGGCTCAGACAGGTATAATCTCTAATATATATACGTCTTGAGCTGTTTCCTTAACTATTCTTTGATTCACCTCAGAATTTGAATTTCTATCTTGATTCTTATAGATCCAGTTCCTTGGCCATGTTGTTTCTGGCGAAGGAATTTCCGTTGATCCTTCAAAAGTCGAGGCCGTTCAGAAATGGCAAACGCCTCGTAATGCCTCAGAAATACGAAGTTTCCTTGGATTGGCCGGTTATTATCGGCGATTCATAAAGGACTTCTCAAAGATTGCTGTACCGCATACAATGCTAACACGAAAGAATACTCCTTTCGTTTGGACCGATAAACAGCAAGAGGCATTCGATATTCTGAAGCAAAAGTTGATTCAAGCGCCGATCCTAGCCTTGCCAGAAGGCAATGATGATTTTGTCGTTTACAGCGACGCATCTGGTACTGGCTTAGGATGTGTTCTAATGCAAAGGGGAAAAGTCATTGCCTATGCTTCAAGGCAATTAAAAGACTACGAGAAAAGTGCACCAACTCATGATCTTGAGTTGGCTGCCGTTACCTTTGCTCTGAAGATCTGGCGTCACTATCTATATGGGACTCGGTGTCAGCTCTACACCGATCATAAGAGTCTCAAATACCTTTTTACTCAGAAAGATCTGAACATGAAACAGCGTCGATCCTTGGAGCTTATCAAGGATTATGACTGCGAGATCTTATATCATCCCGGCAAAGCAAATGTTGTCGCGGATGCATTGAGTAGAAAAGTGTATCCTGAAAAGTGCTGTTATGCCCTAACTCCAGTTATATTCTCTTCTGATCTTATTGAAGATATTCGAGCTGCTCAAACTGAAGCGCTGAAAGAATAGAACATAGATTCTGAAAATCTAAAAGGGCAATTACAATTTCTAACTCTGAACCATTTGGGACTTCACTGTCTCAAGGGAAACCGAATCTGGGTTCCTAAATATGGTTCTATTCGTAGCACTCTTCTGTCCGAAGCTCATCAGTCCAAGTTATCTATTCATCCTGGCAGCTCAAAGATGTATTTTGATCTGAAAGCTGACTACTGGTGGCCAGGAATGAAGAAGGACATTGGAAAATGTGTTGAAAGCTGCAGAGTATGTCAGATGGTTAAGGCAGAACATCAGAAACCCTTCGGGGATATGCAACCACTGCCAGTTCCTGAATGGAAGTGGGAGCATATAACTATGGATTTCATTACGAAGCTGCCAAAGACCAAAAGACAACACGACTCTATCTGGGTAGTCGTTGATCGTTTAACGAAATCAGCACATTTCATTCCAATGAAAGAAACTTATTCCCTCGATAGATTGGCACAGTTGTACATCACAGAAATTATTTCTCGTCACGGTGTGCCAAAGTCTATTGTATCTGATCGTGATAGTCGCTTCACATCCAGATTCTGGCAAGCACTACAAGAAGGGATGGGTACTCGGATTTCTATGAGTACTGCTTATCATCCAAATGCAGATGGCCAGAGTGAGCGTACTATTCTAACTCTCGAAGATATGCTTCGTGCCTGCATTCTTGATCTAGGTGGTAACTTGGATGACCACTTGCCGTTGGTCGAATTCTCATACAATAACAGTTATCATTCAACGATCAAGATGGCCCCTTTTGAGGCTTTGTACGGTCGAAAGTGCAGAACTCCTACCTGTTGGCACGAAACAGGTGAACCGCCAATAGCAGGACCTGCCCTTCTACAGTTGACACACGAAAAGATTCAACTCGTTAGAAGAAACATACTTGAAGCTCAAAGCAGACAGAAGTCATATTATGACAATCGGCATAAATCCATCAGTTTTGCAGTTAACGATTGGGTGATGCTGAAAGTATCCCCAATGAAGAATGTGGTGCGGTTCATTAAAAGAAACAAGTTAGCTCCGAGATTTATCGGACCGTTCAAGATCATTGAAAAGATTGGAAATCAGTCTTATCGTCTTGATCTACCAGCGGACTTAGCTGGAATACACCCTGTATTCCATGTTAGTCATTTGAGAAAAAGCTTAGCTGACGAAAGAGAAGTACAGATACCACACGTTAACTTGCAAATTGATGAGAAGCTTCGCGTGGTTGAAGAGCCAGAACGTATTCTGGACTCGAAGACTAAGAAACTTAGAAATAAAGATATACAGATGGTGCTCATCCAGTGGAAACACCACAAAGGTTCGCATCAGTCTTGGGAATCCACAGATGTCATGAAAGCTACTTATCCCAGTCTGTTCGAATCTGGCTAACTTCGGGGACGAAGTTTGTGCGTGGTGGAGCCCATTCTGTAACAACCTAACTTTTGACAAGCATATAATAGTTGATTATGAGATAATAAATGTAATTTTATTACATTATTTATGATGGAATTTATTTAAGTTTGAAATTATTTACTTAAATTATTTTTATATGTCATGAATAATTATAAATGATTATGAATTATTAAAATAATTAGAATAAAAGAGATGTAAAATACAAAAGTTTAATGGGTTAAATAGCAAATATGATCAAATGGAGATATAAAAGCCGAATTAATGATCATTAAATATCATTAACTCAAATTTCACTCTCTCTCTAATCTCTCTCTAAACTCACGGCTAACCTCTCCAAATCACCCAAAATTGTTCAATTAATAACATTCAATTGAAGAATCAAGATCAAGGAGTTACAATAAGCATTCAAGAACAATAATCTACAAGAATACAAGGTAATAATTACTTACATTTCGATATTTTGGAGTTTATATTCGGTTTTATAACAACCGAATTGATGATCTAAAAATGATGTTGCATGTGTAAAATAAAGATAGATTATGATGAATTTAAGATAATAAAAGTGATAGAAATTAAAATTATGGGTTGGATCATCCAAAGTTTGAAATTGGAATTTTTATGAAAAATAATGTTCTTGGCAAAAATATCATATTTTGGATGTTCTTGATCAAATAAGTATGTTTATGATAGGGAAATTAGTATAAAAACAATCTAAATATGATAATATAACAAAGTATTACATTGCATGTTGAATAAATCGGGTTTTTGAGAATTTTGATAAAAATCCGTATGAATATGACTAAGAACACCAAGAACAACATCTGGGAAAAATATGAAGATGTGGGATCCGAATTCGGGTAGGACCGAATTCGGATGGTGCCTTATTTTTCGGATCCCATAATTTCGGATGATCTTAATTCGGTTCCTATGTACTAATTTCGGATGATATACTATTTCGGATGCATTTTAAATTCGGTTGAGTCATGATCCGAATTCAGGTTATGCTATTTCGGATGGTGCCCAATCCGGATTGATCCGAATCCGGGTCCCCAGTCCGGATGGATCCGAATCCGGATTGATCCGGATCCAATTATTATATTTTGATATTTTAGCTAAATAAATTATTATATATATATATATATACATATATATATATATATATATATATATATATATATATATATATATATATATATATATATATATATATATATATATATATTGCTATTTAAATAGATAACTTTTGGAGAATTTAAAAGAATAAAGAATATGAACGAATAAAAGAGTGATGAACTGAAAATTATCAGAATCAGATAGAATTACAGATTTTAATGACCAAAAGATGATGAAATTCTATGATAATAATGATGAAATTGACATGATATTATCATGGATGACTTTGAACAGGTTCAGTATATATATATTCTGAACAAAGATTAAAAGACTTAAAGATTTGAAAGCGGGTCTCTGATTTGAAAAGAATTGACAGATTACAGACTGACAAGACAAAATCCTGTGATAACCCAGGTGGCAGATTTATATATCTGTTTGACCAAGACCCAGACCTGTGAGTTATAGATATTCAAATTGAACATGCAAAGATCCGTTTGAGATATATTGATGCTGATACATTATTTGACATTCATTTATCAGCTGGATTGAGACCTGTGCACACCATGGATGGGTGTTGCCCAGTGAATCATGATAGCTATTTGCTTATCATTTCATATTGCATTTATTAGCATTTCAGACTTTGCTTTATGATTCGTTGCTATCATGACTCCTAAGACTTATGCTTACTTCATTGATCAGACTTGATAAGATTTATTCAGCTTGACTAGCCCTTATGGTCTATTGTTCTAGACCTGGCTATTCCACCAGTTCTCACGAACTTGGTAATGACCTCCGATGTTCGGCCATGTTGACCTACTGGTAGCTAGCCCAGTATGTGGCTGATCCCCACGATATAAGCGTGAGTGTGGTTTGAACATCATCCAATCTTAAGATACTATATCTCAATCATGATGAGGGCTGTAGCGGCAGCCAAGACATATCACGCTTAGATTTATGACTCCGCTTGACACGCATGTTAATATTGAAAATCTATAAACTCACTAAGCTTTGCTTACAGATGTTGCTTTAAAATTTTACAGGAAAAGCCAAAGGAAAATCACCTGCAGGACCTAGTACTTAGGTCATTCAAGATCCAAGTTTTGAAGCTTTCTTAGACCACTACTCAACAAACTCTCTGGTACTGATTGGAAGACAGCAAATGTGTTGGTTTTGGGGTAGACTTGATGTGACTTATGATGTTATGACTAGATTAGATGTTACCCTTTTATAATTTTATTTTGAAATATGTAAACTTAAATCCTAATATGTAATGTACATGTAATTTTATTTTTCCGCAATTTAATTACCCTATCTTAGTATGGTTGATATCGTATTGCATGATGTGGGACCTAGACTGGTGAGAACTGCCCCGTAAGGGGTGGTCTTCACACATTTCATCTTTTACTCAGACAATTACCCTTTCTGGTTGAACCCTGAACCCCTTTAGAATCTTGAAATTCCGACAAACTTGGATATGTTTAGCTTCCCACCCAAAGTGAACATGTCACATAACGACTTTTAGGGTTATCAACAGTAAAGACATACATAGATAAACTGACACTGGACATAATTTTGTTGCACTTCCTTTAAATTGAAGTATCAAATATTTTCTAAATAAAGTAATTTCAAACAATTATAATAATTGTTTGAAATATAATTAATTAAGAATATCTGATGTTCAACTAGAAGGAGAATCTAACATGCCAATTTGAGATACTAGGAACTGAAAACGAGATTCGTCTAGAGTCTTAGTAAACATATCAGCAAGTTAAAATTTTATGCCTACAAAATACAGTTCTATTGTCCCCTTTTCTACATGGTCTTTAAATTAAATGATACCTGATGTCTATGTGTTTTGTTCTTGAGTGCTGCATGGGATTGCAAGATATGGCGATTACACTTCAGGAATCACAACAGATTGGGATGTTCGTGAGTCAGAATCCTTAATCACGTAACTGTGTTCTCATGCACAGCACCGGAGACCAACAGCTTGCGGCTGCTACATACTCAGCTTCGGCTGTGGATGTGGATACACAGTTCTGCTTTTTGGAAGACCAACTCACCGGTCTGTCACCCAAAAACTGATGTGCTATTCATGTCTACTCTGCAACCTGAAAAATCAGCATCTGAAAAGGCGGTAAGATCGAAATTGGTTCCCTTTGGATACCATAGACCAAGATCGGGTGTACCCTGAAGATAACGAAATATGTGTCTAACCGCAGTACGGTGTGATTCTTTTGGGTCGGCCTGAAAGCAAGTACAAACACATGTTGAGAACATTATATCCGGTCTACTGGCTTTAAGATAGAGTAAGGAACCAATCATTCTTCTGTAAGTTGTGTTATCGACACTTTTCCCAGCAGGATCAGTGTCTAACTTACAGTTTGAAGCCATTGACTTGCGATAGCCATGCAAGAGTCTAACTTATACTTCTTGAGAATGTCAAGAGTATATGTCAACTGGTTCACAAATATCCCATCTTCAAGTTGTTTGACTTGTAATCTAAGGAAAAAATTCATTTCCCCCATCTTACTCATCTCAAACCTAGACTCCATTATGGAAGCGAATTCATTACAAAACTCAGGGTCAGTAGATCCAAATATAATATAATCTACAAAATTTGGACTAGCATTACTTGTGGGTCTTCCCTTTTTGTGAACAGAGTTGTGTCCACCATACCCTTACTAAACCCGACAGATATGAGAAAGTTAGGGAGACTGTGATACCAAGCTCGAGGTGTTTATTTCAAACCGTAGAGAGCTTTATCGGGCACATAACGTGGTACGCTTTATGTGCATCAATAAAGCCTTGTGGTTGTTCAACATACACCTCCTCGATTAGTTCACTGTTTAAGAAGTCGGTCTTGACGTCAATTTGGTACACTATGAAGTCTTTGTGTGCCGCATACGCCAAGAAGATTCTGATAGCTTCATACCATGCAACTACAGAGAAGGTCTCGTCATAATCAATCCCTTCTTGCTGTCGGTAGCCTTTGGCAACTAGTCTCGCCTTGTTTCTTACAACAATGTCGTTTTCATCTCGTTTGTTCTTGAAGATCCATTTGGTCCTGATTATAGCTAGGCCTTTTGGTTTGGGAACTAACCGCCATACTCTTAGCCGTTCAAACTGGTTGAGCTCTTATTTCATTGCTACTATCCATTCGGGGTCTTTCAAGGCTTCATTTACACGAGCCGGTCTCAATCATACTAAGGAATGACGCAAAGAGACATTCATTAGCAGATGCCCTTCGAGTTTGAACCCCAGTGGAAATATCACCAATGATTTGTTCAGTTAGGTGATTACGGGTCCATTTCGTCTCATGTGGCAGGGGTGAACGTGAGGGAAGCTCAGTGGTAAGTGTGGGGATGGATGTTGTGTTTTGATCGACGGTTCTGAGTGAGGGCACCACTGGTTGTGGTTCAGGTTCTCGAGGATCTTGTAAAGGAATAATGTTCGGTACAACATGGGAGGGTATTATCGGACCTGATTCAACTGGTGCGATGTCTGTGGATGATGTGGAAGGTAGTGGAGATGGTAAAGGTGTAGAATATGGTGCATAAAATGTTGAAGGAAATGGTGGATCCGAAGGTGGTGGATGAACAATTGAATTTGATGAAGATGTATTAACTGCAGAAGTTGAAACAAAAGAAGAATGAACATTTGTACCAAAAAATTCAATATAAAAAGGATCAAATAAATTTATTAAATCGGAAGAGGAAAAAGAGGTACATTTAAAAGAGTCTCCACACATTTGAGAAATTCGAGGTCCTAATTGGTCAAATTCCGGAGCCATTTCATCCATTTCATCGAATGTGATGTGCACACTCTCGTTGATTGTCCTGGTGCGAGTGTTAAAAGCGGGATATGCCTTTGAATTGGATGAGTATCCAATAAAGATCGCTTCGTCAGCATTCTCGTTGAATTTTCCAAGGTTGTCCTTGTTATTAAGCACATAGCACTTGTAACCAAAAACTCATATGTATTTGATATATGGCACTTTATTCAGATAGAGTTGAAGAGGAGTTTTGTTAAAACGTTTATGTATGATTGAGCTGTTTTGCATGTAGCAAGCCGTTGACACGGCTTCAGCCCACATGAACCATGGTAGCTTCGAGTAATTTAGCATGGTGCGAGCAGCCTCTACAAGAGTACGTCAACGATATCATTCTGTTGAGGTGTTCATGCGGCTGAGAATATATGGTGGATGCCTTTGGATCGCCGGAAGCTTTCTACTACCAAGTTCTTGAATTCTGTGCCATTGTCTGACCGGATTGATTGAACTGACAGCTACTGTTGGGTCTCGACACTCTTGATGAAATCAATGATTTCTTGAGCTGTCTTATCCTTGCTTCGCAAGAACTTAACCCAGGTATACCGTGAATAGTCTTCAACGATAACCAACGCATACCGCTTTCCGTTTATGCTTTGAGTTCGCATAGGACCGCATATATACATTTGCAACAACTCCAAAACTCTCTTCGTCGATGGTTCGGGCTTTGGCTTATGAGATGATCTATTCATCTTTCCTTTCTCACATGCTCCACACAAATGACCATTTTCATATCGAAGTTCTGAGAGTCCCTTAACCAAATGTTTTGATGCCATCTTGTTCGGGTTTTTGAAATTCAAGTGAGATAGTCTCCGATGCCATAACCATGAGTCCTTTGAAGAGGCTTTAGATAACAGCCAAATACTATCCTTGACCATTAGCTTAATGACATCTATGGTGTAAATGTTTGAGTTTCGTGAACTAGTTAGGATTTCATTTTTGTCTCCGCTCTTGAGACTGCAACTTTTGGCCCTAAGCGTTACTTCTAGTCCTTTGTCACAACGTTACTTCTAGTCCTTTGTCATAGAGATAACCCTTCGACATAGTCATAGTCCTTGATGACCATATTGTTAAGAATCAAATCACTGTATCCCTTGATTTGAGCGTGGTTGTCATTTCCAAACCGAACTGTTCCAAAGTATTGTTCAACTATGTTGGACAACAACTCTTTTCTCCCATTCATGTGCTTAGAGCAGCCTAAATCCATATACCAAATAGATTTTTCCTGTAAAGTAAATTGCGTTATGATGATGAATTTTCTTGAATCCAATATCATGCATATGAAATAATACCATGACTTATTAAAGTGACATGAAAACCATGTCCTGAACAAAAGTGTTTAGAAAACATGTTGGGTTAAGAACGGGTCCTGGACTGTGTGCACAGGAGCCAAACAAAAGTGCACATAAACGATTTACGAAAGGAGGGGTCCTAGTCTGAGTTAACTACAAGCCATTTCTTTGAGGTGCGGGTCTTGATCTGAAGTAACCAAGAACAATCTGCATTAAATCACATGACTTTAGGTACCCATTTTAGTATGGGTCCATTTTTGTTAGGTGTTTCAGATGCATATATCACATTCACAGTTTTAGGAACCCATATTGCAGTTTTGTATGGTCCAGATGCAGAACCTTTTGGAATCCATTTATATTTCGATCCAACTGGGTTTGAAACCTTAGGCGATGAAGTTGCCTTTGGCTTGGGAGTTTTTTAAACCAGTTTTGTATTTGTCTTTGGTGTTTTTAGGCAAAATACATGAATTAGTCTTTGATGAGGCCAATGATGCACTATTTTTTATTTTTCTTTTTACGAATTCATTTTATAGGATATGGCACATATTTTATTCTGGTACTTGACGTCTAAACTGAGTTATACATAAAGTAAACAGTTCTGCAAACGAATTTTTTAAACATGATAGAATTCATTACTGTACAATCATTGTTTTCTGAGATTACATTTTCCCTATCACTAGAAACAAACACACTTGACATTACAACCATCTTCACAAAAAACTGGAAAAGTCTTGCATTGTCGTCTTGGGAACCCTTCTATAATGATCTGTAGCTACAAAACAAGGAGAGTCAGTTTTTTTGGAAGACTTGGATTTAGAGAGATTTCCTTTGTGAGTGAGTTTGTTTGAAGACTTTGATTGACTCTTAGCCTTCTTGGAAACCTCATATTTTGAAGATTTTGAGCACTCACCTTTGGAATAGTTTAAAGGAGCTTCAATTTTGTTTTCACCTTTGTTAGGTGATGTATGTAGGACACTGGTAGGAGGAGAGTTTTTTGAATCGTGTAAGTGAGAACTTAACCTTTCAAAACTGTGTTAAACCATTCTTTGTAAATGGTTAATTCTACACTACATTCAAAAATTTGCTTTTCCAATTTTTATTCACTTATGAGAAGAGCTCCTTCATAGGCAAGGGCTTTCTCACGAGCTTTCCGTAATTCCTCTTCTAAAATTTTGATTTTATGTTGAAGAACATTTGTAGGAATATAAGGATGAGGTATTGGTTTAACTGGTTTGGCTTTCATTTCTGTTGCTGAATAGCTAATGACAAAATCATCCTCAAGAGTGAGTACTCTGTAAGGATAACTGTCATTTAACTTTCCGTATGTAAAAGTAATTTTCCTGTTTTCGTTTAGATTTCTTATCTCCTCCTCTTGGGTCAGGACTTCTTCCGATGAGTGATGAAAGAAGGCCTGATACCCGCGTCCCATATACCTTCTATCAAATAACATTTGTAGAATCGATTGAGCCTTTTTTTTAAAACTTAGGGTTTTTAAAATCGATTCCTTCCTTGGAATGATAAAACCTAGTTTTCTTTGGTTGATTCAAATGAATAGTTTGTGCAGTCTGACCCCGTTTTAGAAATACATCATAAACGGTTTTGATCCCTTTTAGAAATTCATCATCAAGGATGTTGACTATATTGAAGGGTTATCACATAATCTATTTAGCATAGGACAACTCTGTGACAAAGGGCTAGAAGTCACGTTTAGGGCTAAGAACTTTAGTGTTAAGAGCAGTGATGGGAATGAAATTCTAACTGGTTCTCGTAACTCAAGCCTGTACACCATAGATGTTTCTAAGGTTATGGTCAATGATAGTATTTGTTTGTTATCAAAAGCCTCGTCAAAGGACTCTTGGTTATGGCATCGAAGGCTATTACATCTGAACTTCGAAAATCTAAAGAAGTTGGCATAGAAAAAACTGGTTAAGGGACTCCCAAAGCTTCTTACGAAAAGGACCACTTGTGTGGAGCATGTGAGAAAGGAAAGACGAAGAGATCATCTCACAAGAAAAATCCAGAACCTAGGTAAATTCTTGCGATCCAAGGATGAGACAGCTCAAGAAATCATCGACTTCATCAAGAGTGTTGAAACCCAATAGCAGCTGCCAGTTTAGTCAATCCAATCCGACAATGGCATAGAATTCAAGAACTTGATAGTACAAAAGCTTCTTGCGATCCAAGGGTATTCACCATCAGTTCTCAGTTGCACGAACAACTCAACAGAATGGTATAGTCGAAAGACGTAATCGTACCCTGGTGGAAGCTGCTCGCACCATGCTGAACTACTCAAAGATACCTCCGTTCTTGTGGGCTGAAGCCGTGTCGACAACCTGCTACACACAAAATCGCTCAATCATTCACAAGCGTTTCAATAGAACGCCTTATCAAATCTATTTGAAAAAGTTCCTTATAACAAGTACTTACGAATGTTTGGTTGCAGGTGCTATGTGCTAAACGACAAAGACAACATTGAAAAATTCACCGAGAAAGCGGATGAAGCGATCTTTATTGGATGTAACATCCAAGTTACCACGAACAGTACACGTCATAAAAGTACATTTCATTAAGTAATAAATATTACTATTGTCTGATACCACAGGTCCATCTACCTGAATACTTAATTACAAAAATATATTAAAGATTAAATGGTGGTCAAAACTAGCTTCTAAAATCTTCAATCAGAGTGCGGAAAACTGAACAAGCTACCCGAGACCGCAATATTCTTTTCAAAAATAGGCGTCAGCATTAAGTCCAAAAAGTCTGCAATCCTCAAGTATCCAAATTCACTTAGCCTGGGACGAACTACCTGCCTTAGACTTGGCCTTATCAGCTTTTCCTGTAAAGAGAGTTGTCATGACAGAGTAAGCTAACATTGCTTAGTGAGTTAACAGTGTACCATTAGTTACCATACATATATAACATACTATCAGCTCATGTCGGCAAGTCAACACGTCAGAGACGGCAAAAGATTTGGGAGTCAACCCAATCTGTATTCCCATGTGTAAGGCCGAAGCCCTACGGGAAATGTATGGAAACGAGTCAGATAGGAAAGGAATCTGCAGAATTCCTTCCTGTGAATGGAGATCTCACATTCGGTCCGATCAGATTATGCAGTATGCAGAGGCAAATGTATCAACAGTCAAGTAAGCAGTAAGCATGATAAGTATTTACATAAAATGTAAAAGTGAACATGCAATTCAAGGCAATTCAGGTGTCTAGCTTCAGTAATATCAAAAGTAAGTCTCTATGATACAATAAAGTATTCAAGAAACATGCAGCAATAACAAAAGTTTCCATACAGTTCAGTAACATTCACCAATAAGTATCGAAACATATGCAAGTAATTAATGAAATCTGTCACTCACAGTAGTCCTTAGTCAGATAGTGCTTAACGAATTAAGCTGTTCAATTTACTCCGTCAAATCGGCGGGTTCCTGCAGTTCAGTTTCAAGTCTGACATATTAATGTCGAGATTGTAACATGACCTATATAATCCTTAATTATATGATCAGGTTATTGTCATTCCTTGTTGTCGAGTCTGTGGTAGTTCCTATCGTCCCAAAGTGAGTCTATTCTTATCAGATTAATACAATCCATATAATTACAGATATATGGCCTTGAAACAAAGCCAATCGTATTATTAGCAAGGTGAATCATGACATACGATTTCTAAGAGTTCATACAAGGCCTGATAATTTAGTTGTGCATAAAATAGTTATGCACTTGAAACTTGTGATTTTTAATCATAATCAAAAGATACTTTCAATTACATAAGGTTGTTTAATAACTTAATCTGATTTAGGAATTAATCTTAGGCTTTGAACAAAACCAGATTCGAACAGCATCAGATTTAGACAGATTCGAAATTTAGGCAACAGGTTCGAATAAGCATAGATTCGAATGGCTTAGATTCGAATGAGCATAATTCGAGTTTAAGGAGATAGAATCGAAAGCCTATATTCGAGTCTAATTAATCAGATTCGATGACCACAATTTCGAGTCTAGGCAATCATATTCGAAGTCCACAATTTCGAGTCTAGGGGGAATTGATTCGAATAGGATTGAATCGAACTAGGATCTTCGAGTCTAGAGAGGATAGATTCGAATTCAACCCTTCGAGTCTATACATGAATTTCTCGAATTTGTTCTTTCTATTCATCGTTTTTCCCAGGTTTTAACAACTAAACTTGAACATAAAAGAGGGAAAAATAGTTACTAACCTTCGTCCAAGCTATATCCTTCGACTATAGGTGTTTTCCAAGCCAAAACAGGTCCTAAACGAGAGCAAATCAGCTTCGAATGAATAGAATTTTAGCAAACTCGAGTTTGCTCTTTCAAAACCGAACCAGAAGACAGAAAAGGGGTCGATCTTACCTCAAATCGGGACCAAAACGAACATGCAATGACAGATTATTGTAGAGCTCAACGATATCTATCCGATGGCGTATAAATCACGAGAATCCGACGAACCGTTTAGGAGAAAATTTAGAGAGAAGTTTATGTTGTAGAGAGAGAGAGGGTCTCAAGGAAGAATTCAGGATTTTCCAAACTAAGGAAAGGAGGGTTCAAGCTCTATTTATAGGAATTAGAGAAAAATCAGACTTTCTACTGAATTTCTGGAATTGACCAACTTTTATTCATTTTAGTCCATATCGTCAATTTTCACGTCTTTAATTTGTCAATTAGCTAAATTTAATTATTTAATTTATTTCAGCTAATTTGGGGCAATTTTCATAATTAATTATAACTTAATATAATTAACAATTTAAAATTCTTGTTTTCGGTTAATTACTAATAATTGGACAAAATTGCTTAATTATCCAAAGTCTGATGCTGTAATTTATATTTAATAAATTACGGGCTGTTACAATCTTCCCCCGTTAAATTGATTCCGTCCTCGGAATCGACCAAGACAGGAATAACTTCGGATACTTTTGCCTAATCTCGTCTTCTCGCTTCCAAGTTTGCGCAGATCCCTTATGGTATTTCCATTGAACTAACACCATTGGGATTTCCTTGTTGCGCAATTTCGAAACCTTATGATCGATTATACGCTCGGGCTCTTCTTCGTATCGCAGCTACTCGTCAATTTGCACGTCTTTCCAAGGAATCACAGCTTCAGCGTCAACTAAACACTTTCGAAGATTACTCACGTGAAATACATTATGAATCCCAGACATTTCGGCAGGCAACTTCAATCTGTAGGCTTGCAGTCCCACACGCTCGAGAATTTCGAAAGGACCAACAAATCGAGGACTCAACTTCCCCCGTTTGCCGAACCTTACTATCCCTTTTCTTGGCGAAACTTTCAACAACACTTTTTCACCAACCTCAAACACAATTGGTTTACGTATTCGATCATGATACTTCTTTTGTCTGTCTTGAGAGGTCTGAATTCGCTGTCGAATCAACTGTAGCTGGTCGTGGGCTTCTTGCAAAATAGCTGGTCCAGAGATCGGGCGTTCACCTGTTTCCCTCCAACAGGTTGGAGTTCGGCATCGACGTCCGTACAAAAGCTGATATGGAGGCATACCAATAGTCAAGTGATAACTATTGTTGTAAGCAAATTCTACAAACGGAAGGTGAGTATCCCAATTTCCACCGAGATCAATAGCACAGGCACGAAGCATATCTTCCAAGGTTAAAATCATTCTCTCACTTTGCCCGTCAGTTTCAGGATGATAAGCGGTGCTCATCTTAAGTTCAGTACCTAGTCCATTCTGAAAGGCCTTCCAAAAGCGAGAAGTAAATCTGCTGTCACGGTCAGATACTATAGACAATGGCACACCATGTCTAGTCACAATTTATTTCATGTACAATTCAGCTAGCTTTTCGAGACGTTCATCTTCACGAATTGGAAGGAAATGGGCTGACTTAGTGAGTCGATCCACTATTACCCATATAGAGTCATGATTCCGTTTAGTCCTGGGCAGCTTCGTCACAAAGTCCATGGTTATATGATCCCACTTCCATTCCGGGATTGGCAATGGTTGTAGTTCCCCATACGGCTTCTGATGTTCAGATTTGACTTGTAAACATGTCATGCAATTTTCTACATATCGACCTACGTCCTTCTTCATTCCAGGCCACCAATATTCCGTCTTCAAATCTTGATACATTTTAGTAGAACCAGGATGTATCGAAAATTTTGACATATGAGCCTCCAACAGAATCTGATCACGAGCACCTCCTAGTCTGGGAACCCATATTCTATTCATGAACCGTCTAAGGCCACGATTATCAAGGGTCAGCTTGGTCACATAAGTAACCATACGTTCGGATTTCAAGTTCTCATCCCGAATGGCTTCGGTTTGAGCGGCAATTATTGACTCAGGCAGAGCAGACTCCAAAACGACAGAAGTCAATGCATAACATCGGGTATAATGGTCTTGTCCGGTTTTGCGGCTTAAGGCATCTGCTACTATGTTTGCTTTACCTAGATGGTAGAGGATCTCGCAGTCATAGTCTTTAATCAATTCCATAGATCGCCTTTGTCGCATATTCAGCTCTTTTTGGTCAAATATATACTTCAGACTTTTGTGATCTGTATATAATTTACATCTGGTCCCATACAGATAATGCCGCCAAATCTTCAATGCAAAGGTTACTGCTGAAAGCTCCAAATCATGCGTCGGGTAATTCTTTTCATGCGCCTTTAGCTGCCTTGATGCGTAGGCAATTACTTTATCCCTTTGCATCAATACACAGCCTAATCCCATCTTTGAAGCATCACTATAGACTACAAAATCATCATTACCCTCAGGTAAGGCCAAAACCGGTGCTTCAATTAGCTTACGCTTCAGAGTCTCAAAGGCTCGTTCTTGAGATTCATTCCATTCAAACTTAACCTCCTTCTTTGTCAGACTAGTTAAAGGCACCGCAATCTTGGAGAAATCACGGATAAATCTTTGGTAATAGCCCGCTAAACCCAAGAAACTTCGAACTTTAGATACGTTTGTCGGCGCTTCCCACTTCTGAACCGCATCAACTTTTGATGGATCCACGGCTATTCCCTCACCCGAGACAATATGCCCTAAAAATTGCACCTGGCGTAACCAGAATTCACATTTGGAGAATTTTGCATAGAGTCGCTCCTTTCGTAACAATTCTAGCAATTCTCGCAAATGCATCGCATGGTCAGATTCAGACTTAGAGTAAATCAAAATGTCATCAATGAAGACTATCACTGATTTGTCCAGCATTGGTCTACATACCCTATTCATGAGGTCCATAAATGCGGCCGGGGCATTTGTGAGACCGAACGGCATTACTAGGAATTCAAAATGGCCATATCGAGTACGAAATGCAGTCTTCGGTACGTCAGACTCAAATACCTTGAGTTGATGATATCCAGATCGAAGATCAATCTTCGAGAAATAACTAGCCCCTTGCAATTGATCAAACAAATCGTCGATTCTAGGCAGAGGGTATCGATTCTTAATAGTTACTTTATTTAGCTCCCGATAAGCGATACATGCGAAAGGTACCATCCTTCTTCTTAACAAAAAGAACCGGAGCACCCCAAGGAGAAGTACTCGGACGAATAAACCCTTTTTCCAATAATTCCTGCAACTGGCTCATCATTTCCTTCATTTCATTCGGAGCAAGACGGTAAGGAGCTTTTGCGATTGGAGCTGCACCCGGTACAAGGTCAATGTGGAATTCGATTTGACGATCTGGTGGCAATCCAGAAATGTCATCCGGGAATACATCAGGGAATTCTCGAACTACCGGTACATCAGACACGGTCTTTTTAACTTCTTTAGCATCTATGGCATATGCTAAATAGGAGGAACAACCTTTGGATAGGCATTTTCGGGCTTTCATTACAGAAATGAGACCTAAATCTCGAGTCTTTCTATCGCCATAAACATAACGTTCGCTTCCTTCGGGGGTTCTAATTCTAATTATCCTTTTGGCACAAAGGATTTCAGCATTGTTCTTCATGAGCCAGTCCATTCCGATAATAACATCGAATTCTCTAATCCACATCGGTATCAAGTCAATGTCCGAGGAGAGGTCATCAATTACTAGCTTACAAGAACGAAAAACCCTATTTACAGTCACAAAGCTTGAACTAGCAGTTTCTATGTCTAAAGGTACAGGTAACATTACCGGGGCAAAATCAAACTGTTTAGCAAACTTTTCAGACACATATGACAGATTAGATCCAGAGTCAAATAGGATTAAACCAGGTATAGAGTTAACAAGAAATGTACCCATGACGACATCAGCAGTTTCTTTTGCCTCTTCGGCTGTCATCTGGAAGGATCTTGGTTGATTCCTCGGAGCAGAAGAACCCTTGACTGATTGATGGGGTGAAGATGCAGGCGGAGGAACAAATCGGGGCCGAGTACAGTCTTTAGCATGGTGCCCCAACGTGATGCAGTTATGGCAAGCCTCACTGCGCTTGGGACACTCCTACCTATTATGACCATTCTGCCTACAACAGTAGCACTTGACAAACGCAGGATCACACTTTCCTTCATGAATTTGCTTGCAGCGAGGGCAAGCAGACCTTGGCGTAGAGGTCACAGCATAAGATTTAGCCTTCTTCGGGGACTGCTTATCTCCTTTCCTAGAACTTTCACTCTTCTTTTCCATTCTCTCCTTCCCCGATTTCTCAGATTTTTCTTTCTTGGTAGCTTTGGCAATAAAAGGACATGCTCGCTCCGGATAGATTTCAAGCTCACCTACCCTAGCAATTTCAACTACTTCTATATAACTTCTTGGTCTGCCAGACTTCACAAACTTCCGAATTTCTCTATCCAGACCATCCACAAAAAGATCCATTCGTCTTTCATCAGTATCGACAGGGTGATCAGATAATAGCGAGAGCCTGGTAAATTCCAGCTCATAGTCTGTTACGGATCTTGTACCCTGCTGAAAGGATAGCAGAGTTTTCTCCATTTGGCGCTTAACATCCTGGGGGCAGTATTTCTCCTTCAGATGAATTTTGAATTGATCCCAAGTAATGGATTTCTCCATTGCATCAAACATGGGATTTGTAATAGACTTCCACCACCGGCCAGCTTCATCCTCTAACATTCCTGTTGCAAACGTGACCTTGTCTTCATCATTACACTTGGAGAGTTTAAACGCTTTCTCCACATTAGCGACCCAGTCCATAGCTTTTATAGGATCCGATGACCCAGCAAACGTACGAGCTCCACATTTCTTAAAATCAACAAACGAACACTCTCGCCCCACCTTAATATGATGGTCAGAGGAATCAGTCTCGCTTTCATCAGAGGACACATGCCTATGTTTCCTCTTTCGGTCTTTCTTCGGTTTTGCTAACATCTCTTCCCTATGTTTCAGTTCTAACTCTTGTAACTTAAATTCTCTCAACCTAAGTTCTTCTTCGCGGCGCTTAAAGTCTATTTCACGCTGGTTTTCCTCATCAGGTTGCATCACTGCTTTGCCCTTGGTAAGCAAGTCCTTAATTTCCTTAAATCGGTCTTCAACCGCCATATCAGTCTGCAATCGATTCCTATCCATCATAAGCTGCATTTGCCTACGATTATCCTCATTCAACTTATGAACGAGATCAATTAATTGAGCCTGCTGAGGAGGCACAGGCGTAGCAGTACTGCTTGAGTCATTAGCAGTATTTTCAGGGTCAGTGCCTAAGTCTTCTACATGAACAGATTCTTTATGTTGATCAGCCGCAGCATCAGCAGCTTTACCAACAGTCGAGGTACCGGCAACAATCGGATTCTTATCAGCCATTGGCTGAAAATATAAAGGAAATAACTATCATTTCCTGATTCAATTAAGCACAATTCGTATCATAATGCCTACGTCAGATAATCACATTATCATAAAAGCAGCCAGTCAGGCTGACACCAAGTCAAGTCAGTATCAAGCAGACAGTCCTTCCCCCGTCCTATCAGTCATCAATTGCCTATCTTAGGTCAAGTTGTGTGGGTAGTCCTTTACTAATTAGGTTACCCTAGGCCTCGGTGACTTGTTCGGGAATTCAGAGTCACATAGTCCATACCAGACCAGTAGTTTAAGTATCGGGTGGCCAATCCGATGATTAAACTGCTGCTCTGATACCAACTTTGTAACATCCAAGTTACCACGAACAGCACACGTCATAAAAGTACATTTCATTAAGTAATAAATATTACTATTGTCTGATACCACAGGTCCATCTACCTGAATACTTAATTACAAAAATATATTAAAGATTAAATGGTGGTCAAAACTAGCTTCTAAAATCTTCAATCAGAGTGCGGAAGACTGAACAAGCTACCCGAGACCGCAATATTCTTTTCAAAAAATAGGCGTCAGCAATAAGTCCAAAAAGTCTGCAATCCTCAAGTATCCAAATTCACTTAGCCTGGGACGAACTACCTGCCTTAGACTTGGCCTTATCAGCTTTTCCTGTAAAGAGAGTTGTCATGACAGAGTAAGCTAACATTGCTTAGTGAGTTAACAGTGTACCATTAGTTTCCGCTGTGAGCGACAGATTGCATTACTTGCTTGCATATGTTTTGGTACTTATTGGTGATTGTTACTGACTTGTATGGAAACATCTGCTGCTGCTTGTTCCTTGATTACTTAATTGTATGTTAGGAACGTATGATAGACAATACTGAAACTGGACAATGCTTGCATTGCTCAGGACCGCTGTGAGTGACAGATTGCATTACTTACTTGCATATGTTTCGGTACTTATTGGTGATTGTTACTGACTCGTATGGAAACATCTGCTGCCGCTTGTTCCTTGATTACTTAATTGTATGTTAGGAACGTATGATTGACACTGCTGAAACTGGACAACTGCTGCTGCATGTTCCTTGATTACTTGCATTGCTCAGGACCGCTCTGAGTGACAGATTGTTCCTTGATTACTTAATTGTATGTTAGGAACGTATGATTGACACTGCTGAAACTGCTGATGCATGTTCCATGATTACTTGCATTGCTCAGGACCGCTGTGAGTGACAGATTGCATTACTTACTTGAATTTGTTTCGGTACTTATTGGTGATTGATACTGACTTGTATGCAAAACATCTGCTGCTGCTTGTTCCTTGATTACTTAATTGTATGTTTGGAACGTACGATAGACACTGCTGAAACTGGACAACTAATGCTGCATGTTCCTTGATCACTTTCATTGCTCGAGACCGCTGTGAGTGACAGATTGCATCACCTACTTGCATATGTTTCGGTACTTATTGGTGATTGTTACTGACTTGTATGGAAACATCGGCTGCTGCTTGTTCCTTGATTACTTAATTGTATGTTAGGAACGTATGATAGACACTGCTGAAACTAGACAACTGCTGCTGCATATTCCCCTTGATTACTTGCATTGCTCAGGACTGCTGTGAGTGACAGATTACATTACTTACTTGCATTTGTTTCGGTACTAATTGGTGATTGTTACTGACTTGTATGCAAACATCTGCTGCTGCTTGTTCCTTGATTACTTAATTGTATGTTAGGAACATATGATAGACACTTCTGAAACTGGACAACTGCTGCTGCATGTTCCTTGATTGCTTGCATTGCTTAGGACCGCTGTGAGTGACAGATTGCATTACTTACTTGAAATATCTTTCGATACTTATTGGTGATTGTTACTGACTTGTATGGAAACATCTGATGCTGCTTGTTCCTTGATTACTTAATTGTACGTTAGGAACGTATGATAGATACTGCTGAAACTGGACAACTGTTGCTGCATGATCCTTGATTACTTGCATTGCTTAGGACCGCTCTGAGTGACACATTGCATTACCTACTTGCATATGTTTTGGTACTTATTGGTGATTGTTACTAACTTGTATGGAAACATCTGCTGCTGCTTGTTCCTTGATTACTTAATTGTATGTTAGAAACGTATGATAGACACTGCTGAACAAGACAACTGCTGCTGCATGTTCCTTGATTACTTGCATTGCTCAGGACCGCTCTGAGTGACAGATGGCATTACTTACTTGCATATGTTTCGGTACTAATTGGTGATTGTTACTGACTTGTATTGTAACATCCAAGTTACCACGAACAGTACACGTCATAAAAGTACATTTCATTAAGTAATAAATATTACTATTGTCTGATACCACAGGTCCATCTACCTGAATACTTAATTACAAAAATATATTAAAGATTAAATGTTGGTCAAAACTAGCTTCTAAAATCTTCAATCAGAGTGCGGAACACTGAACAAGCTACCCGAGACCGCAATATTCTTTTCAAAAAATAGGCGTCAGCAATAAGTCCAAAAAGTCTGCAATCCTCAAGTATCCAAATTCACTTAGCCTGGGACGAACTACCTGCCTTAGACTTGGCCTTATCAGCTTTTCCTGTAAAGAGAGTTGTCATGACAGAGTAAGCTAACATTGCTTAGTGAGTTAACAGTGTACCATTAGTTACCATACATATATAACATACTATCAGCTCATGTCGGCAAGTCAACACGTCAGAGACGGCAAAAGATTTGGGAGTCAACCCAATCTGTATTCCCATGTGTAAGGCCGAAGCCCTACGGGAAATGTATGGAAACGAGTCAGATAGGAAAGGAATCTGCAGAATTCCTTCCTGTGAATGGAGATCTCGCATTCGGTCCGATCAGATTATGCAGTATGCAGAGGCAAATGTATCAACAGTCAAGTAAGCAGTAAGCATGATAAGTATTTACATAAAATGTAAAAGTGAGCATGCAATTCAAGGCAATTCAGGTGTCTAGCTTCAGTAATATCAAAAGTAAGTTTCTATGATACAATAAAGTATTCAAGAAACATGCAGCAATAACAAAAGTTTCCATACAGTTCAGTAACATTCACCAATAAGTATCGAAACATATGCAAGTAATTAATGAAATCTGTCACTCACAGTAGTCCTTAGTCAGATAGTGCTTAACGAATTAAGCTGTTCAATTTACTCTGTCAAATCGGCGGGTTCCTGCAGTTCAGTTTCAAGTCTGACATATTAATGTCGAGATTGTAACATGACCTATATAATCCTTAATTATATGATCAGGTTATTGTAATTCCTTGTTGTCGAGTCTGTGGTAGTTCCTATCGTCCCAAAGTGAGTCTATTCTTATCAGATTAATACGATCCATATAATTACATATATATGGCCTTGAAACAAAGCCAATCGTATTATTAGCAAGGTGAATCATGACATACGATTTCTAAGAGTTCATACAAGGCCTGATAATTTAGTTGTGCATAAAATAGTTATGCACTTGAAACTTGTGATTTTTATCATAATCAAAAGATACTTTCAATTACATAAGGTTGTTTATTAACTTAATCTGATTTAGGAATTAATCTTAGGCTTTGAACAAAACCAGATTCGAACAGCATCAGATTTAGACAGATTCGAAATTTAGGCAACAGGTTCGAATAAGCATAGATTCGAATGGCTTAGATTCGAATGAGCATAATTCGAGTTTAAGGAGATAGAATCGAAAGCCTATATTCGAGTCTAATTAATCAGATTCGATGACCACAATTTCGAGTCTAGGCAATCAGATTCGAAGTCCACAATTTCGAGTCTAGGGGGAATTGATTCGAATAGGATAGATTCGAACTAGGGTCTTCGAGTCTAGAGAGGATAGATTCGAATTCAACCCTTCCAGTCTATACATGAATTTCTCGAATTTGTTCTTTCTATTCATCGTTTTTCCCAGGTTTTAACAACTAAACTTGAACATAAAAGAGGGAAAAATAGTTACTAACCTTCGTCCAAGCTATATCCTTCGACTATAGGTATTTTCCAAGCCAAAACAGGTCTTAAACGAGAGCAAATCAGCTTCGAATAAATAGAATTTGAGCAAACTCGAGTTTGCTCTTTCAAAACCGAACCAGAAGACAGAAAAGGGGTCGATCTTACCTCAAATCCGGACCAAAACGAACATGCAATGACAGATTATTGTAGAGCTCGACGATATCTATCCGATGGCGTATAAATCACGAGAATCCAACGAACCGTTTAGGAGAAAATTTAGAGAGAAGTTTATGTTGTATAGAGAGAGGGTCTCAAGGAAGAATTCAGGATTTTCCAAACTAAGGAAAGGAGGGTTCAAGCTCTATTTATAGGAATTAGAGAAAAATCAGACTTTTTACTGAATTTCTGGAATTGACCAACTTTTATTCATTTTAGTCCATATCGTCAATTTTCACGTCTTTAATTTGTCAATTAGCTAAATTTAATTATTTAATTTATTTCAGCTAATTTGGGGCAATTTTCATAATTAATTATAACTTAATATAATTAACTATTTAAAATTCTTGTTTTCAGTTAATTACTAATAATTGGACAAAATTGCTTAATTAACCAAAGTCTGATGCTGTAATTTATATTTAATAAATTACGGGCTGTTACATGTGTGGAAACATCTGTTGCTGCTTGTTCCTTGATTACTTAATTGTATGTTAGGAACGTATGATAGACACTGCTGAAACTGGACAACTGCTGCTGCATGTTCCTTGATTACTTGCATTGCTCAGGACCGCTGTGAGCGACAGATTGCATTACTTGCTTGCATATGTTTCGGTACTTATTGGTGATTGTTACTGACTTGTATGGAAACATTTGCTGCTGCTTGTTCCTTGATTACTTAATTGTATGTTAGGAACGTATGATAGACAATACTGAAACTGGACAATGCTTGCATTGCTCAGGACCGCTGTGAGTGACAGATTGCATTACTTACTTGCATATGTTTCGGTACTTATTGGTGATTGTTACTGACTCGTATCGAAACATCTGCTGCCGCTTGTTCCTTGATTACTTAATTGTATGTTAGGAACGTATGATTGACACTGCTGAAACTGGACAACTGCTGCTGCATGTTCCTTGATTACTTGCATTGCTCAGGACCGCTGTGAGCGACAGATTGCATTACTTGCTTGCATATGTTTCGGTACTTATTGGTGTTTGTTACTGACTTGTATGGAAACATCTGCTGCTGCTTGTTCCTTGATTACTTAATTGTATGTTAGGAACGTATGATAGACATTGCTGAAACTGGACAATGCTTGCATTGCTCAGGACCGCTGTGAGTGACAGATTACATTACCTACTTGCATATGTTTCAGTACTTATTGGTGATTGTTACTGACTTGTATGGAAACATCTGCTGCCGCATGTTCCTTGATTACTTAGTTGTATGTTAGGAACGTATGATAGACACTGCTGAAACTGGACAACTGCTGCTGCATGTTCCTTGATTACTTGCATTGCTCAGGACCGCTCTGAGTGACAGATTGTTCCTTGATTACTTAATTGTATGTTAGGAACGTATGATTGACACTGCTGAAACTGCTGCTGCATGTTCCACGATTACTTGCATTGCTCAGGACCGCTGTGAGTGACAGATTGCATTACTTACTTGAATTTGTTTCGGTACTTATTGGTGATTTATACTGACTTGTATGCAAAACATCTGCTGCTGCTTGTTCCTTGATTACTTAATTGTATGTTTGGAACGTACGATAGACACTGCTGAAACTGGACAACTAATGCTGCATGTTCCTTGATCACTTGCATTGCTCAGGACTGCTGTGAGTGACAGATTGCATTACTTACTTGCATATGTTTCGGTACTTATTGGTGATTGTTACTGACTTGTATAGAAACATCTGCTGCTGCTTGTTCGTTGATTACTTACTTGTATGTTAGGAACGTATGATAGACACTGCTGAAACTAGACAAATGCTGCTGCATATTCCCCTTGATTACTTGCATTGCTCAGGACTGCTGTGAGTGACAGATTACATTACTTACTTGCATTTGTTTCGGTACTAATTGGTGATTGTTACTTACTTGTATGCAAACATCTGCTGCTGCTTGTTCCTTGATTACTTAATTGTATGTTAGGAACATATGATAGACACTTCTGAAACTGGACAACTGTTGCTGCATGTTCCTTGATTACGTGCATTGCTTAGGACCGTTGTGTAACATCCAAGTTACCACAAACTAACACGTCATAAAATTTCGTTTCCTTAAGTAATAAATATTACTAATTGTTTGATACCACAGGTCCATCAGCCTGAATACTTAATTACAACAATAAGTTAAAGATCAAATGGTGGTCTAAACTAGCTTCTAAATCTTCAATCAGAGTGCGGAAGACTGAACAAGCTACCCGAGACCGCATCATCTTTTCAAAATAGGCGTCAACAAAAGTCCAAAAGTCTGCTATTCATCGATTGTCCAGATTCACTTAGCCTGGGACGAACTACCTGCTATGGTCTAGCCCTTATCAGCTTTTCCTGAAAAAGAGTTGTTATGACAGAGTAAGCTAACATTGCTTAGTGAGTTAACAGAGTTCCATTAGTTACCACACATATATAACATACTATCAGCTCCTGCCGGCAAGTCACTACGTCAGAGACGGCAAAAAGGTTGGGAGACAACCCAGTTTGTATTCCCCTGTGTAAGGCCGAAGCCCTACGGGAAGTGTATGGAAACAAGTCATATAGGAAAGGAATCTGCAGAATTCCCTCCCGTGAATGGAGATCTCACATTCGGTCCTGTCGGATAATGCAGTATGCAACGGCAAATATATCAACAGTCAAGTAAGCAGTAAGCATGATAAGTATTTACATAAAATGTAAAAGTGAACATGCAATCAAGGCAATTCAAGTGTCTAGCTTCAGTAATGTCAAAAGTACGTTTCTATGATACAATAAAGTATTAAAGAAACATGCAGCAACAATCGGAAGTTTCCATACAGTCGATGACATTCACCAATAAGTATCGAAACATATGCAAATAATTAATGAAATCTGTCACTCACAGTAGTCCTTGGTCAGATAATGCTTAACGAATTAAGCTGTTCAGTTTACTCTGTCAAATCGGCGGGTTCCTGCAGTTCAGTTTCAAGTCTGGTATATTAATGTCAAGTCTGTAACATGATCTATATAACCCTAGTTACACACTCAGGTTATTGTCATCTCTTACTGTCGAGTCTGAGGTAGTTCCTATCGTCCCAAAGTGAGTCTATTCTTATCAGAGTAATACGATCCATCTAATTACAGATGTGTGGCCTTGAAACAAAGCCAATCGTATTACTTGCAAGGTGAATCATAACATTCAATTCCTAATGGTTCATACAGGGTCTGTCAATTTAGTTGTACATAAAATAGTTATGCAACTTGAAATTTGTGATTTTATCATAATCATATTATACTTTCAATTACATTTACACTTTATAAGGTTGATCAATAACTTAATCTGATTAGGAATTAATCCGAGGCTTAGAACAAAACCAGATTCGAATTAAAGGGGATAGATTCGAAATACATACATAGATTCGAAACGTATACATAGAATCGAAGGCATGCATAGATTCGAAGGCATGCATAGACTCGAAGGCTCACATAGATTCGAAGTACATACATAGACTCGAACATACACATAGATTCGAAGCATATCTCGAGTCTAGGGGGGACAGATTCGAATTCCATACATTCGAGTCTATTCTTGAAGATCTCGAATATGATCATCAATTTCCCAGGTTTTTGCTACTAAACATGAACATAAATGAGGGAAAAATAGTTACTAACCTTCGTCCAAGCTATATCCTTCGACTATAGATGATTTCCAAGGAAAAACAAGTCCTATACGAGAGTAAATCAGCTTCGAATGAAGGGAATATGAGCAAACTCGAATTTGCTCTTCAAAACCGAACTAAAAGTAAGAAAAAGGGTCGATTTTTACCTTAAATCCGGACGAAATCAAACATGCAATGGTAGATTCATGTAGAGCTCGACGATATCTAACCGATGGCGTATAAATCACGAGAATCCGACGGTTCGTTTAGGAGAAATGCTAGAGAGAAGGTGAGGTCTTAGAGAGAGAGAGAGATTGAGAGAGAGTTCAAGCTTTTCCAAAACCATGAAATGAGGAGGAGATGCTCTATTTATAGAAAATAGAGAGAAAATCAGATTTTCTACTGAATATCTGGAATTGACCAACTTTTATTCCCATCAATCTGATTTGCATTTCAGATGCAAATAATAGCAAAGGAGTTCTAGATTTGCTATAATTGTCTTTTAGTCATATTTTTATTCATTTTAGTCCGTTTCGTCATTTTCAGTCTTTAATTTGTCATTTAGCTGAATTTTAATTATTAACTTTATTTCAGCTAATTTTGGGCAACTTTTCATAATTAATTATAACTTAATATAATTAACTATTACAGATTCATATTTTCGGTTAATTACTAATATTTGGATTAAAATTGCTTTATTATCCAAAGTCTGCTGCTGTAATTTATATTTAATAAATTACGGGCTGTTACAATCTTCCCCCGTTAAATTGATTCCGTCCTCGGAATCGACTAAGACAGGAATAACTTCGGATACTTCTGCCTAATCTCGTCTTCTCGTTCCCAAGTTTGCGCAGATCCCTTATGGTATTTCCATTGAACTAACACCATTGGAATTTCCTTGTTGCGCAATTTCGAAACCTTATGATCGATTATACGCTCAGCCTCTTCTTCGAATCGCAATTGCTCGTCAATTTGCACGTCTTTCCATGGAATCGCAGCTTCAGCATCAACTAAACACTTTCGCAGATTACTCACGTGAAATACATCATGAATCCCAGACATTTCGGCAGGCAACTTCAATCTGTAGGCTTGCAGCCCCACATGCTCGAGAATTTCGAAAGGACCAACAAATCGAGGACTTAACTTCCCCCGTTTGCCGAACCTTACTATCCCTTTTCTTGGCGAAACCTTCAGCAACACTTTATCTCCAACTTCAAACGCAATTGGCTTACGTCTTCTATCGTGATACTTCTTTTGTCTATCCTGAGAGGTCTGAATTCGTTGTCGGATCAACTGTAGCTGGTCGTGAGCTTCTTGCAAAATAGCTGGTCCAGAGATCGGGCGTTCACCTGTTTCCCTCCAACAGGTTGGAGTTCGGCATCGACGTCCGTACAAAAGCTGATATGGAGGCATACCAATAGTCGAGTGATAGCTATTGTTATAAGCAAATTCTACAAACGGAAGGTGAGTATCCCAACTTCCACCGAGATCAATCACACAGGCACGTAACATATCTTCCAAGGTCAAAATCGTTCTCTCACTTTGCCCGTCAGTTTCAGGATGATAGGCGGTGCTCATCTTAAGTTCGGTACCTAGTCCATTCTGAAAAGCCTTCCAAAAACGAGAAGTAAATCTGCTGTCACGGTCTGATACAATAGACAATGGAACACCATGTCTAGTCACGATTTCCTTCATGTACAATTCAGCTAACTTTTCGAGGCGTTCATTTTCACGTATGGGTAGGAAATGGGCTGACTTAGTGAGTCGATCCACTATTACCCATATAGAGTCATGATTCCGCTTAGTCCTGGGCAGCTTCGTCACAAAGTCCATGGTTATGTGGTCCCACTTCCATTCCGAGATTGGCAATGGTTGTAGTTCCCCATACGGCTTCTGATGTTCCGATTTGACTTGTAAACAAGTCATGCAATTTTCTACATATTGTCCTACGTCCTTCTTCATTCCAGGCCACCAATATTCCGTCCTCAAGTCTTGATACATTTTAGTAGAACCAGGATGTACCGAAAATTTTGACATATGAGCCTCCGACAGAATTTGATCACGAATACCTCCTAATCTGGGAACCCATATTCTATTCATGAACCGCCTAAGACCACGATTATCAAGGGTCAGCTTGGTCACATAAGTAACCATACGTTCAGATTTCAAGTTCTCATCCTGAATGGTTTCGGTTTGAGCGGCAAAAATCGACTCAGGCAAAGCAGACTCCAAAACAACAGAAGTCAAAGCATAACATCGGGTATAATGGTCTTGTCCGGTTTTGCGGCTTAGGGCATCGGCTACAATGTTTGCTTTACCTGGATGGTAAAGGATCTCACAGTCATAGTCACGGCTGCAAGCTCCAAGTCATGCGTCGGGTAATTCTTTTCATGCGTCTTTAGCTGCCTTGATGCGTAGGCAATTACTTTATCCCTTTGCATCAACACACAGCCTAATCCCATCTTAGAGGCATCTCTATAAACTATAAAATCATCATTACCCTCGGGTAAGGCCAAAATCGGTGCTTCAATTAGCTTACGCTTCAGGGTCTCAAAGGCTCGATCTTGTGATTCATTCCATTCAAACTTAACCTCCTTCTTCGTCAGACTGGTTAAAGGCACCGCAATCTTGGAGAAATCACGGATAAATCTTCGGTAATAGCCCGCTAAACCCAAGAAACTCCGAACTTCAGATACGTTTTTCGGCGCTTCCCACTTCTGAACCGTATCTACCTTCGATGGATCCACGGCTATTCCCTTACCTGAGACAGTATGTCCTAAAAATTGTACCTGGCGTAACCAGAATTCACATTTGGAGAATTTTGCGTAGAGTCGCTCCTTTCGTAACAAGTCTAGCAATTCTCGCAAATGCATCGCATGGTCAGATTCAGACTTAGAGTAAATCAAGATGTCATCAATGAAGACTATCACTGATTTATCCAGCATTGGTCTACATACCCTATTCATGAGGTCCATAAATGCGGCCGGGGCATTTGTGAGACCGAACGGCATTACTAGGAATTCAAAATGGCCATATCGAGTACGAAATGCAGTCTTCGGTACGTCAGACTCAAATACTTTGAGTTGATGATATCCAGATCGGAGATCAATCTTTGAGAAGTAGCTAGCCCCTTGCAGTTGATCAAACAAGTCGTCAATTCTAGGCAGAGGGTATCGGTTCTTGATAGTTACTTTATTTAGCTCCCGATAATCTATACACATGCGAAAGGTACCATCCTTCTTCTTAACAAAAAGAACCGGAGCACCCCAAGGAGAAGTACTCGGACGAATAAATCCTTTTTCCAATAATTCCTGCAACTGACTCATCATTTCCTTCATTTCATTCGGAGCAAGACGGTATGGAGCTTTCGCGATAGGAGCAGCACCCGGTATGAGGTCAATGTGGAATTCGATTTGGCGATCTGGTGGCAATCCAGAGATGTCATCCGGGAATACATCAGGGAAATCTCAAACTACAGGTACATCAGACACGGTCTTTTTAACTTCTTTAGCATCTACGACATATGCTAAATAGGCAGAACAACCTTTGGTTAGGCACTTTCGGGCTTTCATTACAGAAATGAGACCTAATTCTCGAGTCTTTCTATCGTCATAAACATAACGTTCACTTCCTTTGGGGTTCTAATTCTAATTATCCTTTTGGCACAAAGGATTTCAGCATTGTTCGTCATGAGCCTGTCCATTCCTATAATAACATCGAATTCTCTAATCCACATCGGTATCAGGTCAAGCTCTGAGGAGAGGTCATCAATCACTAGCTTACAGGAACGAAAGATTCTATTTACAGTCACAAAACTCGATCTCGCAGTTTCTATATCTATCGGTACAAGTAGCATTATTGGGGCAAAATCAAACAGTTTAGCAAACTTTTTAGACACATATGACAGATTAGAGTAGGCATTGAGTTAACAAGAAATGTACCCATGACGATATCAGCAGTCTCTTTTGCCTCATCGGCTGTCTTCTGGAAAGATCTTGGTTGATTCCTCGGAGCAGAAGAACCCTTAACTGATTGTCGGGGTGAAGATGCAGGCGGAGGAACAAATCGAGGTCGGGTACAGTCTCTAGCATGGTGCCCCAACGTAATACAGTTTCGGCAAGCCTTACCGCGCTTGGGACATTCCGATCGGTCGTGACCATTCTGACTACAGCAGTAGCACCTTACGAACACAGGATCACATTTTCCTTCATGAATCTGCTTGCAGCGAGGACAAGCAGACCTTGGCGTAGCGGTCACAGCATAAGATTTAGCCTTCTTAAAACTCCTTGCCTTAAACTTTCACTCTTCTTTTCCGTTTTCTCAGATTTTTCTTTCTTGCTAGACTTGGCAATAAAAAGACTCGCTCGCTCCGGATAGATTTCAAGTTCCCCTACCTTAGCAACTTCAACTACTTCTATATCACTTCTCGGTCTGCCAGAATTCACAAACTTCCGAATTTCTCTATCCAGTCCATCCACAAAAAGATCCCTTCGCCGTTCATCAGAGGGCTCATGCCTAAGTTTCCTTTTTCGATCCTTCTTGGGCTTTGCTAACATCTCTTCCCTATACTTCAATTCTAACTCCCGTAACTTAAGTTGTCGCAACCTAAGTTCTTCTTCACGGTGCTTAAGTCAATTTCACGCTGGATTTCTTCGTCAGTTTGCACAACCGCTTTACCCTTAGTAAGCAAGTCCTTAATTTCCTTAAATCGATCCTCAACCGACATATCAGTCTGCAGTCGATTCCTATCCATCATAAGCTGCATTTGCCTACGATTCTCCTCATTCAACTTATGAACGAGATCAATCAATTGAGCCTGCTGGGGAGGCACAGGCGTAGCAGTACTGCTTGAGTCATTAGCAGTATTTTCAGGGTCAGTGCCTAAGTCCTCTACATGAACAGATTCTTTGTGTTGATCAGCTGCAGCATCAGCAGCTTTACCAACAGTGGAGGTACCAGCAACATTTGGATTCTTATCAGCCATTGGCTGAAAATATAAAGGAAATAACTATTATTTCATGATTCAATTAAGCACAATTCGAGTCATAATACCTACGTCAGATAATCACATCTAAATTCATAGATATGAAGGCAGTCAGTCAGGCTGGCACAAAGTCAAGTCAGTATCAAGCAGTCAATCCTTCCCCCATCCTATCAGTCATCATTTGCCTATCTTAGGTCAAGTTGTGTGGGTAGTCCTTTACTAATTAGGTTACCCTAGGCCTCGGTGACTTGTTCGGGAATTCAGAGTCACATAGTCCATACCATACCAGTTGTTTAAGTATCGGGTGGCCAATCCGATGATTAAACTGCCGCTCTGATGCCAACTTTGTAACATCCAAGTTACCACAAACAGTACACGTCATAAAATTTCATTTCATTAAGTAATAAATATTACTAATTGTTTGATACCACAGGTCCATCAGCCTGAATACTTAATTACAACAATAAGTTAAAGATCAAATGGTGGTCTAAACTAGCTTCTAAATCTTCAATCAGAGTGCGGAAGACTGAACAAGCTACCCGAGACCGCATCATCTTTTCAAAATAGGCGTCAACAAAAGTCCAAAAGTCTGCTATTCATCGATTGTCCAGATTCACTTAGCCTGGGACGAACTACCTGCTATGGTCTAGCCCTTATCAGCTTTTCCTGAAAAAGAGTTGTCATGACAGAGTAAGCTAACATTGCTTAGTGAGTTAACAGAGTTCCATTAGTTACCACACATATATAACATACTATCAGCTCCTGCCGGCAAGTCACTACGTCAGAGACGGCAAAAAGGTTGGGAGACAACCCAGTTTGTATTCCCCTGTGTAAGGCCGAAGCCCTACGGGAAGTGTATGGAAACAAGTCATATAGGAAAGGAATCTGCAGAATTCCCTCCCGTGAATGGAGATCTCACATTCGGTCCTGTCGGATAATGCAGTATGCAGCGGCAAATATATCAACAGTCAAGTAAGCAGTAAGCATGATAAGTATTTACATAAAATGTAAAAGTGAACATGCAATCAAGGCAATTCAAGTGTCTAGCTTCAGTAATGTCAAAAGTACGTTTCTATGATACAATAAAGTATTAAAGAAACATGCAGCAACAATCGGAAGTTTCCATACAGTCGATGACATTCACCAATAAGTATCGAAACATATGCAAATAATTAATGAAATCTGTCACTCACAGTAGTCCATGGTCAGATAATGCTTAACGAATTAAGTTGTTCAGTTTACTCTGTCAAATCGGCGGGTTCCTGCAGTTCAGTTTCAAGTCTGGTATATTAATGTCAAGTCTGTAACATGATCTATATAACCCTAGTTACACACTCAGGTTATTGTCATCTCTTACTGTCGAGTCTGAGGTAGTTCCTATCGTCCCAAAGTGAGTCTATTCTTATCAGATTAATACGATCCATCTAATTACAGATGTGTGGCCTTGAAACAAAGCCAATCGTATTACTTGCAAGGTGAATCATAACATTCAATTCCTAATGGTTCATACAGGGTCTGTCAATTTAGTTGTACATAAAATAGTTATGCAACTTGAAATTTGTGATTTTATCATAATCATATTATACTTTCAATTACATTTACACTTTATAAGGTTGATCAATAACTTAATCTGATTTAGGAATTAATCCGAGGCTTAGAACAAAACCAGATTCGAATTAAAGGGGATAGATTCGAAATACATACATAGATTCGAAACATATACATAGAATCGAAGGCATGCATAGATTCGAAGGCATGAATAGACTCGAAGGCTCACATAGATTCGAAGTACATACATAGACTCGAACATACGCATAGATTCGAAGCATATCTCGAGTCTAGGGGGGGACAGATTCGAATTCCATACATTCGAGTCTATTCTTGAAGATCTCGAATTTGATCATCAATTTCCCAGGTTTTTGCTACTAAACATGAACATAAATGAGGGAAAAATAGTTACTAACCTTCGTCCAAGCTATATCCTTCGACTATAGATGATTTCCAAGCAAAAACAAGTCCTATACGAGAGTAAATCAGCTTCGAATGAAGGGAATATGAGCAAACTCGAATTTGCTCTTCAAAACCGAACTAAAAGTCAGAAAAAGGGTCGATTTTTACCTTAAATCCGGACGAAATCAAACATGCAATGGTAGATTCGTGTAGAGCTCGACGATATCTAACCGATGGCGTATAAATCACGAGAATCCGACGGTTCGTTTAGGAGAAATGCTAGAGAGAAGGTGAGGTCTTAGAGAGAGAGAGAGAGAGAGAGTTCAAGCTTTTCCAAAACCATGAAATGAGGAGGAGATGCTCTATTTATAGAAAATAGAGAGAAAATCAGATTTTCTACTGAATATCTGGAATTGACCAACTTTTATTCCCATCAATCTGATTTGCATTTCAGATGCAAATAATAGCAAAGGAGTTCTAGATTTGCTATAATTGTCTTTTAGTCATATTTTTATTCATTTTAGTCCGTTTCGTCATTTTCAGTCTTTAATTTGTCATTTAGCTGAATTTTAATTATTAACTTTATTTCAGCTAATTTTGGGCAACTTATCATAATTAATTATAACTTAATATAATTAACTATAACAGATTCATATTTTCGGTTAATTACTAATATTTGGATTAAAATTGCTTTATTATCCAAAGTCTGCTGCTGTAATTTATATTTAATAAATTACGGGCTGTTACACGTTGTGAGTGACAGATTGCATTACTTACTTGAAATATGTTTCGGTAGTTATTGGTGATTGTTACTGACTTGTATGGAAACATCTGAAGCTGCTTGTTCCTTGATTACTTAATTGTATGTTTGGAACGTACGATAGACACTGCTGAAACTGCTGCTGCATGTTCCATGATTACTTGCATTGCACAGGACCGCTCTGAGTGACACATTGCATTACCTACTTGCATATGTTTTGGTACTTATTGGTGATTGTTACTAACTTCTATGGAAACATCTGCTGCTGCTTGTTCCTTGATTACTTAATTGTATGTTAGGAACGTATGATAGACACTGCTGAACAAGACAACTGCTGCTGCATGTTCCTTGATTACTTGCATTGCTCAGGACCGCTCTGAGTGACAGATTGCATTACTTACTTGCATATGTTTCTGTACTAATTGGTGATTGTTACTGACTTGTATGGAAACATCTGCTGCTGCTTGTTCCTTGATTACTGAATTGTATGTTAGGAACGTATGATAGACACTGCTGAAACTGGACAACTGCTGCTGCATGTTCCTTGATTACTTGCATTGCTCAGGACCACTGTGAGCGACAGATTGCATTACTTGCTTGCATATGTTTCGGTACTTATTGGTGATTGTTACTGACTTGTATGGAAACATCTGCTGCTGCTTGTTCCTTGATTACTTAATTGTATGTTAGGAACGTATGATAGACAATACTGAAACTGGACAATGCTTGCATTGCTCAGGACCGCTGTGAGTGACAGATTGCATTACTTACTTGCATATGTTTCGGTACTTATTGGTGATTGTTACTGACTTGTATGGAAACATCTGCTGCCGCTTGTTCCTTGATTACTTAATTGTATGTTAGGAACGTATGATTTACACTGCTGAAACTGGACAACTGCTGCTGCATGTTCCTTGATTACTTGCATTGCTCAGGACCGCTGTGAGCGACAGATTGCATTACTTGCTTGCATATGTTTCGGTACTTATTTGTGATTGTTACTGACTTGTATGGAAACATCTGCTGCTGCTTGTTCCTTGATTACTTGATTCCATCCTCCTTTCAATTCAAAGAAGATCTTACACTCCACCCCTCTTATGTAACAGCCCGTAATTTATTAAATATAAATTACAGCATCCGACTTTGGATAATAAAGCAATTTTATCCAAATATTAGTAATTAACCGAAAACATGAATCTTAAATAATTAATTATGAAAAGTTGCCCAAAATTTGCCAAAATAATGTTAATAATTAAAATTCAGCAAAATGACAAATTAAGACTAAAAATGACGAACGGACTAAAATAAATAAAAGTTGGTCAATTCCGGAAATTCGGTAGAAAATCTGATTATTCCCCATTTTCCTATAAATATGAGCTTTCCTCCTCATATCTTAAGTTTGAAACTTTGGCTCTCCTCCTTCTCTCTCTAAGAATTCCACCTTCTCTCTAGCATTTCTCTTAATCGAACCGTCGGATTCTCGTGATTTATACGCCATCGGTTAGATATCGTCGAGCTCTACACGAATCTACCATAGCATGTTTGATTTCGTCCGGATTTAAGGTAAAAATCGCCCTTTTTCTGACTTTTAGTTTGGTTTTGAAGAACAAATTCGAGTTTGCTCTTTTTCCCTTCATTTGAGGCTGATTTGCTCCCGTTTAGGACTTGTATTTGCTTGGAAATCATCCATAGTTGAAGGATATATCTTGGACGAAGGTTAGTAGCCATTTCTCTATCATTTATGTTCATATTTAGTTGATAAATCCTGGAAAATCGTTGAACATGTAGAACAGATTCGAAATAGCATTGTTTAGACTCGAAATCCACAAATTCGAATCTATAAGGTTTCGAATCTGTGTGTGTGTTTCGAATCTGAGTGTGTGTCTCGAGTCTGCATGTTGCCTTCGAATCTATAAGGTTTTCGAATCTGTGAGTGTGTTTCGAGTCTGCATGTTGCCTTCGAATCTATAAGGTTTTCGAATCTGTGTGTGTGTTTCGAATCTGTGTGTGTGTATGTTTCGAATCTGAGTGTGTGTCTCGAGTCTGCATGTTGCCTTCGAATCTATGTGTATTTCGAATCTATAGATTCGAATTATACACTATTCGAATCTGTCTCCCTTAAATTCGAATCTGATCCTGTTCCAAGTCTAAGATTAATTTCCAAAATCAGATTAAATTAGTAATCATCCTAAGGAAATTGAAAGTATTGTTTGATTATGCTAAAACTCTCAAGTTCAAAATGCATACCTATTATATACTCAAATTAATTAATTGACTCTGTATGAACCCTTAGAAATTGTATGTCATGTTTCACCTTGCTAGTATTACGATTGGCTTTGTTCCAAGGCCACACATCTATAAGAAGATGAATCGTATTAATCTGTTAAGAATAGACTCACCTTGGGACAATAGGAATTACCTCCGATTTGATAGTAAGAAATGACAATAACCTGAGTTGAAACTAGGGTTATATAGATCATGTTACAGATTTGACATTAATATGCCAGATTTGAAACTAAACTGCAGGAAACCGCCGATTTGACAGAGTAAACTGAACAGCTTAATTCGTTAAGCATTATTATCTGACAAAGGACTACTGTGAGTGACAGATTTCGTTATTACCTACATATGTTTCGATACTTATTGGTGAATGTCATTGACTGTATGGAAACTTTCGATTGTTGTTGCATGTTTCTTTAATACTATATTGTATCATAGAGACGTATTTGACATTACTAAAGCTTGACACTTGAATTGCCCTGATTGCATGTTCACTTTTACATTTTATGTAAACACTTATCATGCTTACTGCTTACTTGATTGTTCATATATTGCCGCTGCATACTGCATTATCCGACAGGACCGAATGTGAGATCTCCATTCACAGGAGGGAATTCTGCAGATTCCTTTCCTATATGACTTGTTTCCATACACCTCCCGTAGGGCTTCAGCCTTACACATGGGAATACTGACTGGGTTGTCTCCCAACCTTTTGCCGTCTCTGACGTATTGACTTGCCGGCAGGAACTGATAGTATGTTATATATGTGTGTGGTAGTTAATGGAACTCTGTTATCTCACTAAGCTATGATAGCTTACTCTGTCATGACATCTTTCTTTTCAGGAAAAGCTGTTAAGGCTAAGAATATAGCAGGTAGTTCGTCCCAGGCTAAGTGAATCTGGACATCGATGAATAGCATACTTATGGACTTTTGTTGATGCCTATTTTGACAAGATGATGCGGTCTCGGGTAGCTTGTTCAGTCTTCCGCACTCTGATTGAAGATGTAGAAGCTAGTTTCGACCACCATTTGATTTTTAAATTATTGCTATAATTCTGTATTCAGGATGATGGACCTGTGGTATCAAACTATTAGTAACATTTATTACTTAATGAAATGAAATATTATGACGTGTACTGTTTGTGGTAACTTGGATGTTACAAAGTTGGTATCAGAGCAGCAGTTTAATCATCGGATTGGCCACCCGATACTTAAACTACTGGTATGATATGGACTATGTGACTCTGAATTCCCGAACAAGTCACCGAGGCCTAGGGTAACCTAATTAGTAAAGGACTACCCACACAACTTGACCTAAGATAGGCAAATGATGACTGATAGGATGGGGAAGGGATTGACTGCTTAATACTGACTTGACCTTGACTTGACTTTGACTTGACTTTGTATCTGCCTGATTGACTGACTGCCTTCATATCTATGAAATTAGATATGATTATCTGATGTAGGAATTATGACTTGAATTGTGCTTATTTGAATCAGGAAATAATAAGCTATTTCCTTTATATTTTTTTCAGCCAATGGCTGATAAAAATCCGACTGTTGCCGGTTCCTCAAGGGTTGATAAAGCTGCTGATGCTGCAGCTGATCAACACAAAGAATCTGTTCACGTAGAAGACTTAGGCACTGACCCTGAGAACACTGCTAATGACTCAAGCAGTACTGCCACCCCTGTGCCTCCCCAACAGGCTCAATTGATTGACCTTGTTCATAAGTTGAATGAGGATAACCGTAGGCAAATGCAGCTTATGATGGATAGGAACCGACTGCAGACTGATATGGCAGTTGAAGACAGATTTAGGGAGATTAAGGACTTGCTGACCAAGGGTAAAGCAGTGATGCAGACTGACGAAGCAAACCAGCGCGAAATGGAATTTAAGCGCCGTGAGGAAGAACTTAGGTTGCGAGAACTTAAGTTACAAGAATTAGAACTGAAGCATAGGGAAGAAATGTTAGCAAAGCCAAAGAAAGACAGGAAGAGGAAGCATAGACATGTGTCCTCTGATGAAAGTGAGACTGACTCCTCTGACCATCACGTTAAGGTAGGACGTGAGTGTACGTTTGTTGATTTCAAAAAGTGTGGAGCTCGTACGTTTGCGGGGTCATCTGATCCTGTTAAGGCTATGGACTGGGTCGCGAATGTGGAGAAAGCGTTCAAACTCTCCAAGTGTAATGAGGAAGACAAGGTGACGTTTGCAACAGGAATGTTGGAAGATGGAGCTGGCCGTTGGTGGAAGTCGATTACGAATCCCATGTCTGAAGCAATGGAGAAATCCATTACTTGGGAACAATTTAAGATTCATTTGAAGGAGAAATACTGCCCCCAGGATGTTAAGCGCCAGATGGAGAAAACCCTGCTATCGTTTCAGCAAGGTACAAAGTCCGTAACAGATTATGAGCTGGAATTTACCAGGCTCTCGCTATTATCTGATCACCCTGTTGATACCGACGAAAGGAGAAGGGATTTGTTTGTGGATGGTCTGGATCGAGAAATCCGGAAGTTTGTGAAGTCCGGCAGACCGAAAAGTTATATTGAGGCAGTGGAAATTGCTAGGGTAGGTGAGCTTGAAATCTATCCTGAGCGCGCATGTCCTTTCATTGCCAAATCTAATAAGAAGGAGAAATCTGAGAAAGCTGAAAGGAAGTATGAAAGTTCGAAGAAGGGAGATAAGCAGTCTTCCAAGAAAGCAAAGTCATATGCTGTAACCTCGGCGCCAAAGCCTGCTTGTCCTCGCTGCAAGCAGATTCATGAAGGAAAGTGCGATCCTGCATTCGTTAAGTGCTATTGCTGTAGGCAGAATGGTCACGACCGATCGGAATGTCCCAAGCGCAGTGAAGCTTGCCGAAACTGCATTACGTTGGGGCACCATGCTAAAGACTGTACCCGACCCCGATTTGTTCCACCGCCTGCATCTTCACCGCAACAATCAGTCAAGGGTTCCTCTGCTCCGAGAAATCAACCGAGAGCCTTCCAGATGACAGCCGAAGAGGCAAAAGAGACTGCTGATGTCGTCACTGGTACATTTCTTGTTAATGATATGCCTGCTTTGATCCTATTTGACTCTGGCTCTAATCTGTCGTATGTGTCTGAAAAGTTTGCTAAACAGTTTGATTTTGCCCCTGAAATGTTGCCTGTGCCCTTAGACATAGAAACTGCTAGCTCGAAATTTGTGACTGTGAATAGAGTCTTTCGTTCCTGTAAGCTAGTAATCGATGACCTCTCCTCGGACATTGACCTGATACCGATGTGGATTAGAGAGTTCGATGTTATTATAGGAATGGACTGGCTAATAATGAACAATGCTGAAATCATTTGTGCTAAAAGGATAATTAGAATTAGAACCCCCGAAGGAAGTGAACGTTACGTTTATGGCGAAAGAAGAACCCGAGATTTAGGTCTCATTTCTGTAATGAAAGCCCGAAAGTGCCTAACCAAAGGTTGTTCCGCCTATTTAGCATATGCCATAGATGCTAGAGAAGTTAAAAAGACCATGTCTGATGTACCCGTAGTTCAAGAATTCCCTGATGTATTCCCGGATGACATCTCTGGTTTGCCACCAGATCGTCAAATCGAATTCCATATTGACCTCGTACCGGGTGCTGCTCCTATCGCGAAAGCTCCTTATCGTCTTGCTCCGAATGAAATGAAGGAGATGATGAGTCAGTTGCAGGAACTATTGGAAAAAGGATTTATTCGTCCGAGTACTTCTCCTTGGGGTGCTCCGGTTCTTTTCGTTAAGAAGAAGGATGGTACTTTCCGCATGTGTATCGATTATCGGGAGTTAAATAAAGTAACTATTAAGAACCGATACCCTCTGCCTAGAATTGACGACTTGTTTGATCAACTGCAAGGGGCTAGCTACTTCTCAAAGATTGATCTCCGATCTGGATATCATCAACTCAAAGTATTTGAGTCTGACGTACCGAAGACTGCTTTTCGTACTCGTTACGGCCATTTTGAGTTTCTAGTAATGCCGTTCGGTCTCACAAATGCCCCGGCTGCATTTATGGACCTTATGAATAGAGTATGTAGTCCAATGCTGGATAAATCAGTGATAGTCTTCATTGATGACATCTTGATTTACTCTAAGTCTGAATCTGACCATGCGATGCATTTGCGAGAATTGCTAGAATTGTTACGAAAGGAGCGACTCTACGCAAAATTCTCCAAATGTGAATTCTGGTTACGCCAGGTACAATTTTTAGGACATATTATCTCGGGTGAGGGGATAGCCGTAGATCCATCAAAGGTTGATGCGGTTCAGAAGTGGGAAGCGCCGAAAAATGTATCTGAAGTTCGAAGTTTCTTGGGTTTAGCGGGCTATTACCGAAGATTTATCCGTGATTTCTCCAAGATTGCGGTGCCTTTAACCAGTCTGACGAAAAAGGAAGTTAAGTTTGAATGGAATGAATCACAAGATCGAGCTTTTGAGACCCTGAAGCGTAAGTTAATTGAAGCACCGATTTTGGCCTTACCCGAGGGAAATGATGATTTTGTAGTTTATAGTGATGCTTCAAGGATGGGATTAGGCTGTGTACTGATGCAAAGGGATAAAGTAATTGCCTACGCATCAAGGCAGCTAAAGACGCATGAGAAGAATTATCCAACGCATGACTTGGAGCTTGCAGCCGTACCCTTTGCATTGAAGATTTGGCGACATTATCTGTATGGGACCAGGTGTAAATTATATACGGATCACAAAAGTCTGAAGTATATATTTGACCAAAAAGAGCTGAATATGCGACAAAGGCGATCTATGGAATTGATAAAAGACTATGACTGTGAGATTCTTTACCATCCTGGTAAAGCAAACATTGTAGCAGATGCCCTAAGCCGCAAAACCGGACAAGACATTTATGCCCGATGTTATGCTTTGACTTCTGTTGTTTTGGAGTCTGCTTTGCCTGAGTCGATTATTGCCGCTCAAACCGAAGCCATTCGGGATGAGAACTTGAAATCTGAACGTATGGTTACATATGTGACCAAGCTGACTTTTGATAATCGTGGTCTTAGACGGTTCATGGATAGAATATGGATTCCCAGACTAGGAGGTATTCGTGATCAAATTCTGTCGGAGGCTCATATGTCAAAATTTTCGATTCACCCTGGTTCTACTAAAATGTATCAAGACTTGAGGACGGAATATTGGTGGCCTGGAATGAAGAAAGACGTAGGTCGATATGTAGAAAATTGTATGACTTGTTTACAAGTTAAATCTGAGCATCAGAAGCCGTATGGGGAACTTCAACCATTGCCAATCCCGGAATGGAAGTGGGACCACATAACTATGGACTTTGTGACGAAGCTGCCCAGGACTAAGCGAAATCATGACTCTATATGGGTAATAGTGGATCGACTTACTAAGTCTGCTCATTTCCTACCCATACATGAAGATGAACGCCTCGAAAAGCTAGCTGAATTGTACATGAAGGAAATCGTGACTAGACATGGTGTGCCTTTGTCTATAGTATCTGACCGTGACAGCAGATTTACTTCTCGTTTTTGGAAGGCTTTTCAGAATGGCCTAGGTACCGAACTTAAGATGAGCACCGCCTATCATCCCGAAACGGACGGGCAAAGTGAAAGAACGATTTTGACCTTGGAAGATATGTTACGTGCCTGTGTGATTGATCTCGGTGGAAGTTGGGATACTCACCTGCCGTTTGTGGAGTTTGCTTATAACAATAGTTATCATTCGACTATTGGTATGCCTCCCTATCAGCTTTTGTATGGACGTCGATGCCGAACTCCAACCTGTTGGAGAGAAACAGGTGAACGCCCGATCTCTGGACCAGCTATTTTGCAAGAAGCTCACGACCAGTTACAGTTGATTCGACAGCGGATTCAGACCTCCCAAGACAGACAAAAGAAGTATCATGATAGAAGACGGAAACCAATTGAATTTGGAATTGGAGATAAAGTGTTGCTGAAAGTTTCGCCAAGAAAAGGGATAGTAAGGTTCGGCAAACGGGGGAAGTTAAGTCCTCGATTTGTTGGCCCTTTCGAAATTCTCGAACGTGTGGGGCTACAAGCCTACAGATTGAATTTGCCTGCTGAAATGTCTGGAATTCATGATGTATTTCACGTGAGTAATCTGCGAAAGTGTTTAGTTGATGCTGAAGCTGCGATTCCTTGGAAAGAAGTGCAAATTGACGAGCAGTTGCGATACGAAGAAGAGCCCGAACGTGTAATTGACCATAAAGTTTCGAAATTGCGCAATAAGGAAATCCCAATGGTGTTAGTTCAATGGAAATATCACAAGGGATCTGCGCAAACTTGGGAACGAGAAGATGAGATTAGGCAAAAGTATCCGAAATTATTTCTGTCTTAGTTGATTCCGAGGACGGAATCAATTTAACGGGGGAAGATTGTAACAGCCCGTAATTTATTAAATATAAATTACAGCATCCGACTTTGGATAATAAAGCAATTTTATCCAAATATTAGTAATTAACCGAAAACATGAATCTTAAATAATTAATTATGAAAAGTTGCCCAAAATTTGCCAAAATAATGTTAATAATTAAAATTCAGCAAAATGACAAATTAAGACTAAAAATGACGAACGGACTAAAATAAATAAAAGTTGGTCAATTCCGGAAATTCGGTAGAAAATCTGATTATTCCCCATTTTCCTATAAATATGAGCTTTCCTCCTCATATCTTAAGTTTGAAACTTTGGCTCTCCTCCTTCTCTCTCTAAGAATTCCACCTTCTCTCTATCATTTCTCTTAATCGAACCGTCGGATTCTCGTGATTTATACGCCATCGGTTAGATATCGTCGAGCTCTACACGAATCTACCATAGCATGTTTGATTTCGTCCGGATTTAAGGTAAAAATCGCCCTTTTTCTGACTTTTAGTTTGGTTTTGAAGAACAAATTCGAGTTTGCTCTTTTTCCCTTCATTTGAGGCTGATTTGCTCCCGTTTAGGACTTGTATTTGCTTGGAAATCATCCATAGTTGAAGGATATATCTTGGACGAAGGTTAGTAGCCATTTCTCTATCATTTATGTTCATATTTAGTTGATAAATCCTGGAAAATCGTTGAACATGTAGAACAGATTCGAAATAGCATTGTTTAGACTCGAAATCCACAAATTCGAATCTATAAGGTTTCGAATCTGTGTGTGTGTTTCGAATCTGAGTGTGTGTCTCGAGTCTGCATGTTGCCTTCGAATCTATAAGGTTTTCGAATCTGTGAGTGTGTTTCGAGTCTGCATGTTGCCTTCGAATCTATAAGGTTTTCGAATCTGTGTGTGTGTTTCGAATCTGTGTGTGTGTATGTTTCGAATCTGAGTGTGTGTCTCGAGTCTGCATGTTGCCTTCGAATCTATGTGTATTTCGAATCTATAGATTCGAATTATACACTATTCGAATCTGTCTCCCTTAAATTCGAATCTGATCCTGTTCCAAGTCTAAGATTAATTTCCAAAATCAGATTAAATTAGTAATCATCCTAAGGAAATTGAAAGTATTGTTTGATTATGCTAAAACTCTCAAGTTCAAAATGCATACCTATTATATACTCAAATTAATTAATTGACTCTGTATGAACCCTTAGAAATTGTATGTCATGTTTCACCTTGCTAGTATTACGATTGGCTTTGTTCCAAGGCCACACATCTATAAGAAGATGAATCGTATTAATCTGTTAAGAATAGACTCACCTTGGGACAATAGGAATTACCTCCGATTTGATAGTAAGAAATGACAATAACCTGAGTTGAAACTAGGGTTATATAGATCATGTTACAGATTTGACATTAATATGCCAGATTTGAAACTAAACTGCAGGAAACCGCCGATTTGACAGAGTAAACTGAACAGCTTAATTCGTTAAGCATTATTATCTGACAAAGGACTACTGTGAGTGACAGATTTCGTTATTACCTACATATGTTTCGATACTTATTGGTGAATGTCATTGACTGTATGGAAACTTTCGATTGTTGTTGCATGTTTCTTTAATACTATATTGTATCATAGAGACGTATTTGACATTACTAAAGCTTGACACTTGAATTGCCCTGATTGCATGTTCACTTTTACATTTTATGTAAACACTTATCATGCTTACTGCTTACTTGATTGTTCATATATTGCCGCTGCATACTGCATTATCCGACAGGACCGAATGTGAGATCTCCATTCACAGGAGGGAATTCTGCAGATTCCTTTCCTATATGACTTGTTTCCATACACCTCCCGTAGGGCTTCAGCCTTACACATGGGAATACTGACTGGGTTGTCTCCCAACCTTTTGCCGTCTCTGACGTATTGACTTGCCGGCAGGAACTGATAGTATGTTATATATGTGTGTGGTAGTTAATGGAACTCTGTTATCTCACTAAGCTATGATAGCTTACTCTGTCATGACATCTTTCTTTTCAGGAAAAGCTGTTAAGGCTAAGAATATAGCAGGTAGTTCGTCCCAGGCTAAGTGAATCTGGACATCGATGAATAGCATACTTATGGACTTTTGTTGATGCCTATTTTGACAAGATGATGCGGTCTCGGGTAGCTTGTTCAGTCTTCTGCACTCTGATTGAAGATGTAGAAGCTAGTTTCGACCACCATTTGATTTTTAAATTATTGCTATAATTCTGTATTCAGGATGATGGACCTGTGGTATCAAACTATTAGTAACATTTATTACTTAATGAAATGAAATATTATGACGTGTACTGTTTGTGGTAACTTGGATGTTACATCTTATCACCATCAATTCAACCTCCATCTTTTGCCTATAAATAGAGAGTTTCCCTTTCATATTATTCACACCAAAACCCTTGTTTTTCTCTCTAAAAACCGGATCCCACACACACACACACTACAAACATTTTCATTCAAGTGTTCTTGGTGAAATTCAAGTGTTCTTGGTCCAAATCTTGCAAGAGTTCCAACTTTTTCTCAATTTCATACTCCAAATACATCAAAGTAAGTAAATACTAAGTTATTTCATCATATATTTATGTTTATATAAGTCTTGCATAATATATATAATCACCAACAACAACAAGTTTCATAAAAACTCAAGTTTATAAGTTTCTAGTTTTATTTTTAAGTTGTTTCTTTAAATGTGTTTATGAATATATGAACACATTATAAAAGTGTTAATATTATGAAAACATATGATATATATGTGTTTTTATAACTATTATGACTTTTATACAAGTAGTCTTTGAATAAACAACAAGAATCATAAGTTGTTTTAAGTTTATAAACTACGGATTTTCGGCAGAAACTTTATATCGACTTTGAAAAATCATAACTAATTCATAACTCAACAAAATGAGTTGATTCTTGTCTCAAAGGTTAGATCTATGTCTTAACTATATATCTGTAATTTTTCATAATTTATTTTGGAGTTTAAGACCTCCAGAAATTATTTGGGAAACCGAAAGTTTGACAGCTCAAAAATGGCCAACATAGGGTTTTTAACGAGCCTTTTCACCAACCTAAACATCTCGAAAAATGGCCGTTCTTGATTCTAAAAATCCTTTGTATATAGTAGTTTAATGTCCTAGAAAACCAAAGTTTAAAACATTTTGGAGCTTGGTCAAAAACAGCCTCAAAGTAGGCCGAAAAACCTCCGAAAAAGCTGGAAAATTATATATATATAAACTTGACGTTTTAAGCGCATTTAATTTATAAACTTGTAATGTTGGGTGATTTAAGAAATAAAAATCTATAAATATGTATATATATCATCATATATTAGAGGTATTAAGTCTTTATTATCATTTAGGACCCGTTTAATCTCACTCGGTGCATCATCCTTCATTTTACGCTAAAAAGCACCTTACACTAGTTTTACCATCACACGCTCGGTGAGTTCTCATAGCCCCTATTTTAACACTGTTATGTTTTGGGGATGAAATACATGCTTCATTTTTATATGGACACGGAAATATTTTCATTTCTATTATGTATTACACATTGGGTTCCATTAGCTCTGATATCATGAACCGTTAATTGCATTTATTTGTAAGCGCGAATATATTGTGGATAGATCTATTGGGAGTCATGTCCCCCACTCGGGTTAGTTGGATTGGCTAACAGCGGGTGAATATATATTCAACAAACGATATTACGTATGGTGATACTGCACAGAGCAAATTCATTTCAAATTAAGCTTCGGTTGCATGATGGTTTATATGTAATACATAACAAGGGATTTATGATTTTATAAATTCAATCTCTATTATTGTTGTCCATACAAGTCAGATTTACGTGTAAACCTATGAGCTCACCAACAATTTTTGTTGACGTATTTTAGCGTGTATTTTCAGGAAATTAAGACAAGTATGCCTCGGACGTATTTTACTTTCAGGCTTCCGCATCCATGGAGTCGCATGCATATTCAATTTAACGAAGATTTAGCTGCATTATTTTGGATATTTTAATTATGTAATTAAATCTCTGTATTTGTGCGAACTTCATTTCTCATTTCAAACTATGTAAAACATTACTATGCTTTAAAGCTTTAACGATGTATTTTAAAAACGTCCATATAGTGGTCGTTCATTATGATTATGGTTACGCTTCCGCACTCGTCACGCCTCGCTGCCAACCGGAGTAGCAGGGTGTGACAGATTGGTAACAGAGCCATAGTTATAGTGAACTAGGTTGCATTACTACCCTAGACTATAACTGTTACAAAAACTAAACTTTCTTCAAGAACTGTGAACACATATATGGACCCTGATGACAATAACATGTCGAAATTCACCCCTAGGGAAAGGGTGAGACTAGCACAACGGGAGTCTATCCCAGTACCTGCCCATCAACCAAGCCCGCCGCAGTAGTTACGGGCAAGCATAGGACAGTGGGGATGGATGTCTCACACTCTCCAAGAGTGGAGAAACGAGGAGGGGATCCAAATCCAGTTTGAAGTCAGAACACCATCTTCCTCTCAAGTGCCGACACTTACCTAGAAATCTATGTAACAAACGATGCCCTTGTTGGTGGCAAGGGCCGCCAGACACGACCTCCAATTTCGACAAAATCCACCAAGAGGTCGGAGAGATCTTTGCAAGGATTAAGCAGGAGGCAATGCAAACCACCAATAAACCTTAGGCCAACCAGAATACCCAGGCGATTTAACAAGACGGAATCGACGAATTGTGTAACATCCGGCACTAAACCAGGTTAGCAACAATGACCTAATCTGTATTTAATAGCCAATTATACCCTAATCAGTGGTCATTAGAAATTAATCAAGTGATTAACAAGGGTTATTAGAAAATTCAACTCAATTAGAATCAAATTCATCGGTGCGATGAATCGGGAAATCAATTAATCCGATCAATTTACGATATGAGGGATTAATTCAACTAAGTACATAATTAAATTATGATTAGTGACACTAATCATATACTAATACAATTACTTAACATTAATTATGCAAGACTAAAACAATTCATTAAAACAATGCATTCAAAAGTATTTATGAATTTACAAGAAAAGGGAAATACAAGAATACATTCTAAATACTTTTATACAAAAAAATATATATAAATACATGAAAATAATCCATAAAAATCTGGTCATAGGGTAGTACTACCCAAGATTTGATTTCAATTTTTTATTTCCCAACTCCATAACCTTTCATAATCAAATCTTTCACACCCCATTCTCCTTTCATTTCAACATGATCTTACACTCCACCTCCATTTGAAAGACCAAGACTTTGCCTATAAATAGAGGGCTTCCTTTTCACTATTTTCACACCAAAATATCTCTTTCTCTCCTCTCAAAACCGGATCCCACACACACACACACTACAAACATTTTCATTCAAGTGTTCTTGGTGAAATTCAAGTGTTCTTGGTGAACTTCAAGTGTTCTTGGTTCAAATCTTGCAAGAGTTCCAACTTCTTCTCAATTTCATACTCCAAATACATCAAAGTAAGTAAATACTAACTTATTTCATCATATATTTATGTTTATATAAGTCTTGCATAATATATATAATCACCAACAACAACAAGTTTCATAAAAACTCAAGTTTATAAGTTTCTAGTTTTATTTTTTTAAGTTGTTTCTTTAAATGTGTTTATGAATATATGAACACATTATAAAAGTGTTAATATTATGAAAACATGTGATATATATGTGTTTTTATAACTATTATGACTTTTATACAAGTAGTCTTTGAATAAACAACAAGAATCATAAGTTGTTTCAAGTTTATAAACTACGGATTTTCGGCAGAAAATTTATATCGACTTTGAAAAATCATAACTAAATCATAACTCAACGAAATGAGTTGATTCTTATCTCAAAAGTTAGATCTTTGTCTTAACTATAGATCTGCAATTTTTCATAATTTATTTTGAAGTTTAAGACCTCCAGAAATTATTTGAGAAACCGAAAGTTTGACAGCTGAAAAATGGTCAACATAGCGTTTTTAACGAGATTTTTCACCAACCTAAACAACTCGAAAAATGGCCGTTCTTGATTTTAAAAATCCTTTGTATATAGTAGTTTAATGTCCTAGAAAACCAAAGTCTAAAACATTTTGGACCTTGGTCAAAAACAGCCTCAAAGTAGGCCGAAAAACCTCCGAAAAAGCTGGAAAATTGTATATATATATAAACTTGACGTTTTAAGCGCACTTTATTTATAAACTTGTAATGTTGGGTGATTTAAGACATAAAAATCTATAAATATACATATTATCATATATTAGTGATATTAAGTCCTTATCATCATTTAGGACTCGGTTAAACACCTCCGGTTTCATCACCCATCAAACAACGCACTTTTGCATTTTTGCGCGTCGTTTTGCCATCACAAGTTCGGTGAGTCTTCATAGCCCCTATTTTTCACTATCTATTGGGGTGGAAATACATGCACTGTTTTTCATATGGACATCAAAACTGTTTATTTCTTATATGTATTACATGTTCGGATTCCATCAGCCCTTATATCATGAACCGTTAATTGCATTTATTTGTAAGCGCGAGTATATTGTGGATAGATCTATTGGGAGTCATGTCCCCCATTCGTGTTAGCTCGGTTCGGCTAACAGCGAGTGCATATATATTCAACACACGGTATTACGTATGGGAATACTGCACAGGGCAAACTCATTCTAATTAAGCTTCGGTTGCATGATGGTTTATGTAATACATACACGGAATTTATGATTTTATAAATTCAACTCATCTGATAATGTCCATACAACTGGTCTTTTCGCGTAAACCTATGAGCTCACCAACAATTTTTGTTGACGTATTTTAGCATGTATTTTCAGGTAATTAAGGCAAGTATGCCTTCAGAAGTAACCACTTTCAGGCTTCCGCACTTAAGGAGTCGCATTCTTTTTCAAACCGTCGGAGATTTATTTGCATTATTTTGGATAATTTAATTATGTATTCAAATCTCTGTACCTTGCGAACTACTCTTTATTATTTACGGGTTATGTAAAACGTTTCTACCTTTTAAGGTTATATCGATGTATTTTTGAAAACGTCCATATAGTGGTCGTTCATTATGATTATGGTCACGCTTCCGCACTCGTCACGCCTCGCTGCCAACCGGGGTAGCAGGGTGTGACAGATTGGTATCAGAGCCATAGTTATAGTGAACTAGGTTGCATTAGTACCTAGACTATAACTGTTACAAAAACTAAACTTTCTTCAAGAACTGTGAACACATATATGGACCCTGATGACAATAACATGTCGAAATTCACCCCTAGGGAAAGGGTGTCACTAGCACAACGGGAGTCTATCCCAGTACCTGCCCATCAGCCAAGCCCGCCGCAGTAGTAACCAGCAAGCATAGAACAGTGGGGATGGATGCCTCACACTCTCCAAGAGTGGAGAAACGAGGAGGGGATCCAAATCCAGTTTGAAGTCAGAACACCATCTTCCTCTCAAGTGCCGACACTTACCTAGAAACCTATGTAACAAACGATGCCCCTGTTGGTGGCAAGGGCCGCCAGACACGACCTCCAATTTCGACAAAATCCACCAAGAGGTCGGTGAGATCTTTGCAAGGATTAAGTAGGAGGCAATGCAAACCACCAATAAACCTTAGGCCAACCAGAATACCCAGGCGATTTAACAAGACGGAATCGACGAATTGTGACAGCACCTAGCGGAGCACAAAGCCCACACTGCAGAACTAACCCAATGACTTAACGCTCTGGAGTACGAGGAAACCCCGGAGGCATCTCTTTATAGTATTTCTCTAGGCTTTACTATCTGATATATCTTAGGGTAAATAAGGCTTAAGAATTTATCAGAAAATATCGACCATATCATATACAAAGATTAAGTATCAAGAACTTTTATGAGGAATTAAGTTTTAACTACAACTCTGCGTAGGAAAAGATAAAGCTGTGACTATCTGCCTAAGAAATTTCAAACCCGTTGACTTATCCTCATACCCCATTAGATACCACTTATGCATTTCTACTATTTGATACTGGTGCTGATAGGAGCTTTATATCCACTAAGTTCACTAAGCAGATAAATTCCATTAAGTGCTACTTATGCTATTGAGGTTGATGACAGTGAGACGCTTAAGACAAATAATATAAGTCGAGGATGCTCCTTAGAATTAGTAGGCCGACTCTTTGAAACAGACATGATACCCATCAAACTGGGAAGTGTTTACCTGGTCATAGGCATGGATTGGCTATCGAAAATCGTGTGGAAATAGTATGCAACAAGAACACAGTTCATATACCTTTAGCCAATAAGAAGGTCCTTACTGTCCAACGCAAAGCATGAAATACCAAAGTAAGCATCATCTCTAGCATTAGGACCCTGAAGTGTGGATAGAGAGGGAGCCAAAGGGAAAGCGGCTCGAAAATATTCTTATTATTTATGGTTACCCCAAAGTTTTTCCAGAACACTTACCTGAACTCCCAACATCGAGGCAACTCAAATTCAAAAATAGGCCTAGTATCAGCTGCGAATCGTCCAACCAACTGTAGTAGCTCTTAGATAAAAGTTTTATCAAACCGAGTTCCTCGCTCTAGAGGAGCTCCAGTTTTGTTCATAAAGAAGAAGAATGGAACCTTCAGAATGTGCATCAATTACTAAGAGCTAGATAAACTAAAAGAACCGACACCCGCTCACAAGGATCAATGACTTATTTGACCAAACTCCAAGAATTAAGCTTCTGTTAGAAGATCGACCTAAGGTCTGGTTATCATCAGGTTAGAGTTCGCAAGAAAGATATTTCAAAGACAGCCTTCAGATTCCGTTTCGGTCAACATAAATTCCTATTAATGCCGTTGGGATTAACCTGTGCCCCAACGATACTCATGGACCTCATTAGGTGTGCAAACCTTATCTAGACAAATTCGTGATTGTATTCTTGAATGACTTCTTAATCTACTCACGAAACAAGGAGGAGCACGAGCAAACATTTAAGACTGATTCTAGAGTTGTTAAAGAAAGAACAACTATATGCCAAGCTTTCTAAGTTTGACTTTTGACTAAGATAGGTAAGATTTCTCAGTCACGTGATCAATAGTAAAGGAATCCAAGTTGACCCCGCCAAGATCGAGACTATCAGAAATTGGTTAACTCTTAGAACCCCCATAAAAATACGACGGTCCTTAAGACTTGCCACTTATTATAAGCAATTATCAGAAATTTCTCTAAGTTCACCAGAGCTCTAACAAAACTGACCCGAAAGGACATTAAGTATGATTGGAGCAAGGATCAGGAGATATCATTTCAGTTATTAAAGCACAAACTGTGCAGCGCGCCTATTTTGTCCATACCTAAGAGGAACGAGAAATTTATAGATTAGTATGACACTTCACACAATGGGTTGATATAGAAAGATAGGTCATAGCTTATGCTTTATGAAAACTTAAGGTTCACTAGGTGATTTACACAACGCATGATCTGGATCTTGAAGCAGTAGTCTTTATCCTTGGAGACATTAGTTGTACGGTATGAAGTGTATTGTATTCACAGACCATAAGAGCCTCCAACACATCTCGAACGAGAAAGAGTCGAATACGAAGTAGTACCGTTGGATGGAACTAATAAGTAATTGTAACCGTGAAAATTCGTTATCACCTGAGGAAAACTAATGAGCTAAGCCGTTAAGAGTACAAGTGGATAAATAGTTTAGGATAAGGGCTAGTAAAAATCGATATTTCGTGAATAGAATATGATTACTCTGTTTGGTGGAATAAGAAAGCTGACTATGGATGAAGGACACAAATTAAGATATGTCGTTCACCCCGGATCCGATAAAATGTATCATGACCTTAAGGAGCTGTACGGGTGGCCTAACATGAAGGATGACATTGCCACATATGTCAACAAATTCCTAACATGCTCCAAAGTTAAGACAAACATAAGAAACCATTTGAGTATTAGTCGATCGCCTAACAAAATCCGCACATTCCTACCAATAAAGAAGAACAATAGAATGAATAAGCCAGTCCAAACGTACCTCAAGGAAGTCATCTCCGGACACGGAGTGCCTATTTAAATCATTTCGAATACGAATAGCAGATTTACATATAGGCTTTTGGCAATTATTACTACAAGCTTTGGATACAAACTTGGACATGAGTACCACTTATCACCCTCAGACCAATGGTCAGAATAATAGAACGATCCAAACCCTAGAACACACATTAAGAGCCTGTGTAATGGATACTCAATTGCGTTAGTGGAATTAATAACTACAATAGCTATCACTCGAGTATTAAAGCTGCTCCATTTGAGGCCCTCTACGGGCGAAAGTGTCGATCGCCGATTTGTCGGGTAGGAGTAGGAAATAGCCAAATCACTGGCCCTAAGACCATTCACGAAACTACCAAAAGGATAGTACAGATACGGAATTGACTAAAAGTTGCCTGCGATGGTAAGAAAGTTATGCAGATGAAAATACAAAATCCCTTGAGTTCTAATTAGGAGAACAAGTATTGATGAAAGTCTTGCCATGGAAGGGCGTGTTACGATTTGGGAAACAAGGATTGTCACACCCTGCTACCTTGGTTGGCAGCGAGTCGTGACGAGTGCGGAAGCGTAACCATAATTATAACGAACGACCACTAAATGGACGTTTTCGAAATAATACGTCATTAAAATTTAAGAATGTAATAATGTTTTACAAAATGAAAGAAATGAAGTTCGCGTAATACAGAGATTTTAATACATAATTAATGCGTCCAAAAATAATGCAGTCAAATCTCCGTTAGTTTCGAAATATGCATGCGACTCCATGAAATGCGGAAGCTTGAAAGTTGGTGTATCCGAAGGCACACTTGCCTTAATTACCTGAAAATACATGCTAAAATACGTCAACAAAATTGTTGGTGAGTTCATAGGTTTACACGAAAAGACCAGTTGTATGGACATTATCAGATGCGTTGAATTTTTAAAAATCATAAATTCCATGAGATGTATTACGTAAACCATCATGTCACCGAAGCTTAATTAGAATGAGTTTTGCCCCGAGCAGTATTCCCAAAATACCGTGTGTTGAATATATATGCACCCGCTGTTAGCTAAACCACTAACCCGAGTGGGGGACATGACTCCCAATAGATCTATCCACAATATATTCGCGCTTGCAAACAAATGCAACTAACGATTTCATGATATAAGGGCAGAAATCACATATGTAATACATAATAGAATCGAGAAGTTTTTGTGTCCATATAAAAACGAAGCATGTATTTCATCCCAAAACATAATAATGGAAAAAATGGGACTATGAAGACTCACCTTGTTGGTTTTTGATGATGTTTTTGGATCTGTGTTAAGCACTTGTTCGGATGGTCGAGACTCGTCCTAATATTTTTACGAGTTCGGGTCAATATCATTATAATACGTGTTGGAGTACTTCGTAATCGTTTTTATGTACTTGTGATGTATGAATTATTTTTGTGGGGTGTTATACGTGAATATCGATTTATGGATATTTATTTTCTAAAATGGTTTGCATGCATGCATACTCACGTATATATGTACATATATATATGTTTATACGAAAATGCATACATATATATACGAGCATGTGCATTATTATGAAAAAAAGTATTCATACATTTTGCATGGAAAATTATCACGAGTATTATGAAAACCGATTTGTAAATGAAAAATATTACATTTTTAGTAAATATCTTTAATTTTTCATGTTTTATATATTTTTAAGGTGGAAAATAAAATGAATGAGAAAAACTTACAGAAGTTGAAGAATGCTTTTGAATTTTGGCCGATTTGCTTTGAGAGGGTTTGTGAGTTGGTGTGTTTTTGTGAAGTGGGTTTTGTCTTCTATTTATAGAAGAAAATTGGTTATTAAAAATAAAGATAAATTAATTAAAATTTTCAATGGAATGATGAAAAGTGAAATGGTGGAATCGGTTGAGTGTTTGGCAAAAAGGTGTGGCCGATTTTATCATTACATGTTGCATGTTGTTTAATATTATAATAATACAAAAGTACAAGCTAGTTGTCCTTTAAAGGACAACTTACTTTTTAGAGTGATAAGTAGTATGGGTTTGCATATTTTATATTAATAAAAGTACAAAAAGTATGAACGAAAAGGTGATAGTGATAATTTCGGATATATATATATATATATATACATACATAGAAAATTTTCTGGAATGTTAAACTCGATTCAAGTGTGAATCGAGTTTGTTACAGTGTCAGTCGAGTTTTATATCATTATACCCGAGTTTTATGCCTTTGTCATTCGAGTTTTATGCCTTTGTCATTCGTGTTTTATGCCTTTGTTATTCGAGTTTCACATAGCTTTAGTCGAGTTTCTTTGTTTAACTTGTTCGAGTTTTATGTAGGTTCATTCGAGTTTCATCCCTTAGGAATCGAGATTTGTATCTTTATCATCCGAGTTTTATATTACATCATCCGAGAAAATCCCTTCTTCATTCGTGTTTCATCAGAGTGTTATCCGAGTTTATGCCTTTACTAATCGAGTTTCATCACATCATTATTCGAGTTTACACTTACATGATTCGAGATTCATATAACTTCATTCGAGTTTATTACTTCATTATTCGAGTTTTATATTAGCTTAATTTTCGAGTTTCATACCTTATATTTTTAGGCCAGTTGTTACAGTCTCCCCCCGTTGAAGGAATTTCGTCCCGAAATTAGCTCGTGTTCCCCTCTGCTTGGACTTTTGAGAACAGCTTGGGGTACTTCTCTCGGAATTGATCTTCGCGTTCCCAAGTAAACTCAGGACCTCGTTTAGAGTTCCATCGGACCTTTATTATTGGAATTCGACTGTGCTTGAGTTTCTTGACTTCTCGGTCCATTATTTCCACCGGTTGCTCAATGAAATTCAGCTTATCGTCTATCTCCAGCTCGTCCATGGGTATTACGAGTGATTCATCAGCCAGACATTTATTAAGATTGGATACGTGGAAGGTATTATGAACGTTACTAAGCTCTAGGGGTAGATCGAGTCGGTAAGCTACCGGGCCAATTCTTTTGGTGATTTTGAATGGTCCGATATAACGAGGATTGAGTTTTCCTCGTTTTCCAAAACGGATTACGCCTTTCCAAGGCGAGACTTTCAGCATTACTTGATCTCCCTCTTGGAATTCCAAATCCTTCCGTCGGATGTCTGCATAACTCTTTTGTCGATCCCGCGCAATCTTCAATCGGTTCCGAATCTGGGCTATCTTCTCTGTAGTTTCCTGGATGATCTCAGGTCCAGTAATCTGACTATCCCCTACTTCAGCCCAACAAAGAGGTGATCGACACTTTCGTCCATAGAGTGCTTCGAATGGGGCGGTCTTAATGCTCGAGTGATAACTGTTGTTATAAGAAAACTCAACTAATGGCAGGTGTCTGTCCCAACTTTTGCCAAAGTCGATGACACATGCCCTTAGCATATCTTCCAATGTTTGAATCGTTCTTTCACTCTGACCGTCCGTTTGCGGGTGATAGGCTGTACTCATATCCAGACGCGTTCCTAGAGCTTCTTGCAATGATTGCCAGAACCGTGACGTAAATCTGCTGTCTCTGTCTGATATAATGGACACTGGCACCCCATGCCTTGAGACGACCTCCTTAAGATAGGTTCGTGTTAGCTTATCCATCTTGTCAGTCTCCTTGATTGGCAGGAAGTGTGCAGTTTTGGTCAGCCGATCCACGATCACCCAGATGGTGTCATAACCTCCAGAAGTCTTTGGCAACTTAGTGATAAAATCCATGGTGATATTTTCCCACTTCCATTGGGGTATCTCTGGCTGGACTAGCAATCCTGATGGCCTTTGATGCTCAGCCTTAACTTTTAAACATGTTAAGCACTTGCTGACGTAAGTAGCAATGTCAGCCTTCATGTTTGGCCACCAGTATGATCCCTTCAAATCGTGATACATCTTGTCCGACCCTGGATGAACAGCATATCTTGTTTTGTGCCCTTCATCCATGACCAGTTTCCTTATGCCTCCAAACTTTGGTAACCAAATTCTGCCCATGAAGTATCGGCATCCGTCTGACTTAATTTCAAACTGCTTATCCATGCCTCTCAATGCTTCATTCAGCAGATTATCCTCCTTGACTGCCTCTTCTTGTGCCTCTCGGACTTGAGAGTTTAGGTTTGACTGTATGGTCATTACCAAAGCTCGGACTCTCAATGGCTTAACCCGTTCCTTTCGGCTTAGGGCGTCAGCTACGACATTTGCTTTTCCTGGATGGTAGCGAATCTCGCAGTCATAATCGCTAAGAAGTTCCACCCAACGTCGTTGCCTCATATTTAACTCTTTCTGATTCAGAATATGCTGGAGGCTTTTATGGTCTGTGAATACCGTGCACTTAGTTCCATACAGGTAGTGCCTCCATATTTTGAGAGCAAACACCACTGCTCCAAGCTCTAAGTCATGAGTCGTATAATTCACCTCATGAATTTTGAGCTGTCGTGATGCGTAAGCAATGACTCTATCCCTTTGCATGAGCACACAACCTAATCCATTGTGTGAGGCATCACAGTAGACTACAAAATTTTCAGTCCCTTCGGGTAGGGATAAAATTGGTGCACTACACAACCTCTGCTTAAGCAGCTGAAACGCCTTTTCCTGCTCTTCACCCCAGACGTATTTCACATCCTTACGAGTCAACTCCGTTAAGGAACCTGCTATCTTCGAGAAGTTCTCAATGAATCGCCTATAATAACCGGCAAGTCCTAGAATTGGCGGACTTCTGTGGGGGTTCTAGGGATTGCCCAGTTCTTTATGGCCTCGATCTTTGATGGATCAACCTGAATTCCCTGACTGTTGATCACATGCCCAAGGAATTTTACTTCTCGCAACCAAAATTCACATTTTGAAAATTTGGCGTATAGCTGCTCTTTCTCTAACAACTCCAAGATCAACTTGAGATGTTGTTCATGCTCTTCTTTACTTCTGGAATAGATTAGGATATCGTCTATGAACACTATTACAAATTTATCCAGATATGGTTTACACACCCGATTCATGAGGTCCATAAATACGGCTGGTGCGTTGGTTAAACCGAATGGCATCACCTGGAATTCGTAATGTCCATAACGAGTTCTGAATGCCGTCTTGGGGATATCTTCTTCCCGAACTTTTACTTGATGGTAACCGGAGCGCAGATCAATCTTTGAGTAGAAGCTAGATCCCTGTAGCTGGTCGAACAGGTCATCAATCCTAGGGAGAGGGTAGCGGTTCTTTACCGTTAACTTGTTTAGCTCTCGGTAGTCTATGCACATTCTGAAGGATCCGTCTTTCTTTTTAACGAACAAAACAGGAGCTCCCCAAGGTGAGGAACTTGGTCGAATGAATCCTTTATCCATCAATTCTTGTAATTGACTGGATAGTTCTTGCATCTCAGAAGGTGCGAGCCTATATGGGGCTCTTGCGATCGGTGCAGCTCCTGGCACTAAGTCGATTTGAAATTCTACTTGCCTAGCTGGAGGAAGCCCAGGCAAGTCTTCCGGAAATACCTTCGGGTAGTCACGTACTACTGGAATATCCTCAAGTCGTTTTTCCTTCGACTCTTTTTCTACGATCTGGACCAACACTGCATGGCAACCCTTCCTAAGACATTTTAATGTTCTTAGGCCGGATATGACATTCAATTGTCGGTTCTTCTTTTCCCCTTGGACCGTGAGGACTTTCTTCTTACTGAGTGGTATTCGCACCACTTTCTTTCCACACAAAATCTCAGCCTGGTTATGCGACAACCAGTCCATACCAATCACCACATCGAAACTTCCGAGTTCTATAGGCATTAAGTCTATCTTAAAGGAGTGATCTGCTAGCTTTAATGTGCATTCCTTAATGATACTACTTGCCTTTATTATTTTGCCATCTGCAAGTTCTATTGTATAGGAGTTGTCTAAGGGAAGAGTAGAAACATTCAACTGCTGGCTAAACTTATCAGATATAAAGCTCCTATCAGCCCCAGTATCAAAGAGTACGTAAGCGTAAATATCGTTTAGGAGATACGTACCTGATACCACGTGGGGGTCCTGACGAGCGTCTCCTGCTCCCAACACAAATGCTCTCCCCTGAGCTCTCCCTTCGTTCCTCAATTTTGGACACTCATTCCTGATGTGTCCCGTTGCACCACATTCGAAACAGCCCCTCGGGTTGCTACCACTGGCACCCGGGGCTCCGGATCTACAGTCTTTGGCCATATGGCCCAAACGTTTGCAGTTTCCGCATTGGGTTGGACAGGGGCCAGGGTTGTGGTGGAAGGTGCATTTGGTGCAAAAAGGCTTAGTACCGGTATAGCTTCTCCTTGACTCAACTCCTGCTACATAGGCTTTAACGGTCTCGGGTTTCTTGGACTGTGAACCCGTGTTCTTCCCGGTCTTTTCTTCCCACTTTCTCTTGTGTTCCCCGGCTTTGGCTTCGTTCCTCCGGGATACTTGGTCCATAAGATTGTTGGCCATTCTGATGGCGTCCTGTATGGTGGATGGGTTGGAGGCGGTAACGTTCCCTTGTATTTGAGGAGCGAGTCCCCAAATATAGCGTTCAACCTTCTTGTATTCCGGAGTTACCATCTGCGGACATAGGATACTTAGTTCATGGAATCGGTTGGTATATCCTGCAATGTCCGTTCCTTTCATTGATAGATTCCAGAATTCCGATTCCATTTTCTGGAGTTCGTTTCTTGGACAGTACTCATCTGTCATCATCTGTTTCAATGTGGACCACGTGAGCTGGTAGGCTTCGTCAATACCTACAGACTGGACGTAGGAATTCCACCATGTGAGCGCGCTATCTTGCAAGGTGTGAGTAGCAAATTTCACCTTGTCTCCTTCAGCGCACCCGCTGACACGATATACGGATTCTAACTTTTCAAACCAACGGATCAAACCGACTGCTCCTTCGGTTCCATTAAAATACCGGGGTTTGCAACTTAAAAACCCTTTGATCCCACAACCTTTCGTGTGAGTTTCAGTTCCTCCTGTGGTGTGACTGGCACCACCATCCCCATTGGCTGTGCTATTTCGGTTTGCCTCGTAGGTAGCTATGGCGGCAGCCACCCTTTGGGCAACAAGCTCTTCAATGTCAGCTGCATTCATTGCTCGTTTTGGCGGCATTATCTTGAAGTTTAAAGAAAATCATAGTGTAAGAAGTTGAATCTTAAAGATGCGGCATAATACTAAAATCATCAAGCACAATCACATAAATATCTGGGAATTTTCATTAATCATTCGAAATTTTTCTTACATGCGGGGCGGGTTATTACCCGAAAATTTTATCCTACGCTATTACACGATACTTTTCCTACTAATACACAGGAAATGGAAAAGTACTAGGTGTGGGAGTGATCAGAGTTCTCTCCCTTTTCCATTGAGTGGACGCGCTGTGTCAACTCCTCGATCCGGGCTTGGCTCTCGGCTAGTTGCTGCCGGAGCTCATTCAGTCCGTCCTGTTGTATAGCAAGGGCGTGCTGGTTGGCCCAATATATGTTGGAGTTTTGCAACTCCTCCCGCTCTAAACGAGCGGTCATCTCCCCGATATCCAGGTTAAGTGACCGAATCTGGTGGTCATGCCTGGTAGACCTTGCGATCAAAAGTGGTATGGTCTGATCGGCAGGCTCTTGAGTGAGCGATGAGACAGGTGCGGAAGATGGTCCTCCGATCTCGAAGTTTGGAGGAACTCCATCCATTTTCCTCCATTCGCGGAGGGTCTCCGGTATCCAAGTCCATCGCCGGGCGTCTACCCGTCGGTGTGGTGTCGGGGGATTGGGCTGGGGAGTCGGAACAGGAATAGACTCCCTTCTCGGTATGATTACCCGTTTCCGGGGTGTGTACAACATCTTTGGGCCGTTAGGATAAGGCCTATACGGCTTATATGATGGTTCGGCCGGGTGATATGGGACGCGAGCAGGGGCCGTCGGTGGTGAAGGATCCTCTTCCTCCATCGGTTCTTCTTCGGATTCCTCCATCGGATCTTCCGACGGGTCCTCCTCCTCCGAGGTCTCTTCTTCTGGGAAGACTTCCGTGGCCGTGGGACTTGCGGGAGTGTATTCCTCCTCTGAGTCCGACAGGATGATAATTTCTGGATGGTTCATGGTTTCTGCTAACAAGGTTCATTTGTAATCTTTTAGTTAGTTACAAAAATATTCTTAAAATCAGAAATTTTTACGTGCAGTTATAGTCTAGGGTACTAATGCAACCTAGTTCACTATAACTATGGCTCTGATACCAATCTGTCACACCCTGCTACCTTGGTTGGCAGCGAGTCGTGACGAGTGCGGAAGCGTAACCATAATTATAACGAACGACCACTAAATGGACGTTTTCGAAATAATACGTCATTAAAATTTAAGAATGTAATAATGTTTTACAAAATGAAAGAAATGAAGTTCGCGTAATACAGAGATTTTAATACATAATTAATGCGTCCAAAAATAATGCAGTCAAATCTCCGTTAGTTTCGAAATATGCATGCGACTCCATGAAATGCGGAAGCTTGAAAGTTGGTGTATCCGAAGGCACACTTGCCTTAATTACCTGAAAATACATGCTAAAATACGTCAACAAAATTGTTGGTGAGTTCATAGGTTTACACGAAAAGACCAGTTGTATGGACATTATCAGATGAGTTGAATTTATAAAATCATAAATTCCGTGTATGTATTACATAAACCATCATGCAACCGAAGCTTAATTAGAATGAGTTTGCCCTGTGCAGTATTCCCATACGTAATACCGTGTGTTGAATATATATGCACTCGCTGTTAGCCGAACCGAGCTAACACGAATGGGGGACATGACTCCCAATAGATCTATCCACAATATACTCGCGCTTACAAATAAATGCAATTAACGGTTCATGATATAAGGGCTGATGGAATCCGAACATGTAATACATATAAGAAATAAACAGTTTTGATGTCCATATGAAAACAGTGCATGTATTTCCACCCCAATAGATAGTGAAAAATAGGGGCTATGAAGACTCACCTTGTTGGTTTTTGATGATGTTTTTGGATCTGTGTTAAGCACTTGTTCGGATGGTCGAGACTCGTCCTAATATTTTTACGAGTTCGGGTCAATATCATTATAATACGTGTTGGAGTACTTCGTAATCGTTTTTATGTACTTGTGATGTATGAATTATTTTTGTGGGGTGTTATACGTGAATATCGATTTATGGATATTTATTTTCTAAAATGGTTTGCATGCATGCATACTCACGTATATATGTGCATATATATATGTTTATACGAAAATGCATACATATATATACGAGCATGTGCATTATTATGAAAAAAAGTATTCATACATTTTGCATGGAAAATTATCACGAGTATTATGAAAACCGATTTGTAAATGAAAAATATTACATTTTTAGTAAATATCTTTAATTTTTCATGTTTTCTATATTTTTAAGGTGGAAAATAAAATGAATGAGAAAAACTTACAGAAGTTGAAGAATGCTTTTGAATTTTGGCCGATTTGCTTTGAGAGGGTTTGTGAGTTGGTGTGTTTTTGTGAAGTGGGTTTTGTCTTCTATTTATAGAAGAAAATTGGTTATTAAAAATAAAGATAAATTAATTAAAATTTTCAATGGAATGATGAAAAGTGAAATGGTAGAATCGGTTGAGTGTTGGGCAAAAAGGTGTGGCCGATTTTATCATTACATGTTGCATGTTGTTTAATATTATAATAATACAAAAGTACAAGCTAGTTGTCCTTTAAAGGACAACTTACTTTTTAGAGTGATAAGTAGTATGGGTTTGCATATTTTATATTAATAAAAGTACAAAAAGTATGAACGAAAAGGTGATAGTGATAATTTCGGATATATATATATATACATACTTAGAAAATTTTCTGGAATGTTAAACTCGATTCAAGTGTGAATCGAGTTTGTTACAGTGTCAGTCGAGTTTTATATCATTATACCCGAGTTTTATGCCTTTGTCATTCGAGTTTTATGCCTTTGTCATTCGTGTTTTATGCCTTTGTTATTCGAGTTTCACATAGCTTTAGTCGAGTTTCTTTGTTTAACTTGTTCGAGTTTTATGTAGGTTCATTCGAGTTTCATCCCTTAGGAATCGAGATTTGTATCTTTATCATCCGAGTTTTATATTGCATCATCCGAGAAAATCCCTTCTTCATTCGTGTTTCATCAGAGTGTTATCCGAGTTTATGCCTTTACTAATCGAGTTTCATCACATCATTATTCGAGTTTACACTTACGTGATTCGAGATTCGTATAACTTCATTCGAGTTTATTACTTCATTATTCGAGTTTTATATTAGCTTAATTTTCGAGTTTCATACCTTATATTTTTAGGCCAGTTGTTACAAGGATAATTAAACCCTCGATACATTGGCAATACAAAGTCTTAAAGGGGATTGGACTCGTAGCTTATCGTTTAGAGTTACCACCAGAGCTTAGCAGCATGCACAATACCTTCCATGTATCGAATAAGAAGAAGTGGTTGTTAGAGGAGACACTTGTTACCCCTTGGGAGAGATCTAACTAAATGATAAACTTTGCTTCACCAAAGAGCCGGTTGAAATCATGGACCGTAAGGTCAAAGGATGGAAGCACAGTTGTATACCCATCCTCAAGGTCAGATGGAATTCTAGGCATGAACCAGAATTATCTAGGGCATGCAAAGGCCAGTAAAAGCAAAGATACTCTCATCTACTCTTAAGTAACAATACCCTTGAGGAAACAAGATAAAATTTCGGGACGAAATTCCCTTAACAGGGGGAGACTGTAACATCCGGCACTAAACCAGGTTAGCAACAATGACCTAATCTGTATTTAATAGCCAATTATACCCTAATCAGTGGTCATTAGAAATTAATCAAGTGATTAACAAGGGTTATTAGAAAATTCAACTCAATTAGAATCAAATTCATCGGTGCGATGAATCGGGAAATCAATTAATCCGATCAATTTACGATATGAGGGATTAATTCAACTAAGTACATAATTAAATTATGATTAGTGACACTAATCATATACTAATACAATTACTTAACATTAATTATGCAAGACTAAAACAATTCATTAAAACAATGCATTCAAAAGTATTTATGAATTTACAAGAAAAGGGAAATACAAGAATACATTCTAAATACTTTTATACAAAAGAAAATATATATAAATATATGAAAATAATCCATAAAAATCTGGTCATAGGGTAGTAGTACCCAAGATTTGATTTCAATTTTTTATTTCCCAACTCCATAACCTTTCATAATCAAATCTTTCACACCCCATTCTCCTTTCATTTCAACATGATCTTACACTCCACCTCCATTTGAAAGACCAAGACTTTGCCTATAAATAGAGGGCTTCCTTTTCATTATTTTCACACCAAAATATCTCTTTCTCTCCTCTCAAAACCGGATCCCACACACACACACACACTACAAACATTTTCATTCAAGTGTTCTTGGTGAAATTCAAGTGTTCTTGGTGAACTTCAAGTGTTCTTGGTTCAAATCTTGCAAGAGTTCCAACTTCTTCTCAATTTCATACTCCAAATACATCAAAGTAAGTAAATACTAACTTATTTCATCATATATTTATGTTTATATAAGTCTTGCATAATATATATAATCACCAACAACAACAAGTTTCATAAAAACTCAAGTTTATAAGTTTCTAGTTTTATTTTTAAGTTGTTTCTTTAAATGTGTTTATGAATATATGAACACATTATAAAAGTGTTAATATTATGAAAACATGTGATATATATGTGTTTTTATAACTATTATGACTTTTATACAAGTAGTCTTTGAATAAACAACAAGAATCATAAGTTGTTTCAAGTTTATAAACTACGGATTTTCGGCAGAAAATTTATATCGACTTTGAAAAATCATAACTAAATCATAACTCAACGAAATGAGTTGATTCTTGTCTCAAAAGTTATATCTATGTCTTAACTATAGATCTGCAATTTTGCATAATTTATTTTGAAGTTTAAGACCTCCAGAAATTATTTGAGAAACCGAAAGTTTGACAGCTCAAAAATGGTCAACATAGCGTTTTTAACGAGATTTTTCACCAACCTAAACAACTCGAAAAATGGCCGTTCTTGATTCTAAAAATCCTTTGTGTATAGTAGTTTAATGTCCTAGAAAACCAAAGTCTAAAACATTTTGGAGCTTGGTCAAAAACAGCCTCAAAGTAGGCCGAAAAACCTCCGAAAAAGCTGGAAAATTGTATATATATATAAACTTGACGTTTTAAGCGCACTTTATTTATAAACTTGTAATGTTGGGTGATTTAAGACATAAAAATCTATAAATATACATATTATCATATATTAATGATATTAAGTCCTTATCATCATTTAGGACTCGGTTAAACACCTCCGGTTTCATCACCCATCAAACAACGCACTTTTGCATTTTTTGCGCGTCGTTTTGCCATCACAAGTTCGGTGAGTCTTCATAGCCCCTATTTTTCACTATCTATTGGGGTGGAAATACATGCACTGTTTTTCATATGGACATCAAAACTGTTTATTTCTTATATGTATTACATGTTCGGATTCCATCAGCCCTTATATCATGAACCGTTAATTGCATTTATTTGTAAGCGCGAGTATATTGTGGATAGATCTATTGGGAGTCATGTCCCCCATTCGTGTTAGCTCGGTTCGGCTAACAGCGAGTGCATATATATTCAACACACGGTATTACGTATGGGAATACTGCACAGGGCAACCTCATTCTAATTAAGCTTCGGTTGCATGATGGTTTATGTAATACATACACGGAATTTATGATTTTATAAATTCAACTCATCTGATAATGTCCATACAACTGGTCTTTTCGCGTAAACCTATGAGCTCACCAACAATTTTTGTTGACGTATTTTAGCATGTATTTTCAGGTAATTAAGGCAAGTATGCCTTCAGAAGTAACCACTTTCAAGCTTCCGCACTTAAGGAGTCGCATTCTTTTTCAAACCGTCGGAGATTTATTTGCATTATTTTGGATAATTTAATTATGTATTCAAATCTCTGTACCTTGCGAACTACTCTTTATTATTTACGGGTTATGTAAAACGTTTCTACCTTTTAAGGTTATATCGATGTATTTTTGAAAACGTCCATATAGTGGTCGTTCATTATGATTATGGTCACGCTTCCGCACTCGTCACGCCTCGCTGCCAACCGGGGTAGCAGGGTGTGACAAATTGTGACAGCACCTAGCGGAGCACAAAGCCCACACTGCAGAACTAACCCAACGACTTAACGCTCTGGAGTACGAGGAAACCCCGGAGGCATCTCTTTATTGTATTTCTCTAGGCTTTACTATCTGATATATCTTAGGGTAAATAAGGCTTAAGAATTTATGAGAAAATTCTGACCATATCATATACAAAGATTAAGTATCAAGAACTTTTATGAGGAATTAAGTTTTAACTACAACTCTGCGTAGGAGAAGATAAAGTTGTGACTATCTGCCTAAGAAATTTAAAACCCGTAGACTTATCCTCTTACCCCATTAGATACCACTTATGCATTTCTACTATTTGATACTGGTGCTGATAGGAGCTTTATATCCACTAAGTTCACTAAGCAGATAAATTCCATTAAGTGCTACTTATGCTATTGAGGTTGATGACAGTGAGACGCTTAAGACAAATAATATAAGTCGAGGAGGCTCCTTAGAATTAGTAGGCCGACTCTTTGAAACAGACATGACACCCATCAAACTGGGAAGTGTTTACGTGGTCATAGGCATGGATTGGCTATCGAAAATCGTGTGGAAATAGTATGCAACAAGAACACAGTTCATATACCTTTAGCCAATAAGAAGGTCCTTACTGTCCAACGCAAAGCAAGAAATACCAAAGTAAGCATCATCTCTAGCATTAGGACCCTGAAGTGTTGATAGAGAGGGAGCCAAAGGGAAAGCGGCTCGAAAATATTCTTATTATTTATCGTTACCCCAAAGTTTTTCCAGAACACTTACCTGAACTCCCAACATCGAGGCAAGTGAAATTCAAAAATAGGCCTAGTATCAGGTGCGGTACCAGTGGCTCGAGCACCATGCCGATTAGCCCCATCAATAGTGTAAGAATCGTCGAACCAACTGTAGGAGCTCTTAGATAAAGGGCCTATCAAACCGAGTTCCTCGCTTTGGAGGAGCTCCAGTTTTGTTCATAAAGGAGAAGGATGGAACTTTCGGAATGTGCATCAATTACCAAGAGCTAAATAAACTAAAGGAACCAATACTCGCTCACAAGGATCAATGACTTGTTTGACCAAACTCGAAGAATAAACCTTCTATTCGAAGATAGACCTAAGGTCTAGTTATCATCAAGTTAGAGTTAGCAAGAAAGATATTCCAAAGACAGCTTTCAGATTCCGTCACGGTCAACATAAATTCCTATTAATGTTGTTTGGATTAACCAGTGCCCCTAACGGTACTCATGGACCTCATCGGGTGTGCAAACCTTATTTAGACAAATTCGTGATTGTATTCATGAAATGACTTTTAATCTACTCACGAAACGAGAAGGAGCACGAGCAACATTTGAGACTGATTCTGGAATTATCGGAGAAAGAACAACTATATGCTAAGCTTTCTAAATTTGACTTTTGGTTAGGAGAGGTGAAATCCCTCGGTCACGTGAACAATAGTAAAGGAATCCAAGTCGACCCCGCAAAGATCGAGGCTATCAGGAAATGGTCAACTCTTAGAACCCTCATAGAGATACAACAGTCCTTAAGACTTGCCACTTACTATAGGCAATTATCAAAAAAAAAATTCTCAAAGATCACCGGAGCTCTAACAGAACTCACCCGAAAGGACATTAAGTATGATTGGGGCGAGAATCAAGAGACATCGTATCAGATATTAAAGCACAAACTGCGGAGTGCACTTATTTTATCCAAGAGAAACAAGAAATTTGTAGATTACTGTGACGCTTCACACAATGGGCTGATGTAGAAAGATAAGGTCATAGCTTATACTTCATGAAAACTTAAGGTTCACGAGGTGAATTACACAACGCATGATCTAGATCTTGGAACAGTAGTCTTTACCCTTAAGACTTGAAGACATTAGTTGTACGGTAAGAAGTGTATTACACTCACGGACCCTAAGAGCCTCCAACACATCTTGAACCGGAAAGAGTCAAATATTAGGTAACATCGTTGATAGAGCTAATAAGTGGTTGCAACAGTGAGATTCGTTATCACCTGAGGAAAACTAATGTGGTTGCAGACGCTCATAGCCGAAAGAAATGAGTTAAGCCGTTAAGAGTACCAGCCATAGTTATAACCACTCAACCAAACCCTCCTTTCTTAGTTCATGAAGTTATTAAGGAGGAAAATATGAAAAATAAAGCCCTGCACAGAATGGATAAATAGTTTGGAATAAGGGTTAATGGAAATCAATACTTCACGAATAGAGTCTGGTTACCCTGTTTTTGATAGAGTAAGAAAACTGGTTAAAGATGACGGACACAAATCAAGATATGTCGTTCACCCCGGATCCGATAAAATGTATCATAGGGAACTATACGGGTGGCCTATCATGAAGGATGACATTGCCACACATGTCAAAAAAAATTTCTAACATACTCCAAAGTTAAGACCAACATCAGAAACCATTTGAGTAATATTCGACCACCTAACAAAATCCGCGCGTTCCTACCAATCAAGAAGAACATCAGGATGAATAAGCTAGTCCAAACGTACCTCAAGGAAGTCGTCTCCGGACACGGAGTGCCTATTATAATCATTTTTGATATGGATAGCATATCTACAACTAAGCTTTTGGCAATTATTATAGCAAACTGTGGATACAAACCTGGACATGAGTACCACATATCACTCTCAGACCAATGGTCAGAATAATAGAACGATCCAAACCCTAGAACATACATTAAGAGCCTGTGTAATGGATACTCATTTGCCTTAGTGGAATTATCGTACTACAATAGCTATCACTCAAGTATTAAAGCTGCTCCATTTGAAGCCCTCTACGGGCAAAAGTGTCGATCACTGATTTATTGGGAAGAAGTGGGAAATGGCCAAATCACTGGCGTTAAGATCATTCATGAAACAACCGAAAGGATAGTACAGATGCGAAACTGACTAAAAGTTGCCTACGATTGTAAGAAAGTTATGCAGATGAAAATAGAAAATCCCTTGAGTTCTAATTAGGAGAACGAGTACTGATGAGAGTCTCGCCATTGAAGGGCGTGATACGATTTGGGAAACAAGGATAATTAAACCCTCGATACATTGGCAATGCAAAGTCTTAAAGGGAATTTGGACTCGTAGCTTATCGTTTAAAGTTACCACCAGAGCTTAGCAGCATGCACAATACCTTCCATGTATCGAACAAGAAGAAGTGTTTGTTAGAGGAGACACTTGTTACCCCTTGGAAGAGATCCAGCTAAATGATAAACTTCGCTTCATCAAAGAGCCGGTTGAAATCATGGACCGTAAGGTCAAAGGATTGAAGCACAGTTGTATACCCATCCTCAAGGTCAGATGGAAATTCTAGACATGGACCACAATTCACTTAGGCATGCAAAGGCTAGTTTAAGCAAAGATACTCTCATCTACTCTTAAGTAACTATACCCCTGAGGAAACAGGATAAAATTTCGGGACGAAATTCCCTTAACAGGGGGAGACTGTAACATCCGGCACTAAACCAGGTTAGCAATAATGACCTAATCTACATTTAATAGGCATTTATAACCTAATCATTGATCATTATAAATTAATCAAGTGATTAACAAGGTTCATTAGAAAATTCAACTCAATTAGAATCAAATTCATCGGTGCGATGAATCGGGAAATCATTTAATTCGATCAATTTACGATATGAAGGATTAATTCAACTAAGTACGTAATTAAATTATGATTGGTAACACTAATCATACACTAATACAATTACTTAACATTAATTATGCAAGACTAAAACAATTTATTAAAACAATGCATTCAAAAGTATTTATAAATTTACAAGAAAAGGGAAATACAAGAATACATTCTGAATACATTTATACAAAAATAAAAAAATGAAAATACAAGATAATATCTTGAAAAATCTGCCCATAGGAGGTACATAAAGGACTTGATAAATATTTTTTTACTCAACATATCTACATCAAATCCCTCTACACCATCCTCCTTTCAATTCAAAGAAGATCTTACACTCCACCCCTCTTATCACCATCAATTCAACCTCCATCTTTTGCCTATAAATAGAGAGTTTCCCTTTCATATTATTCACACCAAAACCCTTGTTTTTCTCTCTAAAAACCGGATCCCACACATACACACACTACAAACATTTTCATTCAAGTGTTCTTGGTGAAATTCAAGTGTTCTTGGTCCAAATCTTGCAAGAGTTCCAACTTCTTCTCAATTTCATACTCCAAATACATCAAAGTAAGTAAATACTAACTTATTTCATTATATATTTATGTTTATATAAGTCTTGCATAATATATATAATCACCAACAACAACAAGTTTCATAAAAACTCAAGTTTATAAGTTTCTAGTTTTATTTTTAAGTTGTTTCTTTAAATGTGTTTATGAATATATGAACACATTATAAAAGTGTTAATATTATGAAAACATATGATATATATGTGTTTTTATGACTATTATGACTTTTATACAAGTAGTCTTTGAATAAACAACAAGAATCATAAGTTGTTTTAAGTTTATAAACTACGGATTTTCGGCAGAAACTTTATATCGACTTTGAAAAATCATAACTAATTCATAACTCAACGAAATGAGTTGATTCTTGTCTCAAAAGTTTAAGACCTCCAGAAATTATTTGGGAAACCGAAAGTTTGACAGCTCAAAAATGGCCAACATAGGGTTTTTAACGAGCCTTTTCACCAACCCAAACATCTCGAAAAATGGCCGTTCTTGATTCTAAAAATCCTTTGTATATAGTAGTTTAATGTCCTAGAAAACCAAAGTTTAAAACATTTTGGAGCTTGGTCAAAAACAGCCTCAAAGTAGGCCGAAAAACCTCCGAAAAAGCTGGAAAATTATATATATATAAACTTGACGTTTTAAGCGCATTTTATTTATAAACTTGTAATGTTGGGTGATTTAAGACATAAAAATCTATAAATATATATATATATATATATATATATATATATATATATCATCATATATTAGAGATATTAAGTCTTTATTATCATTTAGGACCCGTTTAATCTCACTCGGTGCATCATCCTTCATTTTACGCTAAAAAGCACCTTACACTAGTTTTACCATCACACGCTCGGTGAGTTCTCATAGCCCTTATTTTAACACTGTTATGTTTTGGGGATGAAATACATGCTTCATTTTTATATGGACACGGAAATATTTTCATTTCTATTATGTATTACACATTGGGTTCCATTAGCTCTGATATCATGAACCGTTAATTGCATTTATTTGTAAGCGCGAATACATTGTGGATAGATCTATTGGGAGTCATGTCCCCCACTCGGGTTAGTTGGATTGGCTAACAGCGGGTGAATATATATTCAACAAACGGTATTACGTATGGGAATACTGCACAGAGCAAATTCATTTCAAATTAAGCTTCGGTTGCATGATGGTTTATATGTAATACATAACAAGGGATTTATGATTTTATAAATTCAATCTCTATTATTGTTGTCCATACAAGTCAGATTTACGTGTAAACCTATGAGCTCAACAACAATTTTTGTTGACGTATTTTAGCGTGTATTTTAAGGAAATTAAGACAAGTATGCCTCGGACGTATTTTACTTTCAGGCTTCCGCATCCATGGAGTCGCATGCATATTCAATTTAATGGAGATTTAGCTGCATTATTTTGGATATTTAATTATGTAATTAAATCTCTGTATTTGTGCGAACTTCATTTCTCATTTCAAACTATGTAAAACATTACTATGCTTTAAAGCTTTAACGATGTATTTTAAAAACGTCCATATAGTGGTCGTTCATTATGATTATGGTTACGCTTCCGCACTCGTCACGCCTCGCTGCCAACCGGAGTAGCAGGGTGTGACAATTACTTAATTGTACGTTAGGAACGTATGATAGATACTGCTGAAACTGGACAACTGTTGCTGCATGATCCTTGATTACTTGCATTGTTCAGGACCGCTCTGAGTGACACATTGCATTACCTACTTGCATATGTTTTGGTACTTATTGGTGATTGTTACTAACTTGTATGGAAACATCTGCTGCTGCTGCTTGTTCCTTGATTACTTAATTGTATGTTAGGAACGTACGATAGACACTGCTGAACAAGACAACTGCTGCTGCATGTTCCTTGATTACTTGCATTGCTCAGGACCGCTCTGAGTGACAGATTGCATTACTTACTAGCATATGTTTCGGTACTAATTGGTGATTGTTACTGACTTGTATGGAAACATCTGCTACTGCTTGTTCCTTTATTATTTAATTGTATGTTAGGAATGTATGATAGACACTGCTGAAACTGGACAACTGCTGCTGCATGTTCCTTGATTACTTGCATTGCTCAGGACCGCTGTGAGCGACAGATTGCATTACTTGCTTGCATATGTTTCGGTACTTATTGGTGATTGTTACTGACTTGTATGGAAACATCTGCTGCTGCTTGTTCCTTGATTACTTAATTGTATGTTAGGAACGTATGATAGACAATACTGAAACTGGACAGTGCTTGCCTTGCTCAGGACCGCTGTGAGTGACAGATTGCATAACTTACTTGCATATGTTTTGGTACTTATTGGTGATTGTTACTGACTTGTATGGAAACATCTGCTGCCGCTTGTTCCTTGATTACTTAATTGTATGTTTGGAACGTATGATTGACACTACTGAAACTGGACAACTGCTGATGCATGTTCCTTGATTACTTGCATTGCTCAGGACCGCTGTGAGCGACAGATTGCATTACTTGCTTGAATATGTTTCGGTACTTATTGGTGATTGTTACTGAGTTCTATGGAAACATCTGCTGCTGCTTGTTCCTTGATTATTTAATTGTATGTTAGGAACGTATGATAGACACTGCTGAAACTGGACAATGCTTGCATTGCTCATGACCGCTGTGAGTGACAGATTGCATTACCTACTTGCATATGTTTCGGTACTTATTGGTGATTGTTACTGACTTGTATGGAAACATCTGCTGCCGCTTGTTCCTTGATTACTTAATTGTATGTTAGGAACGTATGATAGACACTGCTGAAACAGGACAACTGCTGCTGCATGTTCCTTGATTACTTGCATTGCTCCGGACCGCTCTGAGTGACAGATAGTTCCTTGATTACTTAATTGTATGTTAGGAACGTATGATTGACACTGCTTAAACCGGTGCTGCATGTTCCATGATTACTTGCATTACTCAGGACCGCTGTGAGTGACAGATTGCATTACCTACTTGAATTTGTTTCGGTACTTATTGGTGATTGATACTGACTTGTATGGGAACATCTGCTACTGCTTGTTCCATGATTACTTAATTGTATGTTTGGAACGTACGATAGACACTGCTGAAACTGGACAACTAATGCTGCATGTTCCTTGACCACTTGCATTGCTCTGGACCGCTGTGAGTGACAGATTGCATTACTTACATGCATATGTTTCGGTACTTATTGGTGATTGTTACTGACTTGTATGGAAACATCTGCTGCTGCTTGTTCCTTGATTACTTAATTGTATGTTAGGAACGTAAGATAGACACTGCTGAAACTGGACAACTGCTGTTGCATGTACTTTGATTACTTGCATTGCACTGGACCGCTGTGAGTGACAGATTGCATTACTTACTTGCATAGGTTTCGGTACTTCTTGTTGATTGTTACTGACTTGTATGGAAACATCTGCTGCTGCTTGTTCCTTGATTACTTAATTGAATGTTAGGAACGTATGATAGACACTGCAGAAACTGGACAACAGCTGCTGCATGTTCCTTGATTACTTGCATAGCTCAGGACCGCTCTGAGTGACAGATTGTTCCTTGATTACTTAATTGTATGTTAGGAACGTATGATTGACAATGCTGAAACTGGACAACTGCTGCTGAATGTTCCATGATTACTTGTATTGCTCATGACCGCTGTGAGTGACAGATTGCATTACTTACTTGAATTTGTTTCGGTACTTATTGGTGATTGATACTGACTTGTATGGAAACATCTGCTGCTGCTTGTTCCTTGATTACTTAATTGTATGTTTGGAACGCACGATAGACATTGCTGAAACTGGACAACTAATGCTGCATGTTCCTTGATCACTTGCATTGCTCAGGACCGCTGTGAGTGACAGATTGCATTACTTACTTGCATATGTTTCGGTACTTATTGGTGATTGTTACTGACTTGTATGGAAACATCTGTTGCTGCTTGTTCCTTGATTACTTAATTGTATGTTAGGAACGTATGATAGACACTGCTGAAACTAGACAACTGCTGCTGCATGTTCCCCTTGATTACTTGCATTGCTCAGGACTGCTGTGAGTGATAGATTGCATTACTTACTTGCATTTGTTTCGGTACTAATTGGTGATTGTTACTGACTTGTATGGAAACATCTGCTGCTGCTTGTTCCTTGATTAATTAATTGTATGTTAGGAACATATGATAGACACTTATGAAACTGGACAATTGCTGTTGCATGTTCCTTGATTACTTGCATTGCTTAGGACCGCTGTGAGTGACAGATTGCATTACTTACTTGCATATGTTTCAGTACTTATTGGTGATTGTCACTGACTTGTATGGAAAAATCTGATGCTGCTTGTTCCTTGATTACTTAATTGTACGTTAGGAACGTATGATAGATACTGCTGAAACCTGACAACTGTTGCTGCATGTTCCTTGATTACTTGCATTGCTCAGGACCGCTCTGAGTGACACATTGCATTACCTACTTGCATATGTTTTGGTACTTATTGGTGATTGTTACTAACTTGTATGGAAACATCTGCTGCTGCTTGTTCCTTGATTACTTAATTGTATGTTAGGAACGTATGATAGACACTGCTGAACAAGACAACTGCTGCTGCATGTTCCTTGATTACTTGCATTGCACAGGACCGCTCTGAGTGACAGTTTGCATTACTTACTTGCATATGTTTCGGTACTAATTGGCGATTGTTACTGACTTGTATGGAAACATCTGCTGCTGCGTGTTCCTTGATTACTTAATTGTACGTTAGAAATGTATGAAAGACACTGCTGAAACTGGACAACTGCTGCTGCATGTTCCTTAGACCGCTGTGACAGACAGATTGCATTACTTACTTGCATATGTTTCGGTACTTATTAGAGATTGTTACTGATTTGTATGGAAACATCTGATGCTTCTTGTTCCTTGATTACTTAATTGAATGTTAGGAACGTATGATAGACACTGCTGAAACTGGAGAACTGTTGCATCATGTTCCTTGATTTCCTGCATTGCTCAGGACCGCTGTGAGTGACAGATTACATTCCTTTCTTGCAAATGTTTCGGTACTTATTGTTGATTGTTACTAACTTGTATGGAAACATTTGCTGCTACTTGTTCCTTGACTACATAATTGTATGGTAGGAACGTATGATAGACACTACAGAAACTAGACAACTGCTGCTGCATGTTCCTTGATTACTTGCATTGCTTAGGACCGCTTTGAGTGACAGATTGCGTTACTTACTTGCATATGTTTCGGTAGTTATTGTTGATTGTTACTGACTTGTACGGAAACATCTGTTACTACTTGTTCATTGATTACTTAATTATATGTTAGGAACGTATGATAGAGACTTCTGAAACTGAACAACTGCTGTTGCATTTTCCTTGATTACTTGCATTGCTTAGGACCGCTGTGAGTGACAGATTGCATTACTTACTTGCATATGTTTCGGTACTTATTGGTGATTGTTACTGACTTGTATGGAAACATCTGCTGCTGCTTGTTCCTTGATTACTTAATTGTATGTTAGGAACGTATGATAGACACTGCTGAAACTGGACAATTGCTGCTGCATGTTCCCCTTGATTACTTGCATTGCTCAGGACTGCTGTTAGTGACAGATTGCATTACTTACTTGAATTTGTTTTGGTACTTATTGGTGATTTATACTGACTTGTATGAAACATCTGCTGCTGCTTGTTTTTTGATTACTTAATTGTGTCTTATGAACGTATGATTGACACTGCTGAAACTGGATAACTGCTGCTACATGTTCCTTGATTACTTGCATTGCTTAGGACCGCTGTGAGTGACAGATTGCATTACTTACTTGCAAATGTTTCGGTACTTATTGGTGATTGTTACTGACTTGTATGGAAACATCTGATGCTGCTTGTTCCTTGATTACTTAATTGTACGTTAGGAACGTATGATAGATACTGCTGAAACTGGACAACTGTTGCTGCATGTTCCTTGATTACTTGCATTGCTCAGGACCGCTCTGAGTGACACATTGCATTACCTACGTGCATATGTTTTGGTACTTATTGGTGATTGTTACTAACTTGTATGGAAACATCTGCTGCTGCTTGTTCCTTGATTACTTAATTGTATGTTAGGAACGTATGATAGACACTGCTGAACAAGACAACTGCTGCTGCATGTTCCTTGATTACTTGCATTGCACAGGACCGCTCTTAGTGACAGTTTGCATTACTTACTTGCATATGTTTCGGTACTAATTGGTGATTGTTACTGACTTGTATGGAAACTTCTGCTGCTGCTTGTTCCTTGATTACTTAATTGTACGTTAGAAATGTATGAAAGACACTGCTGAAACTGGACAACTGCTGCTGCATGTTCCTTAGACCGCTGTGACAGACAGTTTGCATTACTTACTTGCATATGTTTCGGTACTTATTAGAGATTGTTACTGACTTTTATGGAAACATCTGCTGCTGCTTGTTCCTTGATTACTTAATTGTATGTTAGGAACGTATGTTAGACACTCATGAAACAGGACAATTGCTGCTGCATGTTCCCCTTGATTACTTGCATTGCTCAGGACTGCTGTGAGTGACAGATTGCATTACTTACTTGAATTTGTTTCGGTACTTAGTAGTGATTAATACTGACTTGTATGGAAACATCTGCTGCTGCTTGTTCCTTGATTACTTAATTGTATGTTAGGAACGTATGATAGACACTTCTGAAACTGGACAATTGCTGCTGCATGTTCCCCTTGATTACTTGCATTGCTCAGGACTGCTGTGAGTGACAGATTGCATTACTTACTTGCATATGTTTCGGTTCTTATTGGAGATTGTTACTGACTTGTATGGAAACATCTTATGCTTTTTGTTGCTTGATTACTTAATTGTATGTTAGGAACGTATGATAGACACTGCTGAAACTGGACAACTGCTGCATCATGTTCCTTGATTACCTGCATTGCTCAGGACCGCTGTGAATGACAGATTGCATTACTTACTTGCATATGTTAAGGTACTTATTGGTGATTGTTACTGACTTGTATGGTAACATCCGCTGCTGCTTATTCCTTGATTACTTAATTGTATATTTGTAACGTACGATAGACACTGCTGAAACTGGACAACTGCTGCTCCATGTTCCTTGTTCACTTGCGTTGCTCAGGACCGCTGTGACTGACAGATTGCATTACTTACTTGCATATGTTTCGGTACTTATTGGTGATTGAAACTGACTTGTATGGAATCATCTGTTGCTGCTTGTTCCTTGATTACATAATTGTATGTTAGAAACGTATGATAGACACTGCTGAAACTGGACAACTGCTACTGCATGTTCCTTGATTAGTTGCATTGCTCAGGACCGCTATGAGTGACAGATTGCGTTACTTACTTGCATATGTTTCGGTAGTTATTGTTGATTGTTACTGACTTGTATGGAAACATCTGCTGCTGCTTGTTCATTAATTACTTAATTATATGTTTGGAACGTATGATAGAGACTTCTGAAACTGAACAACTGCTGCTGCATCTTCCTTGATTGCTGGCATTGCTTAGGACCGCTGTGAGTGACAGATTGCATTACTTACTTGCATATGTTTCGGTACTTATTGGTGATTGTTACTGACTTGTATGGAAACATCTGCTGCTGCTTGTTCCTTGACTACATAATTGTATTTTAGGAACGTATGATAGACACTTCTGAAACTGGACAACTGCTGTTACATGTTCCTTGATTACTTGCATTGCTCAGGACCGCTGTGAATGACAGATTGCATTACTTACTTGCATATGTTTCGGTACCTATTGGTGATTGTTACTAACCTGTATGGAAACATCTGCTGCTGCTTATTCCTTGATTACTTAATAGTATGTTAGAAACGTATGATAGACACTGCTGAAACTGGACAACTGCTGTTACATGTTCCTTGATTACTTGCATTGCTCAGGACCGCTGTGAATGACAGATTGCATTACTTACTTGCTTATGTTTCGGTACTTATTGGTGATTGTTACTGACTTGTAAGGTAACATCCGCTGCTGATTGTTCCTTGATTACTTAATTGTATGTTAGGAACGTATGATAGACACTGCTGAAACTGGACAATTGCTGCTACATGTTCCCCTTGATTACTTGCATTGCTCAGCACTGCTGTGAGTGACTTATTGCATTACTTAATTGACTTTGTTTCGGTACTTATTGGTGATTGATACTGACTTGTATGGAAACATCTGCTGGTGCTTGTTCCTTGATTACATAATTGTATGTTAAGAACGTATGATTGACACTGCTGAAACTAGACAACTGCAGCATCATGTTCCTTGATTACCTGCATTGCTCAGGACCGCTGTGAGCGACAGATTGCATTACTTACTTGCATATGTTTCGGTACTTATTGGTGATTGTTACTGACTTGTAGGGAAACATCTGCTGCTGCTTGTTCCTTGACTACATAATTGTATGTGAGGAACGTATGATAGACACTTCTGAAACTGGACAACTGCTGCTACATGTTCCTTGATTACTTGCATTGCTCAGGACCGCTGTGAGTGACAGATTGCATTACATACTTGCATATGTTTCGGTACTTATTGGTGATAGTTACTGACTTGTATGGAAACATCTGCTGCTGCTTGTTCCTTTATTACTTAATTGTATGTTAGGAACGAATGATAGACACTGCTGAAACTGGACAACTGTTGCTACATGTTCCTTGATTACCTGCATTGCTCAGGACCGCTGTGAATGACAGATTGCATTACTTACTTGCATATGTTTCGGTACTTATTGGTGATTGTTACAGACTTGTATGGTAACATCCGCTGCTGCTTATTCCTTGATTACTTAATAGTATGTTAGAAACGTATGATAGACACTGCTGAAACTGGACAACTGCTGTTACATGTTCCTTGATTACTTGCATTGCTCAGGACCGCTATGAATGACAGATTGCATTACTTACTTGCTTATGTTTCGGTACTTATTGGTGATTGTTACTGACTTGTAAGGTAACATCCGCTGCTGCTTGTTCCTTGATTACTTAATTGTATGTTAAGAACGTATGACAGACACTGCTGAAACTAGACAATTGCTGCTACATGTTCCCCTTGATTACTTGCATTGCTCAGCACTACTGTGAGTGACATATTGCATTACTTACTTGAGTTTGTTTCGGTACTTATTGGTGATTGATACTGACTTGTATGGAAACAGCTGCTGGTGCTTGTTCCTTTATTACATAATTGTATGTTAAGAACGTATGATAGACACTGCTGAAACTGGACAACTGCAGCATCATGTTCCTTGATTACCTGCATTGCTCAGGACCGCTGTGAGCGACAGATTGCATTACTTACTTGCATATGTTTCGGTACTTATTGGTGATTGTTACTGACTTGTAGGGAAACATCTTCTGCTGCTTGTTCCTTGACTACATAATTGTATGTGAGGAACGTATGATAGACACTTCTGAAACTGGACAACTGCTGCTACATGTTCCTTGATTACTTGCGTTGCTCAGGACCGCTGTGAGTGACAGATTTCATTACATACTTGCATATGTTTCGGTACTTATTGGTGATTGTTACAGACTTGTATGGTAACATCCGCTGCTGCTTATTCCTTGATTACTTAATTGTATATTTGTAACGTACGACAGACACTGCTGAAACTGGACAACTACTGCTGCATGTTCCTTGATCACTTGCGTTGCTCAGGACCGCTGTGACTGACAGATTGCATTACTTACTTGCATATGTTTTTGTACTTATTGGTGATTGTTACTGACTTTTATGGAAACATCTGCTGCTGCTTGTTCCTTGATTACTTAATTGTATGTTAGGAACGTATGATAGACACTGCTGAAAGTGGACAATTGCTGCTGCATGTTCCCCTAGATTACTTGCATTGCTCAGGACTGCTGTGAGTGACAGATTGCATTACTTACTTGCATATGTTTCGGTACTTATTGGTGATTGTTACTGACTTGTATGGTAATATCCGCTGCTGTTTATTCCTTGATTACTTAATTGTATATTTGTAACGTACGATAGACACTGCTGAAACTGGGCAACTGCTGCTGCATGTTCCTTGTTCACTTGCGTTGCTCAGGACCGTTGTGACTGACAGATTGCGTTACTTACTTGCATATGTTTCGGAAGTTATTGTTGATTGGTACTGACTTGTATGGAAACATCTGCTGCTGCTTGTTCATTGATTACTTAATTATATGTTTGGAACGTATGATAGAGACTTCTGACACTGGACAACTGATGTTGCGTGTACTTTGATTACTTGCATTGCACTAGACCGCTGTGAGTGACAGATTGCATTACTTACTTGCATATGTTTCGGTATTTATTGGTTATTGTTACTGACTTGTATGGAAACATCTGCTGCTGCTTGTTCTTTGATTACTTAATAGTATGTTAGGAACGTATGATAGACACTACTGAAACTGGACAACTGCTGCTGCATGTTCCTTGATTACTTGCATTGATCAGGACTGCTGTGAGTCACAGATTGCATTACTTACTTGCATATGTTTCGGTACTTATCGGTGTTTGTTACTAACCTGTATGGAAACATCTGCTGCTGCTTATTCCTTGATTACTTAATAGTATGTTAGAAACGTATGATAGACACTGCTGAAACTGGACAACTGCTGTTACATGTTCCTTGATTACTTGCATTGCGCCGGACCGCTGTGAATGTTTGCATTACTTACTTGCTTATGTTTCGGTAGTTATTGGTGATTGTTACTGACTTGTATGGTAACATCCGCTGCTGCTTGTTCTTTATTTACTTAATTGTATGTTAAGAACGTATGATAGACACTGCTGAAACTGGACAATTGCTGCTGCATGTTCCCCTTGATTACTTGCATTGCTCAGCACTGCTGTGAGTGACATATTGCATTACTTACTAGAGTTTGTTTCGATACTTATTGGTGATTGATACTGAATTGTATGGAAACATCTGCTGCTTGTTCCTTGATTACTTAATTGTTTGTTAAGAACGTATGATAGACACTGCTGAAACTGGACAACTGCTGCATCATGTTCCTTGATAACCTGCGTTGCTCAGGACCGCTGTGAGTGACAGATTGCATTACTTACTTGCATATGTTTCGGTACTTATTGGTGATTGTTACTGACTTGTATGGAAACATCTGATGCTGCTTGTTCCTTGACTACATAATTGTATGCTAGGAACGTATGATAGACACTGCTGAAACTGGACAACTGCTGCTACATGTTCCTTGATTACTTGCATTGCTCAGGGCCGCTGTGAGTGACAGATTGCATTACATACTTGCATATGTTTCGGTACTTATTGGTGATAGTTACTGACTTGTATGGAAACATCTGCTGCTGCTTGTTCCTTCATTACTTAATTGTATGTTAGGAACGTATGATAGACACTGCTGAAACTGGACAACCGCTGCTACATGTTCCTTGATTACTTGCATTGTTCAGGACCGCTGTGAATGACAGATTGCATTACTTACTTGCATATGTTTCGGTACTTATTGGTGATTGTTACAGACTTGAATGGTAACATCCGCTGCTGCTTATTCCTTGATTACTTAATTGTATATTTGTAACGTACGATAGACACTGCTGAAACTGGACAACTGCTGCTGCATGTTCCTTGATCACTTGCGTTGCTCAGGACCGCTGTGACTGACAGATTGCATTACTTACTTGAATATGTTTTGGTAATTATTGGTGATTGAAACTGACTTGTATGGAAACATCTGCTGCTGCTTGTTCCTTGATTCCATAATTGTATGTTCGGAACGTATGATAGACACTGCTGAAACTGGACAACTGCTGCTGCATGTTCCTTGATTACTTGCATCGCTCAGGACCGCTATGAGTGACAGATTGCGTTACTTACTTGCATATGTTTCGGTAGTTATTGTTGATTGTTACTGGCTTGTATGGAAACATCTGCTGCTGCTTTTTCATTGATTACTAAATTATATGTTTGGAACGTATGATAGAGACTTCTGAAACTGAACAACTGTTGATACATGTTCCTTGATTACTGCATTGCTTAGGACCGTTGTGAGTGACAGATTGCATTACTTACTTGCATATGTTTCGGTACTTTTTAGTGATTGTTACTGACTTGTATGGAAACATCTGCTGCTGCTTGTTCCTTGATTACTTAATGGTATGTTAGGAACGTATGATAGACACAGCTGAAACTGGACAATTGCTGATGCATGTTCCCCTTGATTACTTGCATTGCTCAGCACTGCTGGGAGTGACAGATTGCATTACTTACTTGAGTTTGTTTCGGTACTTATTGGTGATTGATACTGACTTGTATGGAAACATCTGTTGCTGCTTGTTCCTTGATTACTTAATTGTATGTTAGGAACGTTTGATAGACACTGCTGAAACTGGACAATTGCTGGTGCATGTTCCTTAATCACTTGTATTGCTCAGGACCGCTGTGAGTGACAGATTGCATTACTTACTTGCATATGTTTTGGTACTTATTGCTGATTGTTACTGACTTGTATGGAAACATCTGCTGCTGCTTGTTCCTTGACTACATAATTGTATGTTAGGAACGTATGATAGACACTTCTGAAACTGGACAACTGCTGCTACATGTTCCTTGATTACTTGCATTGCTCAGGACCGCTGTGAGTGACAGATTGCATTACATACTTGCATATGTTTCGGTACTTTTTGGTGATTGTTACTGACTTGTATGGAAACATCTGCCGCTGCTTGTTCCTTGATTACTTAATTGTATGTTAGGAACGTATAATAGACACTGCTGAAACTGGACAATTGCTGCTGCATGTTCCCCTTGATTACTTGCATTGCTCAGCACTACTGGGAGTGACATATTGCATTACTTACTTGAGTTTGTTTCGGTACTTATTGGTGATTGATACTGACTTGTATGGAAACATCTACTACTGCTTGTTCCTTGATTACTTAATTGTATGTTACCAACGTATGATAGACACTACTGAAACTGGACAACTGCTGCTGCATGTTCCTTACCCACTTGCATTGCTCAGGACCGCTGTGAGTGACGGATTGCATTACTTATTTGCATATGTTTCGGTTAGGTACTATTGGTGATTTTATGACTTGTATGGAAACCATCTGCTGCGTTGTTCCACTGATTACTTAATTGTATGTAGGAACGGTAAGATAGACACTGCTTGAAATGGACAACTGTGTTGCAGGTGTTTGATTACTTTCATGCATTAGACCGCTGTGAGTGACAGATTGCATTACTTACTTGCATATGTTTCGGTACTTATTGGTTATTGTTACTGACTTGTATGGAAACATCTGCTGCTGCTTGTTCTTTGATTACTTAATAGTATGTTAGGAACGTATGATAGACACTACTGAAACTGGACAACTGCTGCTGCATGTTCCTTGATTACTTGCATTGATCAGGACTGCTGTGAGTCACAGATTGCATTACTTACTTGCATATGTTTCGGTACTTATCGGTGATTGTTACTAACCTGTATGGAAACATCTGCTGCTGCTTATTCCTTGATTACTTAATAGTATGTTAGAAACGTATGATAGACACTGCTGAAACTGGACAACTGCTGTTACATGTTCCTTGATTACTTGCATTGCGCCGGACCGCTGTGAATGTTTGCATTACTTACTTGCTTATGTTTCGGTAGTTATTGGTGATTGTTACTGACTTGTATGGTAACATCCGCTGCTGCTTGTTCTTTATTTACTTAATTGTATGTTAAGAACGTATGATAGACACTGCTGAAACTGGACAATTGCTGCTGCATGTTCCCCTTGATTACTTGCATTGCTCAGCACTGCTGTGAGTGACATATTGCATTACTTACTAGAGTTTGTTTCGATACTTATTGGTGATTGATACTGAATTGTATGGAAACATCTGCTGCTTGTTCCTTGATTACTTAATTGTTTGTTAAGAACGTATGATAGACACTGCTGAAACTGGACAACTGCTGCATCATGTTCCTTGATAACCTGCGTTGCTCAGGACCGCTGTGAGTGACAGATTGCATTACTTACTTGCATATGTTTCGGTACTTATTGGTGATTGTTACTGACTTGTATGGAAACATCTGATGCTGCTTGTTCCTTGACTACATAATTGTATGCTAGGAACGTATGATAGACACTGCTGAAACTGGACAACTGCTGCTACATGTTCCTTGATTACTTGCATTGCTCAGGGCCGCTGTGAGTGACAGATTGCATTACATACTTGCATATGTTTCGGTACTTATTGGTGATAGTTACTGACTTGTATGGAAACATCTGCTGCTGCTTGTTCCTTCATTACTTAATTGTATGTTAGGAACGTATGATAGACACTGCTGAAACTGGACAACCGCTGCTACATGTTCCTTGATTACTTGCATTGTTCAGGACCGCTGTGAATGACAGATTGCATTACTTACTTGCATATGTTTCGGTACTTATTGGTGATTGTTACAGACTTGAATGGTAACATCCGCTGCTGCTTATTCCTTGATTACTTAATTGTATATTTGTAACGTACGATAGACACTGCTGAAACTGGACAACTGCTGCTGCATGTTCCTTGATCACTTGCGTTGCTCAGGACCGCTGTGACTGACAGATTGCATTACTTACTTGAATATGTTTTGGTAATTATTGGTGATTGAAACTGACTTGTATGGAAACATCTGCTGCTGCTTGTTCCTTGATTCCATAATTGTATGTTCGGAACGTATGATAGACACTGCTGAAACTGGACAACTGCTGCTGCATGTTCCTTGATTACTTGCATCGCTCAGGACCGCTATGAGTGACAGATTGCGTTACTTACTTGCATATGTTTCGGTAGTTATTGTTGATTGTTACTGGCTTGTATGGAAACATCTGCTGCTGCTTTTTCATTGATTACTAAATTATATGTTTGGAACGTATGATAGAGACTTCTGAAACTGAACAACTGTTGATACATGTTCCTTGATTACTGCATTGCTTAGGACCGTTGTGAGTGACAGATTGCATTACTTACTTGCATATGTTTCGGTACTTTTTAGTGATTGTTACTGACTTGTATGGAAACATCTGCTGCTGCTTGTTCCTTGATTACTTAATGGTATGTTAGGAACGTATGATAGACACAGCTGAAACTGGACAATTGCTGATGCATGTTCCCCTTGATTACTTGCATTGCTCAGCACTGCTGGGAGTGACAGATTGCATTACTTACTTGAGTTTGTTTCGGTACTTATTGGTGATTGATACTGACTTGTATGGAAACATCTGTTGCTGCTTGTTCCTTGATTACTTAATTGTATGTTAGGAACGTTTGATAGACACTGCTGAAACTGGACAATTGCTGGTGCATGTTCCTTAATCACTTGTATTGCTCAGGACCGCTGTGAGTGACAGATTGCATTACTTACTTGCATATGTTTTGGTACTTATTGCTGATTGTTACTGACTTGTATGGAAACATCTGCTGCTGCTTGTTCCTTGACTACATAATTGTATGTTAGGAACGTATGATAGACACTTCTGAAACTGGACAACTGCTGCTACATGTTCCTTGATTACTTGCATTGCTCAGGACCGCTGTGAGTGACAGATTGCATTACATACTTGCATATGTTTCGGTACTTTTTGGTGATTGTTACTGACTTGTATGGAAACATCTGCCGCTGCTTGTTCCTTGATTACTTAATTGTATGTTAGGAACGTATAATAGACACTGCTGAAACTGGACAATTGCTGCTGCATGTTCCCCTTGATTACTTGCATTGCTCAGCACTACTGGGAGTGACATATTGCATTACTTACTTGAGTTTGTTTCGGTACTTATTGGTGATTGATACTGACTTGTATGGAAACATCTACTACTGCTTGTTCCTTGATTACTTAATTGTATGTTACCAACGTATGATAGACACTACTGAAACTGGACAACTGCTGCTGCATGTTCCTTACCCACTTGCATTGCTCAGGACCGCTGTGAGTGACGGATTGCATTACTTATTTGCATATGTTTCGGTACTTATTGGTGATTGTTACTGACTTGTATGGAAACATCTGCTGCTGCTTGTTCCTTGATTACTTAATTGTATGTTAGGAACGTAAGATAGACACTGCTGAAACTGGACAACTGCTGTTGCAGGTGCTTTGATTACTTGCATTGCACTAGACCGCTGTGAGTGACAGATTGCATTACTTACTTGCATATGTTTCGGTACTTATTGGTTATTGTTACTGACTTGTATGGAAACATCTGCTGCTGCTTGTTCCTTGATTACTTAATAGTATGTTAGGAATGTATGATAGACACTACTGAAACTGGACAACTGCTGCTGCATGTTCCTTGATTACTTCATTGCTCAGGACCGCTGTGAGTCACAGATTGCATTACTTACTTGCATATGTTTCGGTACTTATTGGTGATTGTTACTAACCTGTATGGAAACATCTGCTGCTGCTTATTCCTTGATTACTTAATAGTATGTTAGAAACGTATGATAGACACTGCTGAAACTGGACAACTGCTGTTACATGTTCCTTGATTACTTGCATTGCTCAGGACCGCTGTGAATGACAGATTGCATTACTTACTTGCTTATGTTTCGGTACTTATTGGTGATTATTAATGACTTGTATGGTAACATCCGCTGCTGCTTGTTCCAAAGTTATTCCTGTCTTAGTCGATTCCGAGGACGGAATCAATTTAACGCGGGAAGACTGTAACAGCCCGTAATTTATTAAATATAAATTACAGCACCAAACTTTGGATAATTAAGCAATTTTTGTCCAATTATTAGTAATTAATCGAAAACATGAATTTTAAATAGTTAATTATATTAACTTATAGTTAATTATGAAAACTTGCCTCAAATTAGCTTAAATAAATTTAATAATTAAATTTATTTAATTGACAAATTAAAGTCGTGAAAATGGCGTAACGGACTAAAATAAATAAAATTAGTCTAAAAGATAATTATAGCAAATCTAGAACTTTCTTGTTAGTATTTGCAAATTGTGAATTTTTTCAAGGTTAGTTCTTATTATTCATCTGTTTATTTTATAATTTGTTGCTTAGCTTGTTTGGTTAGATCCTTTAAGGTTTTACATTCTTGCATGGTTATGTTATTTAATTTTCCGCAAAGTTTTAAATTAACCTAGCAAGGTTATAGAAAACCCAACACAAGTATCGACCCACACGATGTATTGTTCCATTTAAATGCTATGAAACTCTCTAAATTCGCCTTGTATCTCACACACACGAATCTGAAAGCTGTTATCAAAGTGTCTTTATGGAATAACACACATAAGTTCATGATATAACCCTTAAGTTTGTGCATGACCCAAGCCCATGAACTTATAAGTTCAAGCGCATGCAGATAAGTTCGTACGAACTTATCAGCGCTAAGTTCGTACAAACTTATGGCCCATAAGTTCATACCCTCATGTTTCATGAACTTATTCTCATAAGTTCATACCTCATGAACTTATCACCATAAGTTCATACCTCATGAACTTATTCTCGAAAGTTCATATCTCATGAACTTATCCAACAATCAAGAACTTAACACGCAAACATGAACACAATACACAATCATGAACTTAAGACATAAATATGAACAAATCATGACTTGTATTTATAATGCCCTATCTATTACAAAAACTAGACTGCTATCGTAACACCGGGTGTACCAACACAAAACTAGCCATATTGCTGCAGGCTGTATGTCTAATGTTGTTGGCTCCTCATCCAAACCACAGAAGACTAAAAGAGATGATGGCTATAGGGTTAAGTATCTTATATCCATGAAAAAGTTGAAAATGTTGGAAGACTCTGTGGCTTCCAACAGACAGAAGGGACTAATGGCTGAAGCCTGTGACTGGGAAGATTCTGACCCATCATCTGATGAGGAAGACAACAACTATCTGGTGGCCAATGATGATGCTCCTTCTACAAGCAGCTTCAAACAAGATCTAGCTGATACTGAATCTCTAAGATCTTTGGACAATTGGAATCCTACAATGATGTATAACGTACATAATTTTATAGATTACAATGTTAAAGAAAAAGGGAAAATGTTCAACTATCTGTTTGTGGATCTCAAAGTTGCTGTTGAAAAGCAAGATGCTTTAAAGTCTGAAATAACAAAATTGAAAAATGATCTTGAACTTAAAACTAATGAACTTGACAGTTTTCATGATTTTAAAACTGAGTTGGATGAGGTAAAACTCATCAACACCATTTTATTAGAAGAGAAACAAGAAACGGACATAAAGAATGATAAGCTTCAAAAGATTGTTGACTCTTGGTGATATTCTGCTAAGGTACATAATTTTAGAGATTACAGTGTTGAAGAAAAAGGGGAAATGTTCAACTATCTGTTTGTGGATCTCAAAGTTGCTGTTGAAAAGCAAGATGCTTTAAAGTCTAAAATATCAAAATTGAAAAATGATATTGAACTTAAAACTAATGAAGTTGACAGTTTTCATGAGTTTAAAACTGAGCTTGATGAGGTAAAACTCATCAACACCATTTTATTAGAAGAGAAAAGAGAAACAGACATAAAGAATGATAAGCTCCAAAAGATTTTTGACTCTTGGTGATATTCTGCTAAGAGAGTAAACCAATGCATAAGTGAGCAGATTCCTGCTCAAATTCAGGCATATCTTGGAGGAGATCTTGATACAACAGCTTCTATTGTTGAAACCAATAATCTGGGAACAGAATTTTCCACCCTTGGTGAACTTCCAAGTACATGTATACATAATGCAAATGGAAAAATAAGTTTCAACAAATAGGTTTGTCAGGCCTCAAAATACTGACAGTTCATGTGTGAAAACTATGGAGTCTGGTGATAAGATGTGTTCCTCACCAAACATACTGTTGTGTGCTCTACAGTGGAACAGCCTAGTGGAAAAAGTGTTAAACCTGTAATCAAAACTACTAAACCTATCAATAAGACAGGCTTTGAAGTTTAGACTGATGGTAAGAAACCTATACCACCATTTAATACTGAATTCTTTGAAAATAACTTTTCAAAAAGAAAACAACATACATTTAACAGGGGTAAGTCTCATGATGGAACTAGTGCTGATGTGGTTTCATATAAAGTTACAAATCATAGTGGTAAGTTGGTTATAAATGAAAGTAAATCTTTTGTTAAAACCTAACAAAATGGTTCTGCAACTACAAGTGTGCAAGAATCATCAAATCTTGGTAAAGGCAAAGGTAAACCCATACCAAACCTGTGGATTTTGGAAATAAGTTTTCCAAGAAACATGAAGGACAAAAGATTCTAAAACGGCAAATTTTTTATTTATGTCCTTTTAAAACGAGAAAGGAAGCCTTTAAAGATGATGTCACTAAAGACAAAAGTAAAGTTGTTCATATACATCTTAGAGATGAATCTTTCACAATATCTGTTGGTCCTTATAAAACTGGTCAACCTATTGTGAAACCTCTTGTAAAGACCAATAGAGAAAATTCAGAATGTGTTTATGAAGGTTCTTCTTCCAAAAGGCCTAAAAAGAGGAAATTCTACAGGTGTTGAAGAAAGACTCATATGGCTAAAGATTGTCCTGAAACAATGGACATAAGGCCTACTGAAAATGATAAATCCAACACTGCACTCAGTATTGGAAGTAACAATGTCATTGAGGAAAGTATCGAAACTGATACAATCCAAACAGGAAACATTAATGTTAATCTTTTTGGTCCATCAATAAATGTTGATGAGGAAGGAGAAATCATCCCTATGATGAGTTCCCCTAAGAACTCATCCCTATGATGAGTTCCCTAAGAACTAATGTTTCCATGTTACTCTGCAGGTTAAGCAAGCAAACCAGGTTTGGTACTTAGACAGTTGCTGTTTTGGCCACATGACAGGTTGCAAGGATCTGCTGAGTGACCTTAAGCCTAAACAAGGCCCAAAGGTCACTTTTGGTGATGATGTCTAAGGATCCACAAAGGGATATGGCACTCTCCGTGCAGGTTAACACACCCTTGTAAGCATAAGTCAACTAAAACACATCCTTGTAAGCATAAGTCAACTAAGTGATGTTGGCTACAAGGTTAACTTTGATTAGCACCTTGGGTACATATTGGATTCTCAGAGCAAAGTTGTGATGTGTGCACAAAGAAAGAAAGGGGTATACATTGTAGACATGAAATCTGCTGATCAAACAACATAGACCTTCTTAATCTCATGGACTAATGCAGACCTCAACTGGTTACGGCACAAAAGGCTATCACACCTGAACTTCATGAACATCAACAAACTCTGTAAGAAGAGTTAGTAACAGGTTTGCCTTCTATAACCTTTATTAAGGATAAACTCTGCTCAGCCTATGAGAAAGGTAAATAGAAAAAGACATCTTTTAAATCCAAACACAATTTCTCTATTAATTCACCTCTCTTCTTAATCCACATGGACTAGTTTGGACCTGTAAATGTCCTAAGTCTACCAGAGAAATTATAGGGTTTATAAAAAAGAAAGAGGTTCTGAACTCTACTCAAGTCAAGTAGCGCAGGAGTGATCATGGTACTGAATTCAAAAACAGTACTCTTGAGTACTTCTAGACATGATGATGACTATATCGGGTCACCCTGTATGAATAAGTACACTGATATATTTGATGTTCCATGTTCGAAACCAGTCAATGCTGATTTTCCTGAATCTTCCACTGATGTGTTCAACACCAATGATGCTCCTTCAACAAATGAACAAACTCAAGATGTCAGTATGTTTGATAATCAGGAAAGTTGTTCTACAAGACCTGTTGATAATGAAACTTGTGTTTAATATGCAGAGGAATCATCATTGAAACATGATCCTAAATGCATCAGGTGTTCACCAAATGAACTAATAATAGGTGACATCAATAAAGGTGTGCAAACAAGGTGGGATTGTCTTGGAAACTTTTGTATGTTTTCAAGGTTTGTATACCTGATGGAGAAAAAGAAGAATGATGAAGCATTAAGATGTCAATTGGATCACTACCATGCAGGAAGAGCTCCATGAGTTTGAGAGAAACAAAGTATGGAAACTGGTCCCCATGCCTAAAGGTAAAACAATAATTGGCACCAAGTGGGTATTCAGAAACAAGATGGATGATCTAGGTCATGTCATTAGAAATAAGGCAAGATTGGTTGCTCAAGGGTATATGCAAGAAGACATTTTCTCTTGTGGCTAGGCTGGAAGCAAGTCATTTATTTCTTGCATATGCTACTCATAAGAGCATGAAAGTGTTCCAAATGGATGTAAAGAGTGCATTTCTGAATAACAAGCTACAAGAGGAAGTATATGAAAAGTAGCCCCTAGGTTTTGTGGATGAACCACATCCAACTTTTGTCTATAACTTGGACAAACCACTATATTGTCTAAAACAATCTCCCAAACCCTAGTATGACACTCTTACTGAGGAAGTATGACTTGCTTATGAGCAATGGATATTCCAGAGGTAAAGTCGATTCTACACTATTCATAAAGAAGGTGAAATTTGATATTATGCTTGTTCAAATTATGTGGATGATAGTATATTTGCTTCTACTAATGAAAAACTATGCAAGAATTTTTCATTGCTCATGAAATCTAAATATGAGATGTGCATGATGGGTGAAACTCACATTCTTTCAAGGATTACAGGTTAAACAAAGTTAAAATGGAATTTTTGTAAATCAAAGAAAGTATAAACTAGATCTTTTGAAAATTGGATCAGTATTCTCCCATTACAACCCCACTAGCAACAAATGTAAAGTTGAATGCTGATACTTGTGGCAAGTCTGTTTCAGTATCAGCTTACAGAGGTATGATTGGGAGCTTTCTATATCTAACAGCTAGTAGACCAGATATAATGTTTGCAACTAGTTTGTGTGCTAGATTTCAAGCTGATCGAATGGAATCACATCTTGCTGCTGTAAAAAGAATCTTTAAATACCTTAAGGGTACCACAGGTTTGGGACTTTGGTATCCCAAAGACTCAGGCTTTGAATTAATTTGATACACAGATTCAGATTTTGCAGGTTGCAGGCTTGATAGAAAAAGCACAACAAGTGGGTGTCAACTGCTTGGACACAAGTTGATTTGTTGGAGCAGTAAGAAGCAGAACTCTATGTCCACTTCTACTGCTGAAGATGAGTATATTTTTGCTGGAAATTGCAGTGGGAAATTCTTTGATGCAGCATCAGCTTGAGAACTATGTACTAATGTATAGGAAAACTCCTATACTTTGTGATAACACTAGTGCCATAGCCACATCCAACAATCATGTCTTCAACTCTAGAACAATTTATATAGAGGTCAGACACCACTTCATTAGGGATCACATCCAGAAAGACAATTTTGAAGTATCTTATATTCATACATGTATAACCACCTGCCCATTTCTTACAAACAACTTTGATGCAGAACAAGTTTCACTGACTCTGCAATTAGTCGTTTGTCAGAAATTGAAACAGGTTTAACATCTAACAAGTTTCAAAACTAAGTGTTTTCAACCAAACCTACGATAGTGTCTAGCTCTCATAACTGCTCACTTAGTAACAGTTTTCAAACACAAGGTTTACACTGATCAGCTTTGATGACACTACATCACCACATGTTTGGACAACATCTTTGTACATTAGCTTTTAATTAACATTTCTTCACACTTACGTTATGTTAATTTTGTATTAATTTAACTTAATTACCCGCGGATAATGTTTTGTTATGTGTTTAAGAGATAAGCGAATAGGTCAAGTGGGTCTACCACACGTGCTGATGTAGTAACCGTTCCATTCCTTTAGTCACCCCATTTCAAATCAACAGCCCTTTTCTCTCTCCCACTCTCTCACATTGAAATCCTATAAATACCTAATGTTACTGTTTCATCTTCCCCTTCAATATTGCGACCCTATACCTTCATACATTCTGAAAATCTCCATTCACTCTCAAAAAGACTAAGTGTCTGCTTTCATTGAACTTCTACTACTTCTCAAATGGCTTTTTTAACTCCCCTTGTTAAAATATTTTTGGGTGATGATGTTGTTAAATACCCATCAGTCACTACAACTCTCACCGTCAAACCTACAGACTATGTTGACAATCTGTCTCTGAAGCCAAGGTTATCCATTGAACCATCCTCAACAACAATAAGGTTGTTGAAATTTCTACTGATCAGCTTCCGGAGGTACTTCATCTGCCCGTGGTTGAAAAATATGACAAGCCACAGCCTGAAAAACCAGAAGATGAGGTGGATGCAACTGCTGCTCCCACTTGAAAGTCTAAAACACTGGCTAAAAGGGAAAAATGTGCCCTGAAGCCTAGTGAACTAGGGCCTGTCCACAAGAAGCCCAAGAAGACAAAGTCTGCTCCCTCAGTCTCTATGCCTGAGGGGGAGCAGACTGTGAGTTTTGAACTTATTAAGAGAGTTTAAGTTATATTTTGTTTAAGTTTAAAATTAAAAGAAAAAAAATTCAATAAGATTATTTTTATTTGTGAGTTTTTAAATTTATTAGGATAGTTTAAGTTTCAGTTAAGGTTAAAATTAAAAAAAAATCCAATAACATTTTGTTTTTATTTTTTGTGAGTTTTTTTTCAGGGTTTTAGGAAAAAGGGGGACCGCCGTCTTTTTTTTTTTTTGTTTTTTTTCTCTTCTTCCTCCTTCACTGTTACATTCTTCTTGGCGTCGACTTCATCTTCCTCGAGTCGACTAAGAAACAGGTAAGGTTCCTTTGTTTTTTTGTTGTGTTGTGTTCTAGTCTAATCGTTCTCCTCATCCTCATCTCAGTTACGATTTTGTTTACACGTGTCGAGCAACTTTGAGTGTAAATGGATCCAAAAGTTTTTTTTACTAAATCTCGAAAGTGTGTGTGTAATTAAGTTTGGATGTTAAGCATTTGACAACGTGAAATTTTTTTGATAACTGTTGATATAATCTCGGATGTGTTATTGTTCTATTTAAAAAACAAATCTCGGATGTATGATTATTTTGTTCAAAGAAAAAGTCTAGGATGTTGATGGGTGGGTGTTTCTGTTTAAAGATTAAGTCACAAATCTTGGAAGTATCAGTCTCAGACCCAATCTGTTTTTGTTTAATAGACCTTGGATGTAGTGTTGTTCTATTTTATTTTGCTCAAGTAGCAATCAAGTCTCGGATGTATTCTTTTCTTTTCTTTCTTTCTATCTTTCTGTTCTGCTTTAAGAACAAATCTCGGATGTTTACCTTGTCTAACTGGTGTTTAATTTTTCAAGGTACAACTCAAGGTTCGGATGTTTGTTTTGTCATGTTGTTTTGTTGTTTTTCTGCTCAAGTAAACACACATCTCGGATGTTTGGGTGTTCTCTCCTAATCAAAGCAGTTCAAGTTTAGGATCTTTTGCATAACAAATATCAGATTTAATTTGTTTTACTGTCATTTTGATTAAATCTCGAATCAAGTATAGGATTGTTCTGGTTAAAGAAAGAGTCACAAATCTTGGAAGTATCAAGTCTCGGATGTATTGTGCCTACAAGTCTAGGATGTATTGTGCTTACATTTTCTTAAGTCTAGACTATTACTGTTGTTTTATCAAGCAAACAAAGTCTAGGATGTTTAGTCTATTTCAGTAACTGGTGTTTAACTTTTTTTAAGGCAAACTCAAGTGTCAGATGTTTTTTTTCTTTATAGCTTAAGTACAACAAATCTAGGATGTATGGTTATTCGCTCCTGCTCAAGGATCTCAAGTCTCGGATGTCATCTATGTGGGTGCCACTTGGTTATTTTTTTATTCCAGTAACAAATCTCAGAAGTATATGACATCTATGTGGCTGCTGCATTGCTTCCGTGAGACTTGGACATTGTGTGTGCTATGTGTTTGTAGTTTTGTTTGCTAAGTATGACATAAATCTCCGATTACTATATGTTTTTTTATTCTTAGGGTGGTCTTGATTTGGGAGCTATGTATTCCACATAGGCGTTTCACTGTTGATCCAAAGTATTATTGGTGTATTGGGATTGTATCATGCTTTATGTAAAATGGCTATACTATATAATTGATGTATTATATATATTTTAGTCAATGGATCGGGAAATTGTGTGAATCAATCTGATTTAACATTGGACTCTTAATGATTGACTTTGGTGTTCCTTTGATTAATTTGTTCTCATATTAATGAAAGAATACCCGATGCAAAACAAAGCATCTTGATTCACTCGAGTTCCTTATCTAATGACTTAGTAATACTTTCATCCACTGACCAGTATCTAACATTATGTTAAACTTACATGATTCAATGGCCAATACTTCAAATAACGATCACAATCCACCAAACCCCTAACAAAACATCTGAATACCACTCATCGACCAAATATTCCATCCTCCACGCTGGTTGCCTTTCGAGGAAAACAACTAGTAATGGGATACAACGTCCTTCAAATCAAACACGAGTCTTATGGCAAAGATTCTTAAAGGCCACCCTCTCTACCTTGTTCTATCATAAACACAACCTTGATGATCATGATCATCCTGAAGGGGAGAAACGTCAAAAAAAGTCTAAGATAGGTTATTAAAGGTTTAATATAGGTGGAGTTTCAATTTCAGAATGCCCGGTATCTAGAAAAAGATAAAAGTGAGTAGGTAGTTCAAGAAGAAGTTTCAAATGCTTTGGTCGTGTTCGATGATTCTTTAGAAGAAGATTCAGAACATTTAGTGACTATCTATGATCATTTGCATGGAGAGTTGCCAGCTGTAGGGGGAGCTGAAGAAGACGCTTCCAAAGAGTTTAACCCAACTCCTCTGAGGATGATAGAGCCAACAAAAATCATTGTTCTTCAATCCGATGAAGAGGAACAAAAAGAAAGAGGTGATGTTCAAAAGTCTTCTCGAGTATAAGTTTTTAGGGGAGGAAGGGGTTTCCCAAGAAGAGTTCATTTCTCAACTTGAAGCTGAAGAACCTTCAGATGATCTTGTCTTTATAACAGAAATACCGGCTCCATCTCCTGTCTCTAGTATTCCGAAAGCGGAACTAGTTTCAGAACCAGTGAATCCTTCAAGTCAATCCGCAAGATCTACTGCACCGAATGATACGAAAACTCTCTAAAGGAGAAGAAACTTCTAAGGATCGTTGATCTAAGTTGCTATTCTAACGGAACCTTGTACTTGATCCAAAAGTTTCTTCTAAATCGCATTAACAACATCAATGCAGCATTACGTCATGATAGAGATAACATGAAGCTACTCACTCTTAGGAGGTTCATCAGAGATGTAAATATTCTGGTTAAGGACAAGCTTGAAATTCGTATGACTGTTAGGAGACTTTATGAGTATTTTGATAAAAGGAAGCTGATTACAAATGTGAAACCCTCTGATTATTGATGCTGCTTAATCAATTTGGGGAGATTGTTAGAGTTATTCTTATTGTGATTAAGATGTTGGGTTAATTCTGTAATAGTTAGAATATTATTTTATTTCCTAGCCTTTTAATCGTAAGAGGTTTATTTTGTAATTACCTCATAGTTGCCTTTAGTATTTAAACCTTTTCTAGGATTTTTGCAACACAACTTTTCATTGTATGTGTGTGAGATTGAGTGTGCCTTTTGCATTCTCTTACAAGTTTCAATACATTCATAATCATTTGGTTGAATATTCTTATTACTCTGATTATTGTTCTATTGAGTGTTATTCATCATTGGGATCATAAAGTTACAGTTCAAGTCATCCTTTCCATAACCCTCTCTACAACTTGGCCACTCTTCTCAGCTGAGTGCACTCACTTCACAGCTGCAGCGACTCTCCACTACTCTGTCATTTCTTCTTTCTAATCAGCAGGACTCTATGTCCATCTTAGCAGCTGTTGCTCAACAACTGTCAAGTATTGCTGAAACCTGTTCTGTCTCTTTGCCCTCCACTTTAGCCTATTTGAATACCTTGGTGGTATCTCTGTCCAACACAGTAGCATCAGGTTTTGAAAATGTGCAATAGTCCCTCAATATGTCTCTTGCACAGCTTAAAAGCCTTATGTTTACTGATGCTGACAGGCTGCCATTTCTATTCGTTCAGCTACCTCCAACTCTGAATCATCCTCACTTGAAAAATGCTTTACCCAGTTAGTTGAGGTGAAGGACAGCCTAACTTTCTTAGTACATAGCCTGGTTGGTCCAACACCTGTTACCAAGCCTGCTGCTGCCAAACCCACTGGCTCTGTTCCTTTTGGCAGTACTTCTATCGTAGGCTCTGTACCCTTATCCCATACCCTACCTCACACACCGAATCCTACCCTATACCCCCTACCCCACCCTACCCTCAACATACCCTACGCTCAACCACCTCACTCCACCCTACCCCAACTACCCTTAACTTAATTGTACCACCCCATCGCCACCCAAACCCTACCCACCCCACACCCATACTTACCCTATCACGCTCTACCCTACCCCACCCCTACCCCACCCATCAAACCTACCCACCCCACCCCTACCCTTATCCCACCCATCCTACCCCCTATCCCACCCCACCTACCCCACCCATCTTTACCCCCTACACCTCAAACCTACCCACCTCACACCTACCCTTACCCCTCAAAGCTACCCACCCACCCCCACCCACCTTACCCCTCAACCTACCCACCCAACCCCTACCCTACCTTACCACCACCCTACCCCTACAACATTACCCTGCCCTATTTTACCCCACCCAACCACCCTCAACCTACCCACCCCTACCCTACCCCTTATCCATATTTATTATAACGAGAAATATTCCAACAATCATTGAAATTTATTATTTTTCAATAACATATCCATATAACTTATAAACTTTGGTTATTTGGAAATTTATAAATGTAAACTTATAAACTTGAATTGTTACTTGATTCTTGAAAGCGTGTTGATTATATGTTTCTTGAATACATTTATATTATTTGATTATAGATTATAAAATTGCATTAGTTTCTCACTTGAATTTTGTTAATGCTATTTGAATGTTTTTAAATGTTTACTTGAATCACTTTAATTCAATGATATTATTATTACATGATACTTGACTTTATTCAATGATATACGTTTTGTTTTGAGAATGAATATTTGAAATTAATAAAAATTACAGAATCAGATAATTTATAAAACAAATAGACTTGTTGAATTATCTTATCAGACCTCAGTATCTATCAGGACCACCTCACATCAATCAAAAGTGGAATCAGACATCAGACAATTTACCACTTATGCAATCAAACAACATCTAAGTTTAAGGGGAGAAACCTTCATCCCGTTCTAAGGAGAAATTAGCTTCAGTTGCGCAAGAACTGTTGGTGCTATTACAGGTAGTTGAGCCTACTCAGGCTAAGTCTCCAAGCTCTGCACCATCTAAGGGGGAGAAACTTATATCTGAAGAAAAGCCCATCAGAAGAAGACAACTAGTCCTGGAATCATTAGAAGAGGAGGAGGTTGAGATTGCTTCATTCACTTCAGCCAAACCTAAAGAAATGAAAATTCCACTTGAAACCTACTATGAGTGGAAACAAGAACAAGCTAAGCTCTTCGAAAGAGCAAAAGAGGAAGCAGCTTCTGTCAAAGTTGCTCAGGTTTTGGCTACCAAGGAGGCAAAGAACGGAAAAATGACATCCATTGTAGTGCAAAGGAAGTAGGAGGAAGCTGTCAAGGCGACTGAGAGTGAGAAATGTAGAACAGAGAAGGAAAAGGGATTAAAGGTCTTTATGACCTAGGAGAAGTCTGTGTTGCTGAAAGAAGTTTATGATGTTGCTTAGGTTTTCACTTTGACAACCTGGCCATAAAGAAGTTTATGATTTTGCTAAAAGAAGGTTGGCCAGGGAAACCATTGTCGAAGTTGTTCCCACTTCAAGGAAGAATCAGCATTGGAAGCTACTGATTACAAGATTTGGTGCTGATGGCCCCGAATTACGGTCATATGAAGTAGCTGATGTAGCCAAAATGGTATATACAGAATGGGTTGAACACTTTATTATGATGTAGCCAAAATGTCATTATGTAAATGCAACACCATTATCAATCTATTGCAACACTTTATTATTGTTTTAAATTACAAAAATGCAATATTACTAGACAAAAGAAACACATTCATTATTTTTTAAATTTAATGCAAATACAAATATTTAATTAATTGCTTCGTGATAGTTTTTCTACTTACAATTCAATTTAACAAAAATAATATCATTTCATAACATATCGATCAAAAAGTATTTCAAGTATATAAACGTCTACAACTAAAATAAGGTTCATCAAATGTATAAGCGATACAACAAAAAAGTAAATTACAATCTTGGAAATGCATATTTAATTTCTCTTCTTGTAATTTCTTTCAAACGAAATCAACGCTTATCATGCACAACTCTCCTTCTGTTGATAACTTTTCACAAAAAATCTGCCCAAAATAGCAATCAACTTTCCTGAAACTGCATAATATGGCAACAAACTTTCAAATTTAGTCGGTTTTCGATTTAACTTTCACAACACCTTACAAATCTTCTAAAAACAGCATTTCTATAAAAATATTACACTTCCCACATTAAATTTGTATTTTTACTCGTTAAACTACAATTCTTTGCATAAAATATCTATCGTGACTGCATTATTCTGCTTGACAACTGCACGTTTTAGCTTGATCTTATTCCGATGGACTTTCACGAGTTCGACGTCATCGTGGGTATGGATTGGCTTATCCACCATGATGCCAGCATTATCTGTAAGAAGAACATAGTCAAGCTCACTACTCCTGATGGCCGCAGTATCTGCATCTATGGCGACAGAAAGAAAGGTGACTTATGCTTGATATCTGTAGTGAAAGGTAGGAAGCATATAGCAAAGGGTTGCGTGGTCTTACTTAGCTTATGCAATAGATGCTAAGTCCGAAAAGAAAGCTTTAGATGAGGTACCAATAGCCTCAGAATTTCCCGATGTCTTTCCTGAGGACAACTTTGGACTCCCACCAAACCGTCAGGTGGAGTTCAAAATTGATTTGGTGCTAGGCGCGACACCAATTGCTCGACTTGCACCAGCTGAGATGCAAGAAATGATGAAGCAGTTGCAAGAGCTGCTTGACAAAGGGCTCATACGACCAAGTACATCTCCCTGGGGAGCTTCTGTTCTATTCGTTATAAAGAAAGAGGGGACTCTTTGGATGTGCATCAATTATAGGGAGCTGAACAAGGTGACAATCAAGAATAAATATCCGTTACCCAGAATAGACGATCTTTTCGACCAACTTTAGGAAGCCAGTTATTTCTCAAATATCGATCTCAGATCTGGGTACCATAACCTTAAAGTGCGAGAAGAAGATGTTTCCAAAACGGCTTTCTGTACCAGATACGGGCATTACGAGTTTCTTGTTATGCTCTTTGGCCTTACAAACGCATTTGCGGCATTCATGGATCTCATGAACCGTGCTTGTAGGCCTATGCTCGACAAATCTGTTATCGTCTTCATTGACGATATTCTTATCTACTCCAAAACGGAAACCGAGCATGCTGTGCATCTTAGGGAACTGCTAGAGTTTCTACGCAAGGAGCGGCTCGATGCCAAATTCTCTAAATGTGAATTTTGGTTGCGACAGGTGCTCAAAAATTTTGAATTGTTTATTAAGCTTGTCTTTTCCTTAAATTTCATACTCAGCTTAACTAGTTAACCTTGTATCTTAATTAGATAAATTTTCTTGGACACATGATATCCGGTGAAGGAATCTCTTTAGATCCTTCTAAGATAAAAGCAATTCAAAGCTGGGAAGCTTCCAAGTCAGCTACTGAAATTAGAAGTTTCTTGGGATTGGCGGGTTATTACCGTCGATTCATTAACGACTTCTCGAAGTTAGTTGTACCTCTCACTTCTCTTACTCACAAGAATGTTCCCTTTATTTGGGAAAAAGCTCAAGAAGCCGCATTTCAAGGTTAAAACAAAAGTTAACCGAAGCACCTATTCTGGCCTTACTTGAGGGCAATGAAGACTTTGTGGTCTTCAGCGACGCCTCATATCAAGGGTTTGGGTGCGTACTGATGCAAAGAGGCAGATTCATAGCATATGCGTCTCGTCAACTAAAAGATCATGAGAAGAGTCAACCGACTCATGTCCTTGAACTTGTTGTTACTTTTGCATTGAAACGTGCCGTCACTATCTCTACGGCACCAAATGGCAGTTATATACAGATCACAAGAGTCTTAAGTACATTTTTAGGCAAAAGGAGCTCAACATGCGCCAACGACGCTCCAGGGAACTCATAAAAGACTATGACTGTGAGATTCTGTATCACCCTGGCAGAGCGAATGTGGTTGTCGATGCATTGAGTCGAAAGTCTTATTCCGTGAAATGCCTCTATACTCTGACTTATACTGCATTTTCATCTACTCTGAATGATGAAATTCTTACTGCTCAAGCTGAAGCATTAAAAGAGGAAAACCACAGCTCTGAGGACATGAAAGGGCAACTCCAACTCTTAACTGATAGCTCTCGTGGCTTAAAACTCTTTAATAATTTCATTTCGGTTCCGAATTTTGGAGACATTCGACAGAGGATTCTTTCAGAAGCTCACTGCTCGAATTTCTCTGTACATCCTAGCAGCACCAATATGTACAATGATCTAAAAGCTGAATATTGGTGGCCTTGTTTCAAAAGAGACGTGGGCTAACATGTCAAGAATTGCGTTACGTGCCGACTAGTCACAGCAGAGCATCACCAGCCTTACGGCAGTCTTCAACCGTTGCCGATTCCTGAATGGAAGTTCGATCACATAACGATGGACTTTGTGACAAAGCTTCCTACTAAGCGAAGACAACACGATGGAATATGGGTCATTGTAGATCGTTTAACCAAAGTCGCTCATTTTATTCCGATTCGCGAAAACTACGCAATGGAGAAGCTGGTTAAGATCTATATTGATGAAATTGTTACTCGACACCGTGTGCCTATGTCAATCGTTTCTGATCGGACGGCCAGAGCGAGCACACGATTCTTACTCTTGAAGACATGTTGCGGGCTTGTGTTCTCGAGTTTAGTGGTAACTGGGACGATTACTTACCTCTAGCGGAGTTTTCTTATAACAGCAGCAACCATTCGTCCATTGAAGCAGCACCTTTTGAATCCTTATACGGTCGTAAGTGTCGTACGCCAACTTGCTGGCATGAAGCAGGTGAAACACCAATCGCCGGTCCCGCATTACATCAAAAAACTCATGACAAGATCCGAATCATTCGACAACGTCTAGAAACCACTCAATCTCGGCAGAAGTCGTATAACGATCGACGCCATAAGCCTTTGGAATTTCAGAAAGATGATTGTGTTGTATTGAAAGTCTCCCCAATGAAGGGTGTGTTCAGATTTGTCAAGCGTGGCATGTTAGCACCACGATTCGTTGGTCCTTTCAGAATCATCGAATGTGTTGGAACTTAATCTTATCTTTTGGACTTGCCGAACGAACTGTCAATATTCACCCTGTATTTCACGTCTCACAACTGATGAAGTGCAAGGAAAACGAAAATGAAATGTTGGCAGATCATCTGAGCTACAAGATCAACGAGAAGCTACAATGTGATGAGCCTGAGACTATTTTCGAGACGAAAATGAAGAAGCCAAGAAACCGAGAAGTGGCAATGGTGTTGGTGCAATGGAGAACTTCTCATGGTACTTCCCAGACCTGGGAATCTGAAGAAGACATGAGGGTTCGCTATCTGCATCTGTTTGAGCCCTAGGTACTTCGAGGACGAAGTGCAAGCGTGGTGGGATCATACTATAACACCTTGCTTTCTAATTTATGTATTTATGTTGGAATTTTACTTTGATTATGTAACTTGTGGAATTGATAAAATTAATTTCCAAATAATGCAATTAAGTAATGAAAATTATTTAATCAAGTAAAATATGTGTGATGAAATATGTTAAGAATTAATTATAAGAACCATAGTAAAAGAATGACATAAATAAAAGTTTGATGCTTAAAACGAGAATTTTAAATGATTGAGAAATATATATACCCTTAAAAAGAAACATATGCTCATTTCCACCAAACAACTCTCTGCATTCCTCTCTTTCATCTAGTACGGCTTCTTCATCTTCATCTCAAGAATCATCAAAACTTTGCAACAAATCAACAATCAAGCTAAAATCTAACGTCTAGCAACAACAACCTACAAAGATTTAATGAGTTTCTTGAGGTAATTTTAACTTTTTATTTTCTTTCTTTGGTTCATATGAAGCCACGGGTTCTTGGGTTCAAGAACACAAAATCAGATTTCATAAACATCAAATCTAGCGATGTTTTGCATTATGAAGTTGAAATTAAACCCATACATGCTATATTTATGAATTTGATTGAAGTATGTGTGTGAGTCGTGTATATGTGTTTGCATGTAGAAGAGGACAACGAAACCCCTATGGGTTTCGGTAATACCGAAATCAAATGAAAGCAACCGAGACTCACTTCATGAGTTGTATCGAAACAAGGTGGGTACCGAAACCCCCCCAATACCGAAACCATGCAAAGTTTCGGTATATACCTAAACCCATTAAACTACCGAGACCTACACTATCGAAACTTATTAAGGCAACCGAAACTTTTGACAATACAGAAACCTACAGAAACATTCAAAACTACCGAAACCTTTTGGAAGGTTTCGGTACTCTCTATTGAAGTTGAAATTAAACCCATGCATGTGTGTACTGTATACATACACACACACACACACACACACACACACACACACACACACACACATATATATATATATATATATATATATATATATATATATATATAGACACATATATATGTATATGAAAGAGCACAATTAAGTGGCCATTGACCAAACTTAATTATTATTAATAATTTACAAAACACTTAGCAATAATTTATGTTCAAAGTCCCTTATTTATAAACTACTTTTATTGATTTGCTATACACTCTGTAATCATCAAATTACAGACACTCCGTGCACGGAAGATTTTAAATTAAAGCGTATGGTATGGTTATGAGTCAAAGTTAAGAGCCAGAGTGTATTAAAGCTTGTTTAAGGTGTCAAAGCCTTCAGAAATAGTGCAAAGCCAGATTTAAAGTCTAGATAAATCAGAGCAAGCATATCAGAGTATCATAAAGCTATAGATATTGGTGCAAACATTTAACAGTATAGTGAGTAACAGTTACTCAAGTTGACATGTATTTTATGTAATTGAGACATACTTTGCTTCTATATGCCTTCTTTGACCTTCAATAGAGCTTATGTGAGTGAAGGCGAACACTGAGGTACAGACGGTGCCCAGCTTAGCCAGATTTCATATTTGTTCTATTAATATGCATAAATTATTGCTATCTGCTTACCACTATCCCAAGCATTTAAGCGGGTAGCTAGCCCCGTATCACGGACTGATCATCGGAAGCGGTAACCCTAGCGGTAGCATTTCCTTTTCAGCGTGCAATGTCTCAATTTGTGCAAGCATTCACTTTGGTATAAGCATTTATAAGCAAGCAAGCATGATTTTTGAGCAGACTTTAAGGGCACAATTCTTTTAGCCACATATCTTAGATGCATCATGAAATTCTATTAACTCACTAAGCAATTAGCTTACAGTTGTTACTCACAATTTTAGGGGCAAAGGTAAGGAGCAAGTTGGACCATCTGCTTAGGTCTATTTTCTGATCGACCAAGAGGACTTTAGCTCACTGTTCAGCTTGTGGTATAGCTTTGTGTTGCCTTGGTATCTGGGTAGATGCTTTTGATATTATTGTGATGTATTAGCGATTTAGTACTGTAACCTTGTAGCACGTGTAGTGCATGACTTATTGTAATACTTTATTTAAATTTAAGCAAGCTTTAGACTTATTATTATGTTTATGGCAATTGTTATTTATTCTTGGGTTTATGCAAGCATGTCTTAAAGAAACGATATTGAACCAAGTTGTTGATGCCTATTTTTGACAAGGATATTTGCGGTCTCGGGTAGCTTGTTCAATCTTCCGCACTCTGATTGAAGATTCTAAAAGCTAGAATAGACTACTGTTGTATAATTACATATTTTGTACTTATAGTATTGTAAAGTAACTTGAATCAGGCATTTGGACCTGTGGTATCAAACACTTGTAATATTTAATTATTACTTAATGCATTGCCAACTTCAAACTTTTTGACGTGTACTGTTTGTGGTAACATGGGTGTTACAAAGTTGATATCAGAGCAGCAGTTTAATCATTGGACTGGCCACCCGATACATAAACGCTGGAATGATATGAACTATGTGACTCTAAATTCCCGAACAAGTCAACGAGGCCTAGGGTAACCTAATTAGTAAAGGACTACCCACACAGCTTGACCTAAGATAGGCAATTGATAACTGTTAGGCCGAGGAATGGGAAACGAGTATTTGCTTGATATTGACTTGACTATGTGCTTACTTGATACTTGCTCAGATGATAATGTAATTATTATGTGATTACTTGATGTTGGCATTATGCTATGTATATGTGCTTATCTGAACTGAGCTAGGAAATAATGTTTATTTTCTTTATACTTTCAGCCAATGGCTGATAAGAACACTACTGTTGCTGGTACCTCCAATGTTGATAAAGCTGCAGATGTTGCGGCTGATCAGCATAAAGAACATGTTCATGAAGAAGACCTAGGTACTGACCCTGAGAACACTGCTAATGAACCTAGCAGCACTGCCTCGCCTCTACCCCCTCAACAGGCTCAATTATATGCTCTCATTCACAAGCTGAATGAGGATAATCGAAGGCAGATGCAACTAATGTTAGATAGGAATCAGCTTCAGACTTGTAGGTCTTAAAATGTTAGTAAATCATGTGTGACGATAGCAGTCTAAGTATAGATAGTATTTTGTGTTAGTCAATTTATTTGCTATTGAATATATGTGTTTGATATTGATTGTTTGTATGTTTGAACTTAGGGTAATGTGTTACAATAAGTTCAAACATAAAGTTCCAACATAAGTTCAAACATAAGTTTGAACATAAGTTTGAAGGCAAAGGTTCGAATTTGTTAGAGGACAAGTTCGAATAGGCCTTGGGCCAAGTTCGAACTTGTCCTAGACAATGTCGAACCGGGTGTTATAATTAAGGGTTAATTCGATTAATTATCAGACTTTTGCAGATTTTGTTAGAGTGTTTAGCAAAAGGCGATCTCGAACTTGCTGGCAATCAGAGAGTTTCGTTTGGAGAGAATCATCGTGTCGGGACAATCCTTTGTTCATCTATCACTATGTTAGTCTCCGTGTTTCGGTGTGCGTGATCTATCCGTCAAGCCACTAACAAGGATTCCGCACTCGTTGGAAGGTGTCACGTCAAGATAAGATCCGTAGAGAGCAGACCTTACAAGTGGTATCAGAGACAGGTTGGGTGTTCGTGTTGTTCTTTGTGTTCACAAGTAACATCTATGGTTTCTTGACGTTTTTGGACGGTCAAATCACGTTTTTGGATAGATTTCGAGTTTTTCAAGTAAGATAACGGGAAAAAGTTCATAAAAGTTCATCTTTTTTTTATCGAAATCAGAGTTTTTAGGATTAAAAACTCTGGTTTAATCTGAAAAGTTGAAAAATTCGAACTTTTAGCCGTTTTTCAAACTTGCGGCGCTCGAACATCAAGGGGGTATTAGGGTTTACTCAAAATTCTAGTTTGTCAGACAATACGCTCCTTTCGAAGTTCTTTAGGGTTTGATTCGAGTTTGCTTAATTCGAATTTGCTCATATTCGAATTTTCCTTAAATTCGAATTTAGGAATTCGAATTTGGTCATACCTTCGAATTTGTCCTTATTTCGATTTTAGTTGAGTTCAAACTTAATTTAGAATTTGATTTCAAACAAATTTAAAATTAACCAAATTCGAACCTACACAAGTTCGAAGGGGATAATTTAAATTAATTTCATATCAAATTAATTAAGTTCTAATTCAAAAATTTTTGAAACAATGACAAGTTTACAAAGGTTTATTGAAATGGACCATGAGGTCGGAAAGGCAAATTCTCCACCTAAGTTGATGAAATTAGAAGATTATTATTGGTGGAAGGATAGGTTCGCCGACTTTGCTAGATCCAATGATATGAGAATGTGGATTTGTATTCACGAGGGATACATTCCACCTACAACAGAGGTTGAGGGCCGTCAAAAAGTCTTGTCATATCAAATGATGAAGGATGACGATAAGAAGTTATATGAGGCCGAGAACCGAGCATTCTCGATTATTAGAATGGCATTACCTCAGGAGATCCTGCACACATTTCGCAATCAACAAACAGCAAAAGAGTTGTGGGATGCACTGGAGAAAAGGTGTGAGGGAAATCTGTTAGTACACTGTGTGACGATAGCAGTCTAAGTTTTGATAGCATTTTGTGTAAGTCAAGTAACTTGGTATTGAATATTGAATAGTGTTTGATATATATGTTTATGTGTGTTTGATAATTGGTTGATTGTATGTTTGAACTTGGTGTAATGTAGTACAAGAAGTTCAAACATAAAGTTCAAAGATAAATTCAAACATAAGTTAAATCATAAGTTCAAATATAAGTTTAATATGTGAAGTTCAAATTTATAGGTAAATTCGAATTTGTCATGAGGACAAATTCGAATGGGCCTTGGGCTTGATTCGAATTTGTCCTAGACAAACTCGAATCTGTCAGTATATTTAAGGGTTAATTCGATTAATTATTAGACTTTTGCAGAATTTCAGAGCGATTAAGCAAAAGGGCGATCTCGAACTTGCAAGTTTCCAGAGAGTTGTTTCGGAGAGAATCATTGTGTAGGGGCGTTCGTAGTCGTTCGTCTAGCACCGTGGTAGTCTTCGTGTTTCCGTGTTTGTGATCTTACCGTCAAGCCGCTGACGAGGATTCCGCACACGTTGGACGGTGTCGCGTCGAGATTGATCCGTAAGTCAAGACCTTACAAGTGGTATCAGAGCCTTTGGGGTGTTCTTGGTGTTCTTCGTGTTCATAAGCAACATCCTAGGTTTCTTGACGTTTTGGACGGATAATATCACGTTTTTGGAGGTTTTTCGAGCTTATCAAGTCAGATCTCGGAAAATACTTTTTTGTAGTTCAAGTTTTTGATCGAAATTAGTATTTTTACTCGAAAAAATATTGGTTTAATCTGAAAACATGAAAAACTCGAAGTATTAGCCGTTTTTCGAACTTGCGGCGCTCGAGTTTATTAAGAGGGTATTAGGGTTTTCTCAGTTTCGAGTTTGACTGCAAATACGCTCCTTTCGAGATTCCTTAGGATTTGATTCGAATTTTGCCTACTCGAATTTGCTTGGATTTTTGATTTTACACTAAAATCGAAGTGGGATTTCGAATTTAATAGGACCTTCGAGTTTGTCTTTAATTTCGAATTTAGTTCCATACCAGCTTAAAATTAATTAAATTCGAATTTATCCAAATTCGAAAGAATTAATTTAAATTATTTTCGAATTAAATTAATTAAGTTTAAATTTAAAAATATTTGAAAAATGACAAGTCTACAGAGGTTTATTGAGATGGATCATGAGGTTGGAAAAGCGAATTCTCCACCGAAGTTGATGAAAATAGAGGACTATTACTGGTGGAAGGATAGGTTTGCCGACTTTGCGAGGTTTAATGATATGCGAATGTGGATTTGTATAGACGAAGGATACATTCCACCTACGGCTGAGGTTGAAGGACGACAAAAGGTTGTTCCATATTCAAAGACGAAGGACGACGATAAAAAGCTATATGAAGTCGAGAACCGTGCATTCGCTATCATTAGAATGGCGTTACCTCAGGAGATCTTGCACACTTTCCGTAATCATAAGACAGCAAAAGAGCTGTGGGATGCGTTAGAGAAACGTGTGAAGGTAACCTGAGGGTCAGAAAGAATAGAATGGAAATGCTCAAGCAGCAGTTCACAATCTTCAAAGCCTTGAAGAACGAAAAGCTGGATGAGACAATTACCAGATTCTATCACTTATTGACTGAGTTAGACAGCCACGATGTGGAGTATAGTGAAACAGAGAAAATTAACAAGAATCTAGATGCTTTGCCTGCCAAATGGGAAATGTATGTGGCACTGATAAAGCATGATGAAGACAAGTTCTATACTCTTACTCTAGACAGTGTTATAGGAACGCTGAGGGCTTATCACTTTGAATTGCTTAAGAAGGAAAGGGATTACGACCAAGTACAGGATCCGGACATTACTTTGGGAAATCAAAATCTTCAGGGGCAACAGACGTGAAGACGGCTACAGCATTCTTCTCGGGAGAGACATCGACACCGGCTGAATTAGAAGACTCTTTAAGTAGGGCTTTCTTAGGGTTTGCTAGACCAGAAGAAAAGCAGCATCAGGCTACACCTGCATCTACATCTCAAGGGTTTTCAAAGATGCCTATGAGCGCAAAATCTGCTGAAGACCATCTGAATCTGTTGGCTTCATTCGTGGCCGCTTACGGCGATTGCGTTCAGGGCAAAATCAACGATCCTGCGCTTTGGGATGAGGATTACGATCAGGTAGATCCTGATGATCTAGAAGATATGGATCTGCAATGGCAACTGGCCATGGTAACTCAGAGAGTTAAAAGGTTCATCAAGAGGATGGGTAGAAACCTCAACGTTAGCAATAATAAGATTGGATGTGATAAGTCCAAGGTTAAGTGTTACAACTGTCAGGGGTTAGGACACTTTGCTAGAGAGTGTCAGAGACCGAAAGTAGAAAACTACCAGGGCCAGTATCAGAATCAATCACAAGGGAGATACGTGCCCGGTAGTTCAAGCAGTCAGGCGAATATAGCTGGTCTGTTATCCAACGTCACATCAGACAGACAGTTAGATGGAACTTATGACTGGAGTACACATCCAGAGTCGAACGCTAGAGCCTTTATGGCTGAAGTGACCAAGACTGGAAGTGATGGAGCAGGGGAAATTACAGGGGACAGCAATCAAAATGAAAGCAGTCCGATGTGGGTAGAATAGTCAGCTGATCAAACAATTCTGGAGTTCGCTGCACAGATGGCCAACGTGGAATCAGATCATGCCAAGGTAACTCTGAACTTTTCTCTTTTCCATGATTTATGTGTTTTGTGTGCTACGTCTAACGATTGGTTAAATTTAGAACTTGAATCACATCAAAATATATATGCTCAGAATGAATCATTAAAATCAGACAACGCTAGCCTAGTAGATATAAAGGAAGATCTTAGGGATAAGCTTAAGGCTGATGCACTAGATGTCGTAGTTCTAAAGGACAAGCTTAGTGAACAGTGTGTTAGATTAGAACTGCTGAACGAACATGTTGAGGCATTGACAAAAGAGCTTAACACCAAAGAAGTAGAGCTAGCAGAATCTAAGGTAAAGGTCGCTGAGGTAAATAGTAAACTTGAAAAGTTTAGGAACTCATCACTCAACCTAGGGAAGATCTTAGATGCACAACGTCAGTCTAAGAAGCCTGTAGGTCTAGGGTATCATGAGAATCCTCCACCTTTCAACGATAACTATGTACCTCAACCTCAGGAGAAAACTGGAAACTCAGTTGACTCAGAGGAAATACCTGAACCAGTATCTGAAATTGCTAAAGAAAAAGAAACTAAGGTGACTGGTAGTAATATCAAGATTAAGAAGGTTAAATTTGTGCCATCCTCTAGTGATAAACCTGTAGGACAACACAAAATTGACTTTGATGATCAGGAGGAGGAACCAGTCGCTATAGTTGAAACAAAAGAACCAGACACTAGTGAGACACCTAAGTCAAAGGGCACTCATAAAAAGTCAATTGACAAAATGTCTTGCTTTAGATGTCACGAAAGGGGGCATGTTGCTTCTAGTTGTCCACATAAGAAGGTAGAGAGAGTCTACACCTAAAACTGGAAAGCAGGAACAACATAAGCCTTCTCCAAGTGTTGCAAGCACTAGTAGTTCTCAAAATACCGAGAAAACTGTGCAAGCTGCACCAAAATATGCTGTGAAACAAACACCTGTGTCAGGTTGACCCAAAGAAGTGATTAGGACTAATTTACCAAACGGAGTCATTAATCAACCTAGCAGAGCTTACACTCCGGTTAGGTCACACACTCCTGTAAGACATCAAACACCAGGTAGAGCTCAGGGATATCAATCGGAATTGCCATATAATCGAAACTATTCAAGAGCTCCACAGCAAATGCCTACTTAAAGGCCGAGAGTGAACTTAAATCACTCTGCACCACAACAGACTCCAATTCAAAAACCCAAGTCACCTGAACAGAGAGATGGGTATTTGAAATAGTTCAAGTATGTGGACGAGAATGGTATTACCAAGTCAGTTATAGCTTGGGTTCCCCGTGATAACTAACCTATTTTCTTTCATGTGCAGGAGATAACTACAGGTCCAAACAACAAATGGTTCGTCGACAGTGGTTGCTCCTGGCACATGACAGGGGAAAGAAGTCTCCTTGCAGACTTCAAGGGAGGAAATCGGGGATTTGTATCATTCGCTGGCAAAAAGGAGGAAATATCACCAGTACTGGAGTGGTCATTAATGGGACTATCAAACTGGATCAAGTTTATCACGTTGATAAATTGGTTCACAATCTCATTAGTGTATCTCAAATCTGTGATAAGAAGAACTCAGTACTATTCACTGATACTGAGGCGTTAGTGCTGAAACCGGGGTTCAAAGTACGTGAAGAGTGGATACTGATGAGGGCTCCAAGGAAGAATGACATGTACATGCTCGACATGAACAAGCCGGAATCTTCAATGGGACCAATTTGTCTACTATCAAAAGCTTTAGAGACTGAATCGGTTTTATGGCACACTTGCACCTAAGAAAAATGAACTACATTACGAAAAATGGATTGGTGCAAGGTGTTCCCATGAAGATTTTTCAGTTCGAGGATAAGTGTCTACCGTGCAAGAAAGGAAAACAACACAAGAAGGCACACAAGTCCAAGACTTGGAACTCAATCGCTGCTACATTCGATTTGTTGCATATGGACCTCTTCGGACCAATCAACAAAAGGAGTATAGGTGGTAGTTGGTACTGTTTAGTTATTACTGACGATTACTCACGTTTTTCTTGGGTTTTCTTTTTAGGTACGAAGGACGAGACGGCTGCAAAGCTCATCGGGTTCTTAGACCAAGTGGAAAATTCTTACGAAACGAGGGTTAAACGAATTAGAAGTGATAACGGACCAGAGTTTAAAAACACGGTTATTGGTGTATATTGCCTATTAAAGGGCATAATGCATCAATTTAGTGCACCTTATGAGTCACAACAAAATGGGGTGGCCGAACGGAAAAACAGGACTTTGATTGAGGCAGCACGGACCATGCTTTCGGATTCAAAGCTTCCTACCATGTTTTAGGGGGAGGCAGTGAATACCGCGTGCCATGTTTTAAACCAGGTCCTTACTGTCAAATCATTGAACAAAACCTGTGATGAAGTTTTGAATAAAAGGCCACCAAATTTAAATGGCTTTGAACCTTTTGGGGTACCATGTACTTTAATGAAAACAAAACATCAACCTAAGTTCGGTGAAAAGGCTGACGAAGGATACTTCCTAGGTTATGTGCCGAACTCACCAAATAAAAGGGTTTTTAACAAATCAAATGGTACAGTAGAGATTGTGTATAACATTGAAGTCACAAGTTATACACATGAACCCCAAACTGGTCCGGAATGGATATTTGATTATGACAAATTGTTTGAGTCATTTAACATTCCTTTGGATGGAAATGCAGATACAATCGAACAGGACTTGTCGTCATTAAACTTGAACGACGAGGGTCAAAGTTTTCCGAGGACCACCTTTCCATCAACATCCGAGCCTACGTCAACTGAAGATAGATCTCTAGAAGAAAATGATTCTGATGTGCCTACAGACGAAAATCAGACAACAAACTCTAACTCAGAAGACAGTGTCCACAAGGAAGAAAATGGGGAGTCTGAATTCGTTCCCCCGTTAGGAGATATAGGATGAAATTTGGGAGATAATCTTAGAGTTGACGAGATAGAAACATCTAGGATCAACAAGAATCATCCTATTGAGAGTATCATAGGAAATCCTAATGCTGGTGTGAGGACTAGGAGTAGTTTGAATAACAACACGGTGTTGTTGTCGATGATCAATGACTCCGAGGCCTTTCATACTTGCCTCTACTCATGTTTCATCTCGCAAGTAGAGCCGAAAAATGTGCAAATGGCACTAAAAGACAACTCTTGGGTTGAAGCGATGCAGGAATAACTGTCACAGTTTAGGAAGCTAGAAATGTGGGAGTTAGTTCCGTTACCTCGAGGAGAAATTGCAATAGGAACCAACTGAGTTTTTAAGTGCAAGAGAGATGATCGGGGTATAGTCACTCGCAACAAAGCAAGACTGGTGGTAAAGGGTTTCAACCAAGAGGAAGGAATCGATTACAATGAAGTGTTCGCGCCAGTGGCAAGGCTTGAAGCAATCCGTTTGTTTCTAGCTTTTGCTTCCTTCAAAGGTTTTACAGTTTATCAACTAGATGTTAAGAGTGCTTTCCTTTATGGGAAAGTGAAGGGACTGGTATATGTGGAACAGCCGCCCGGGTTTACAGATCCGAAATATCCTGACAGAGTATATCAGTTAGATAAGGCTTTGTATGGATTACATCAAGCACCGAGGGCGTGGTACGAAACTCTATCCAATCATCTTTTAGACAACGGGTTTGAAAGAGGAAGAATAGATAGTACGCTGTTCGTGAAGCGAAAAGGTGAACATTTCATCTTGGTACAAGTGTACGTCGATGATATCATTTTTGGATCATCAGACGAGCAGATGTGCACAAATTTTGAAAAGGTGATGAAGTCAAAGTTTGAGATGAGTGCGATGGGTGAGTTAAACTTCTTTCTAGGTTTGCAAGTCGAACAGAGGAAGGAGGGCATGTTTATTCATCAGACGAAGTATGTCTTCGATATCTTAGAGCGCTTCAGGATGGAAGGAACCAAGCTGACAGCTCACTTCAGCACGCCGATTCAAGTGAATCATAATCTTGGACCGGGTACAGAAAGTGATACCGATGTGGATCCAACGTTATATCGGGCCATGATTGGGTCAGTTATGTATTTAACTGCTTCTAGAGCTGATATAATGTTTGATTATGTATTTGTGCTAGGTTTCAAGCTAATCCAAAAGAGATGCACATGAAAGCTGTGAAGCGGATTCTACGATACCTCAAGTCGAAACCGAAGCTGGGACTTTGGTATCACGCGGAGGGCGATCTGAAATTGGAGGCGTTCATGGATTCAGACTATGGAGGATGTAGCTTGACTCGCAAGTCAACAACTGGAGGTTGTCAGTTCCTAGGAGGGAGACTCATTTCCTGGCAATGCAAGAAACAGACTTCGGTAGCCGTGTCAACGTGCGAGGCCGAATATGTTGCTGCTGGTAGTTGCTGTTCACAGGTTCTATGGATACAACAACAATTGCGAAATTACGGTTTGACTTATACTCATACTCCTATTAGGATAGATAACCAATCAACAATTACAATAACCAATAACCCAGTTAAACACAATAAAACCAAGCACATAGACATAAGACACCACTTTATACGTGATTGTGCTGAAAAGAATTTAATTAAGCTGGTAAAAGTGGCAACGGATGATAATAATGCGGATTTATTTACCAAAGCTTTTGATAAGTCACATTTTGAGTATTTAGTTCAACTAAACGGAATGCATAATCCAGAGTAAGTTGACCTTAGTAGAGTTTATTTCCATTTATAGCAGTAGCGTTTCTTTCTTTTTATAGTAAGTTTAGTAGCTTAGGATATTTTCCTTTTATAGTAAGTTAGTAGGTTATTTTATTTTCTTACTCTTATTTATGAAAAACAAAAGAAAAAAGAGAGAAAACCATAAAAAGTTCAAAAAAAGAGAATATCAGAAAATGAGTTAAGTCTTAGATACATAGGTTCAAAGTGATGAAAATTAGCACAGTCTTTACAATCTCTAAGTGTTAAGCTTTCACACATAATGCACCAAAAATTCTAAGTGTTATACATTATCTAGTTTGATATGTTGGTAGGCATAATACATATAGGGAGTCTCAAGGCTAATAAAATATTCAAGAAAAAGTCAAACGTGTCACTAACTTAGATGTTTGACCAAATGGTCTTAATTTTTATGTTAGAGACATACAGACATTGATTCTAAATGAGGTATGCAAATTTTCTGGGGGATGTATAGCAACATCAGATACATCTTAAAGAAATGAAAAGAATAGAAAAATCATGATACTGAGTTGAGAGTCAAAACAAGTAACTCTGTTGTACGTAAGTACACAGACCTGTTGCCTCTGGTTTGACTCGAGTTAGCAAGATAAGTGGCTTTGTTGTACGTTGGTACAGACCTGTCACCGCTGTCTTGCTACTTTAAAAATAAACTTTAAGACAAACTAAGACACTTTGTTGTATGTAAATACAGACCTGTGTCCGACGTTTGCCTTTTAAAGAAAGTTTGCAATACCAAAAAGTTATAATCATTGTGTGTATGCCTTAATCATAAAAGTATGTCTAAGTATGAGTCACGTTAGGTAATTTCTTGATAAATAAAAAGGCCAAGGGATATTCCGATGTGTAACATGTTTAAATGGAAAATAATACCAACAATCATCTAGAAATGTGTGTCACGACAAACAATAAAAGGAATAAAAAAAAATTCTTAAGTGTGAAAGCAAGATTCTGAAAGTGCGTATTTGACACCGCTATCTGATTGAACCTTTCTTTGACTATTCTCATCAAAAACATTCTGTTAGTATTAAGTATAGGTTGTAAATTTTAAAAATATTGTAGATTAGTTTAAGTTTAAATTTTGTTCAAAAATTTTAATTTCATTTTATTTTACTATATTTTTATCTTACTTTATTTTATTTTATTTTATTTTATTTTAGTTTATTTTATTTAGGAAAAAGGTCAAAGTTACTGAGGATGCATTTTAGTTGAATAAATAAACATTACGTGAAAATCTTGTGCTTAGGGTAAATAAATTATGCATAGTTGATCAGTTACACGAAAAAGTTGGAAAAGTTGAAAAAGTTGAATTTAATTCAAAGATTTTCAAAATTTTCGAAATTTTCAGTTAAATTCGAATTTAAGCCAAAGTCGAATGTTTCATTCGAATTTGGCAGTAAGTTCGAATTTGGAGACAAATTCGAAGGTTGTTAGTATAAATAGGTCAACAATGAACATTCATTATTCACCTGCATTCGAATTTAGTGTTTCGAGTTTATACAGAGCGATTTCGAGTTTATACCTTCGAGTTTGTCGTCTTCGAGTTTTCAACTGTTAATTGAAGTTTTGTCCGTTTGTGTTCGAGTATACTACCAAATCTAGGTATAATCAACATCTTTATACAAGATTTAGGATGTTTTAAACTCAATTTGAGCCAAAATCGACCGATTTTGAGGTTTTAAGGGTTTGAACTTTGTAATTCAATATCACAAAGTTTGAACCGGTGAAACTTCAAATAAGTGGCAAATATCTTCAATTAGAACCTATTAGGACTAATGAATGTGATTTTCAAAGTCTAAATTGGTTTAAATCTTGGAGTTTTGATTTTCAGGTGCCGACATTCGAGTTTGTTCTTGGTTTCGAATTTGTCACTAAATTCGAATATATAACTAAACTCGAATTAAGGTTAATTCGAACATGTTATTCGAATTTGCTGTTAAAATCGAAATATTTTAATAATTTTTAAATCAAACTTGTAGAAATTCATATGTGTTGGATTTTGAACTTACAAAAGTTCAAAATAAAACAAATTTGAATTTAAACAAGTATATTTTTATTTTGTCCATTCTAATATATTGTATACGTTATTGTGCAGATATGGGGGATAGAGCGTTTATCCAAAAGCATAATATGGTCGTGTCACCAGACCGTGAGCTGCCTAAAGCTCAGGCATTCCGCCAGATGGTTGATTTTTTGGCTGCTTCAAGGGTTTCTTATGCCCTTTCGCACAATGTCAAGATAGTGTTGCCTTATGTTAGGCAATTTTGTGATCATCTGCAGGTCGACTGCACAGTTACTCCGACAGTGTTAAGGACCAGAATAGGCGGGCAGCCCCTCGTGTTCTCAGCAGATGTATTGCACAGGGTTTTGCAGTTGGGAACAGCCGAGCAAGAAGCTGGACCAATAGACTTTCCGTTGGAAGTTAGGCAAGCAGCGTTCTTAAGAATGGGGTATGGCCTTGATGTGGCAAAGGCATCGTATATGAAGAGAGGTTTAATTGGGCAACGGAGGTATTTGGCACATGTCTTCATGGTGTGCTTCTCTCCAAAGAAAGCCGGTTTTGAGTACATCGTGTCGAAGATGCAATCGGCGATGATAGCGTTGATCTACAACCAGAGGTTTAGTTATTCTGAAATGTTCTTTGCGGAGTTTGTTCACCAAATAACAGCTCCAACAAGAGAAAGATTTTTGATCTATCCTAGGTTCGTGATGATGTTGATCAGACATTTTTTGCCAAATCTACCGCAATTGCCAGAAATTCAGAGTGTTGCCGTCATCGACAAGAGAATTTTTGCAGATTGTCAAGCTCATAATGCCCGTAGGGGTGAATTGGTTAGACTCGTAGATGCACCACTTCTTGGTGCTATGGTGAATCCTGATTTTCAAGCCCCGGAAGGTGCAAAATGGGCTGGGGAAGTACAAGTACAGCAGCAGCCGCAACAACAACAGCAATAGTAGAGGCCTCAACAACAACCAAGAAGGAGGCAGAGAGCTCCAGTTAGACAAACTCAGGCTACAAGGCCTTCAGCTAGCAGAGTACACTCAGTAGAGGCAGGTCCTTCAACGGACGCTGCGGGTCCTTCAGGTATAGCCCCCGTAATTGATCCATGGGTGGAGACTTTAGAAGAGATTTGGGCTCAAGGCTCGCATGCAAATGAAGAGATTACAACTGAGCTTGTTGGAGATATTCTGGAGCCTCCAGTTGATGAAAGAGATATTCTGCGCCAGATAGATGAATATATACCTGATATACCTGATGTAGAGGGTCAAGCTGTGACCACATCTGAATCTGAGTCAGAAGAGGCTGAAGAGATTGAAGTCGAAGAAGTAGCTGAAGAAGCAGCAGCAGAAGAGATAGAAGATCCGGTTGTCCGTATAGGCAGATGTGGATCCAGGATAGTAGTTATCGATGAAGAAGCAGCAAAGAGAAGAGCATCGAGACATCCCGATGACCATGACTCTGACTTTGAAATTGAGGATACTGCTCCTTTGGTGCCTAGGCAGAGGGCCAAAAGGCATTGATTTATGCAGGGAGCTTCGTCTGCCTTTGCCTCTGAGCCTGAAACACCATTCGCTCAACCATCTATTCCACCACCACCCGTTCAATCATCAATTCCACCACCAATCATCCCGTCACCTACCACATCCATACCATCAACCTCATTCACCTTCACTGACAACCAAAGGTTTTCTGAGCTCAGAAGCAAGGTTGATTTCCAACAAGTCCAAATCTTCCAGCTTACGAAAGTCGTCGGCGAACTTCAAGCACATAATGCAAATATTGATAAAGAAAATCTTGAGCTGAAGACATTCGTCGCCGACCAGGCTGCAGATATCCGAACTATGAGGTCCCTTATTGAGCAATTAATAAAAATCTAAAGGCTCAGGGGGAGACTAGTTACAGGGATACTGAGGAGTTGAGAAGGGAAGATGATGACCAAGGCAATGATCCCGATGCACCAAAAGACAGTGAGCCAGTAGATTTTTCTGCTACTCAACACGTCGAAGTTCAGGGGGAGCCAAGTCAGACTGGAGCTGAAGGAAGTGAAGGAGGTGAAGCTAGTCCCTCAAATACTGTTGACAGTGAAATGATAGACGCTCTGAGAGATATTGAGGAAGAAGTGATGGAATTTGATTTTGAGGATGAGGTAGAGGAGTTGGAAGAAGGAGAATTCGTGCCTGAGGAAGTAGTTGATTGGAATTCCGATGACGAAGTGATAGAAGATGAAGACGATAATGTCAATGAAGTGATTACCAACTCACAGCCTATCACGGAGTTATATGTCCAAGACAATCACAATGTGATTGATATTGATGAGATCAAAATAGTCTCGGTAGCGGATTCTAAACTTGAAGAAGCTGAAAAGGAGCCATCTAGGGCTGAATTGATGAATCTGTGGTTCAGGAAAGAAGAAAAGAAGACAGAGCCGAAAATGAAGAAAAGAATGAGAGTTCCGGGCTCAGAAAATCTCTCAGGAGGAATTATCAGCTGGTTCTTTGACCGAGAATTGCAGCTATTTATATTGAAAAGGAGAGATGGGCTTCAATACTTGAGGCGAACACTGAAAGTATTCAACACAGTGCCCAAGGTTGAAGTGAAAGAGTTAGCTTGGAAGGAGTTGATCAATATTGGTGACGACCCGTATGCTGAAGTGATTGCAAAGATTATAAGAAAAGAGGGTCGGTCGGGCAAATTTGAAAGGCTCAAACCAAGGACCGGGAAAAGAGTCGAGGACGAATCAAGAATAGATCCTCATACAGGTAGGCCATGGGCCAGAATGGTATACAAACCTGTAAGATGTTTGAAGAAGGTGCCAATGAAATCGATGCCACAAAATGTTTTAAGTAACATGAAATGGTGGTATATCGATAATGAGACTACTGAAGCTGTAATGGAAGATGCACATGACAAAGTTATTTTGAAAGTGTATGATCCACTGCACTTAATAAATCTATCAAAGGACGACCTGAAGAAGCTACATGATCAGCCTATCTTCTTCCACGAAGGATGGAGAAATGAAGCCAGGAAGTTCCAGAAGATAGTAAGAATATGTATAGATATAGGCCTATATGCAGGTAGAGTCTATATGGACCAAGTACTTAGTCAAAATGTAAATAGTTAGAAGCTATCGTCAAGGGGGAGTCTGTTAGTACACTCTGTGTGACGATTGCAGTCTAAGTTTTGATAGCATTTTGTGTAAGTCAAGTAACTTGGTATTGAATATTGAATAGTGTTTGATATATATGTTTATGTGTGTTTAATAATTGGTTGATTGTATGTTTGAACTTGGTGTAATGTATTACAAGAAGTTCAAACATAAAGTTCAAAGATAAATTCAAACATAAGTTAAATCATAAGTTCAAATATAAGTTTAATATGTGAAGTTCGAATTTATAGGTAAATTCGAATTTTTCATGAGGACAAATTCGAATGGGCCTTGGGCCTGATTCGAATTTGTCCTTGACAAACTCGAATCTGTCAGTATAATTAAGGGTTAATTCAATTAATTATTAGACTTTTTGCAGAATTTCAGAGCGATTAAGCAAAAGGGCGATCTCGAACTTGCAAGTTTCCAGAGAGTTGTTTCGGACAGAATCATCGTGTAGGGGCGTTCGTAGTCGTTCGTCTAGCACCGTGGTAGTCTCCGTGTTTCTGTGTGTGTGATTTTACCGTCAAGCCGCTAACGAGGATTCCACACTCGTTGGACGGTGTCGCATCGAGATAGATCCGTAGAGTCAAGACCTTACAAAATCCTAGGGTTAGGAAAGGTAGAATGGAAATGCTCAAGCAGCAGTTCGCTATTTTCAAAGCTTTGAAAAACGAAAAGCTGGATGAGACCATTACCAGATTCTATCACTTATTGACTGAGTTAGACAACCATGATGTCGAGTATCGTGAGTCAGAGAAGATTGTAAAAATTCTAGTGGCAAGTGAATTGAAGCATGATGAAGAAAAGTTTGACACTCTAACTCTAGAAAAAGTCATAATAACGCTGAGGGCCTATAACTTTGAATTGCTGAAGAAGGAACGGGATTATGACCAAGTACAGGATCCAGATATGTATTTTGGGAAGTCCAAACCTTCAGTGGCAAGTGAATTGAAGACGACTACAGCATTCTTTACGGGTGAAACATCGACTCCGGTTGAAGTAGATGACTCAGGGAGCCGAGCTTTCTTAGGGTTCTCTAGACCGGAAGACAAGCTAACTCAGTCTGCATCAACAACTCAAGGATACTCAAGGATGTCGATGAGCGCAAAATCAGCTGAAGACCATCTAAATCTTTTGGCTTCATTTGTGGCCGCCTATGGCAATTGTGTTCAAGGGAAAATCAACGATCCTGCGGTATGGGATGAGGATTATGATCAGGTGGACCCTGATGATTTAGAAGAGATGGATTTGCAATGGTGACTGGCCGTGGTGACTCAGCGAGTTAAGAGATTCATCAAGAGAACGAGCAGAAATCTAAATGTCAGCAACAATAAGATTGGGTTTGATAAATCCAAAGTTAAGGGCTACAACTGCCAAGGTTTAGGACATTTTGCTAGAGAATGTCAAAGACCTAAAGTTGAGAACTACCAGAACCAGTACCAGAATCAATCTCAAAGGAGATATCAGCCGGGTAGTTCAAGCAATAAGTCAAACATAGCTGGTCTGTTAACCAATGTCACATCTGACAGATAGCTCGATGGAACATACGACTGGAGTACACATCTAGAGTCTAACGCTAGAGCCTTTATGGCTGAAGTAACAGATACTGGAAGTGTTGGAGCAGAGGAAGAAACAAAGGACAAAGAACAAAATGATACAAGTCCTATGTTGGTAGAAAAGTCAGAAAATCAGACGATTCTGGAGTTCGCCGCACAGATGGCCAACGTGGAATCAGATCACGCAAAGGTAATTCTGAACTTCTCTACATTCCATGATTTATGTGTTTTGTGTGCTACATCTAATGATAGATTAAACTTAGTGCTAGAAACACATAATAATCTAACTGCTCAAAATGAATCCTTAAAATCGGACAATCCCGAAAAAGTTGAATTTTATTCAACGATTTTCAAAATTTTCATTTAAATTCGAATTTAAGACAAATTCGAATTAACATTCGAATCTGTCAGAGAATTCGAGTTTAAAAGCAAGTTCCAAGGTCATTAGTATATAAAGGTCAACAGTGACTCATTTATGTCACCTACCTTCGATTCTATTCTTTCGAACTTGCCCACTGCGATTTCGAACTTGTCTTCGAGTTTACCGTTTTCGAATTTTACACTATTTCTCGAAGTTTTGTCCATCTGTGTTCGAATCTACCAACAAATTTAGGTATAAACATCAGTATTATAAAAAGTTTAGGTAGTCTAGGACTAAATTATAGCAAAAAAACGATGATTTTTGAAGTTTTTGGGGTTTAAACTTTGTGACTCATAATCACAAGTTTTAACCGGTGAAACTACAAATAAATGACATATATCTTCGATTAGAACCTAATAGGACTAGTTAATACTGTTTTCTAAGTCTAATGGGGTTAAAATCGTGGATTTGTGTTCGAAAGTGACCGACTTCGAACATGTTCATCATGTTTGAACTTGTCAGGAAATTCGAATTTGTCAACAAACTCGAATTCAGTGAAATTCGAACATGTCCTTCGAATCTATTATTAAATTAGAAATGTTTGCATAATTTTAAATTCAAACTTGTAGAAATTTGAATGTGTTGGATTTTGGACTTACGTAAGTTCAAAATAAAACAAATTCGAAATTAAACAAGTTTCATTTTTATCTTTCACTACTAATTTTGGTTATTGTTTTATGTGCAGATATGGGTGAAAGGGCATTCTTCCAGAAACATAATATGGTCATGTCACCAGACAGAGAGCTTCCCGAAGCACAGACGTTCAGACAAATGGTAGAGTTTTTGGCACATTCCAGGGTTTCGTATGCACTATCCCATAATGTGCAGATAATATTACCGTATGTAAGGTAGTTTTGGGAGCACTTACAAGTTGACTGTACCGTGACGCCAACAGTTTTGAGAACAAGAGTTGGAGGTCAGCCGATCGTTTTCTCAGTGGATATGCTCCGTCAAATTTTGTAACTAGGGTCTCAAGAACAAGAAGCTGGGCCCATTGATTTCGCTGTAAATGTAAGGCAAGCGGCCTTTTTGCGCATGGGATATGCCCTAGACATAACAAAAGCGTCGTTCATGAAGAGTGGTTCGACTGGGCAGTGGAGGTACTTGGCACACGTGATTATGGTGTGCTTTGCAGTGAAAAAGGCTGGATTCGACTATATAGTCTCAAAGATGCAGTCGGCTATGATTGCCCTTGTGTGAAGACCACCCCTTACGGGGCAGTGCTCACTAGTCTAGGTCCCAAATTCATGCAATACGATATCAACCATGCTAAGATAGGGTAATTAAATTGCGGAATAATAAAATTACGAGTACATTACAAGATTAGGATTTACTTTACATATTTCAAAATAAAGTTATAAAAGGGTAACATCTAATCTAGTCATAACATCATACATCACATCAAGTCTACCCAGAACCACCACATTTACTGTCTTCCAATCAGTACCAGAAAGTTTGTTGAGTAGTGGTCAAGGAAAGCTTCGAAACTTGGATCTTGAATGACCTAAGTACTAGGTCCTGCAGGTGATTTTCCTTTGGCTTTTCCTGTAAAATATTAATGCAACATCTGTAAGCAACGCTTAGTGAGTTTATAGATTTTCAATATCAACATGCGTGTCAAGCAGAGTCATTAGTCTTAGCGTGATATGTCTTGGCTGCCGCTACAGCCCTCATGATTGAGATATAGTATCATAAGATCGGATGATGTTCAAGCCACACTCACGCTTAAATCGTGGGGATCAGCCACATACTGGGCTAGCTACCAGTAAGTCAATATGGCGGAACATCGGAGGTCATTACCAAGTTCATAAGAACTGGTGAAATAGCCGGGTCTAGAACAATAGACCATAAGGCTAGTCAAGCTGAATCAATTCTATCAAATGTCTGATCAATAATGGAAGCGTATGTCTTAGAAATCATGATAGCAATGAATCATAAAGCAAAGTCTGAAGCAATATTAAATGCAATATGAAAAGATAATCAAATAGCTATCATGATCCACTGGGCAACACCCATCCATGGTGTGCACAGGTCTCAATCCAGCTGATAAATGAATGTCAATAAATCTAACAGCAGCAATATATCTCAACCGGATCTATGCATGTTCAATCTGAATATCTATAACTCACAGGTCTGGGTCTTGGTCAAACAGATATATGAATCTGCCACCTGAGTTATCTCAGGATTTTGTCAATCTGTAATCTGTCAATTCTTTTCAAATCAGAGACCCGCTTTCAAGTCTTTAAGTCTTTAAATCTTTGTTCAGAATATACTGAACCTGTTCAAATTCATTCATGATAATATCATGTCAATTTCATCATCTTTATCATCATCATTATCATGGAATTTCATTATTTCTTTTGGTCATTAAAATATGTAATTCTATCTGATTCTGATATCTGATAACTTGTCTTATCAAGGCCGTCATCTTTTGTCTTTTAATCTTTATAATCTTAAATTTCATCTGATTCTGATAACTTATTTATTCTCAAATCACTCTAATACATAAAATTGGGTTTCGGGCCATCAATTTCGGATCCACCCAGATTGAGGACCCGGATTCGGATCATCCGGATCCGGACGAAGCCACCATCCGGATTCGGACATAAGACCGAAATTGATGTTATCCGAATTGGGCATATATCCGAATTATTACATATTCGAAACTTTGGGTCAACATCCGAATTAGGATACTAGGTCCGAATTCAAGTAAGGTCCAAAATGTACATCAAAATGTTAGCAACCAATTTGAATCATCCGAACTCGGATCATCCGAGTTCGGACCACTTCCTATCCGAATAAAGCATCCGAAATGAGAGCACCATCCGAGAATGGTTTCATCCGAATTCGGACTTATCTGGTTCGGATCCTTCATGTTCATAAATTTCCAGATTTTTGTTCTTCATGTTCATACTTATACTCATACGGATTTTTCATAAATTTTCCCAAAACTTACTTAAATCAACATGCAACTTAATATATTGATGTATTATCATTAATTGAGTGTTTTTATACATTTTTCCCTATTAATAACATCATATATTAATCAAGATCATCCAAAATATGAAATTTTTGCCAAGAACATTATTTTTCATAAAAATTCCGATTTCTTCATAATTTGGATGATCCAAGCAATAAATTTAGTTTCTAATTCATTTATTAGTTTCAATTCATCATAATCTTTTAAAATTTTATACATGCATCCTAAGATTACCATATTTGAATCAAAGGTTTCGGTTTTTCATCAAACCGAACCAAACACATATTGAACATCAAATTTAGGAGAATTAATACCTTGAATTCTCTTGGTTGATGATGTTTGATGATGTTTGTAACTTCCTTGATCTTGATTCTTCAATTGAATGTAATTAAATGAACAATTTTGGATGATTTGGAGAGGTTAGCCGTGAGTTTAGAGAGAGTTTAGAGAGAGAGTTGTTTCTATGTTAATGATCATAATTGATCATTTATTTTGTTTATATATTATTTTAGTCATAATTGCAAATTAACCCACTTGACTTTTGTATTTTTCATCTCTTTATTCTAATCATTTTAATTATATCGTAAATATAATTTAAAATTATATTTACCTAAAAAATTTTCATTCTTAATTAATATTTGCAATATAAATAATATAACAAAATTATATTATTATCTCAAAATAACATTACATATCTGATCAAAAGTTAGGTTGTTACACCTTGGTTTTTAATAAGAGCTTCAGCTACTCGGAAATGTTCTTTGCGGAGTTTGTGCATCAGATAACAGCTCCAGCGCGCGAAAGATTTTTGATGTATCCGCGCTTTGTGATGATGCTGATTCGTCATTTTTTGCCAAATCTGCCACAGCTTCCAGATATTCAAAGTGTGGCAGTTATAGATAAACGAATTTTTGTTGACTGCCAGTCGCACAATGCCCGCAGGGCTGAGCAGGTCAGGCCACTTGATGTACCTCTCTTTGGGGCAGTGGTAAATCCAGATTTTGTAGCCCTAGAAGGAGATAACTAGGATGGAGAAGGGCCTCAGCCGCAGCCAATGCAACAACAGCCTCCGCAACAGCCTCAGCAGCAGCATCGACCTCCACCGCAACCAAGAAGAAGGCAAAGAGCTACAACAAGTCAAACTCAGGCATCCAGGCCTTCAGCAAGTAGAGTTCAAGAGTCATAGGCAGCAGGTCCATCGTCGGACACTGCGGGTCCTTCAGGTTTGGCCCCAGAAGTTGATCCTAGAGTAGAGGCTCTAGAGGAAATATGGGCTCATGGTACTCAGGCACAACAAGATATTGCCGCTGAGATAAATGATAATATCTTGGAGCCTCCAGCTGATTTCAATGATATTTTGAGAGATGTTGATGAATATCAGCCATCAGATGAAGAGAATTTGGACATTGAGGTCCCGATGGCAGAAATTGAAGAAAGAGAGGCGGAAGTAGAAGGTCAAGCTATGACCACTTCTGAGTCTGAGTCGGAAGAAGTTGACGAAGTAGAAGTAGAGGAAGTAGAGGTAATGAGTGTTGATCCTTCTGTCCGCATAGGCAGATATGGTTCAAGAATTGTTGTCAGTACGAGAGAAGAAGAGACAAGAGCTGCAAGAGCCTCAGATGATGATTCTGATTTTGAAGCAGAAGATCCTACTCCTCTCGTTCCTAGGCATAGGGCGAAGGGACATCATTTTATGCAGGGAGCTTCATCCACTTCTGCTCCTCCAGAACCTGAAATGCCAGCTGTTCAACCATCCATCATGCCATCACCAATCACATTCATTCCATCTACATCATCCACATTTACAGAGCTGATGAGCAAAGTGGATTTCCAATCAGTCCAAATCTTTCAGCATACAACAGCAGTCAAAGAGCTTCAAGCGCATAACGCCAGACTTGATCAGGAGAACGTTGAACTGAAAACATCTGTTGCTGATCAAGCTTCTGAGATTAAGACAATGAAGTCCCTCCTCGAGCAGTTAATGAAAAATCATCAATCTCAGGGGGAGACAAGCTGCAAAGAAGAAGAAGAGATAAGGAGAGATGATGATGACGGCAATGATCCCGAGGCAAAAGAAAGTGAGCTAGCAGATTTTCCAAATGCTCAGCGTGCAACAATTCAGGGGGAGCCAAGTCAGTCTGCAGTAGAAAAAAGGGCTGAAGGTGAAGCTTCTAAGTCCATTGAGAGCGAGATGATAGATGCTCTGATGGATGTTGAAGAAGAAGAGATAATGTTTGACTTTGAAGATGATGTTGAAGATTTGGAGGAAGGAGAGTTTGTACCTGAAGACATAGTTGATTGGAAATCTGATGACGAGGTCATGGAAGATGAAGATGACAACGTTGACGAAGTAATCATTCATTCACAACCCATCACAGAACAATATGTAAAGAATGATCAAAATGTGATTGACATTGATGAAATTAAGTTGGCCTCTGTAGAAGATTCAGAACTGGAGGAAGCTGAGAAAGAACCAACCAGAGCTGAATTGTTAAATTAGTGGTTCTGTAAGGAAGAGAAGAAGGCAGAGCCGAAGATGAAAAGGAGGATGAGAGTGCCAGGTTCTGAAAACCTCTTAGGTGGAATTATTAGCTGGTTCTTTGACAGGGATTTGCAGCTATTTATATTAAAGAGAAGAGACGGACTTCAATACCTGAGGCGAACTCTCAAAGTGTTTAACACACTGCCAAAGGTTGAAGTGAAGGAATTGGCATGGAAGGAGTTGATCAATATCGGTGACGACCCTTATGCTGAAGTTATTGCAAAGATAATCAGAAAAGAGGGCAGATCCGGAAAGTTCGAAAGACTCAAGCCGAGGACAGGCAGAAGAGTTTAGGATAAGTCTAGAATAGATCCTCACACGGGAAGACCATGGGCTAAAATGGTGTACAAACCCGTCAGATGTTTGAAGAAGGTGCCACTGAAGTCTATGCCATAAGACGTTCTCAGAAACATGAAGTGGTGGTACATAGACAATGATACAACTGAAGCAGTAATGGAGGATACAGAAGACAAAGTAATTTTGAGAGTATATGATCTGTTGCACCTAATAAATCTATCTAAGGATGACCTGCGAAAGCTTCACGATCAACCTATCTTCTTTCATGAAGGATGGAGATCTGAGGCTAGGAAATTCCAAAAGATAGTTAGACTATGTATTGATATAGGCTTATATGCAGGTAGTAGCTTATATAGCTTTAGTGCTTAGACAAAATGTAAATAGTTAGAAGCTATCGTCAAGGGGGAGTCTGTTAGTACATCCTGTCTGACAATAGCAGTCTAAGTATAGATAGCATTTTGTGTAAGTCAATTTACTTACTATTGAATATATGTTGGATTATATGTGTTTGATATTGATTGTTTGTATGTTTGAACTTAGGGTAATGTGTTACAATAAGTTCAAACATAAAGTTCAAAGATAAGTTCAAACATAAGTTTGAAGGAAAAGGTTCGAATTTGTTAGAGGACAAGTTCGAATAGGCCTTGGGCCAAGTTCGAACTTGTCCTAGACAAAGTCGAACCAGGTGTTATAATTAAGGGCTAGTTCGATTAATTATCAGACTTTTGCAGATTTTGTTAGAGTGTTTAGCAAAAGGCGATCTCGAACTTGTTGGCAATCTGAGAGTTTCGTTTGGAGAGAATCATCGTGTCGGGACGATCCGTTGTTCGTCTATCACTGTGTTAGTCTCCGTGTTTCGATGTGCGTGGTCTATCCGTCAAGCCACTAATGAGGATTCCGCACTCGTTGGAAGGTGTCACGTCAAGATAAGATCCGTTGAGAGTAGACCTTACATAAAAGGTTTCCCTAGTGAATTGTTCTAAGCTGTAGAGGGGGGGTGAATACAGCAAATTAAAACTCAACACTCTTTTCTCAATGTTTGTGTATATTATTATCAAGTGTTAATTACAAACAAGCTTGACTGCGGAAAGGTTCAAGCTGAGATGACAGATACAACAAATGTTTAACTAATCTTAGACACACTCAGACTAGAGACAATGAATACACTCACTAAGATGAACTCTCTGATTTTACAAGACACAGATGGACAGCTTGAATAAGAACAGCTTGGACAACCGTTACTGTTTTATTCAAGCAGACTTGCATGCATGGAAAAACATACTTCAATGCACGATCTAAATTTCTCACTCTTGGTTATCTCACAATCCTTAGAAGCTTCCTTTTATACTCTCACTGAGAATCTCAGTGAAGCTTCTTCATTGGACGATGAGACAGTGGGATGTCTTTCCAAAAAGACAAAACAACTTTTCTACACATTCTGATAAAGCAGACTTGTCTTCATATGGCAGAATCTTTGTCTTTTTCTTTTTGTCCCTGTTGCATAAGGCTTTAACCAAAAGTGGAATGTCAACTTTGCATCTTTCTTCTTTTGTTAAGGCCATTTTGATATAAGAAATGGTCTATCACCCATTTCAAATATCCACTTTGTCTTCATGTAACAGAACAGCGTAGGCAGCTTTAGCATCTTCTGTTTTCCACTTTGTCTTTGACTTTTGTAAACTGATCTTGTAGTCCAAAAAAATACATGAGGACTTGGAAACATATTCCATAAAGTGTTTAGGCTGTTCACAAAGAACTGGTTCTGTTCACAAAGAACAGAACACTTAGAATTTGTCCAAGCTGCTCAACAGAATAGAGCAGCGTAGATAGTTTATGTCCAGCCTGTTCAGCAGACAGAACAACTTGGACAATCTGCCTTTGTTACAATGAATGCAACAGGGTAAACAACTTTGACTTATATTGCAAATCACTTTTCAGGCCTTAAATTATACCTTCAAGTGCATCAAACAGGTTTGATTAAAAATCTCCCCCTAAGATGTAGAGCAGGTTTGACTGTGGCCTTTTTGTGCCTAACAATCTCCCCCTATTTGCAATAATCAGTCTAAGCTGATTTATCAATAATCACTATATATTTTTACAATACATTTTGCTGAAATAAAATTACAACATCAAGGTAAAGTAAAAGATCAGTTTATACATACTGATTATGATTTCAGTAACAACACATGTTTTACTATAGTACAACTAATGTACCAAAGTTGATTACAACTAATGTAAAGTAAAAGTTACAACAAATGCAACAAAGTACAACTAATGTACATAGAAATCTCAACATATTGGACTGTTGATGATGGGAGCAAGTAATGGCAAGCCTGTCCAACTGATGGACAGCTTCCATTCTTCATCTACTCAAGTAGTAGACGGACTTCAAGGCAGTGGTGGCACTCCTTCTTCAAACATCTCTTCAAGCTGTTCCCTGGTTTCATCCATTTCTTCCATTTCAACTCTTAGGAGCATGAAACTGGGATGTTGAAGCTCTCGTCTTTCATAAAAGCCTCTGAGCTGATCCCAGATGGCTGCTCTCCACTTTATAGATTGCCTAAAGGAGTTTGCAAGTCTGAAAGCAATAAGCTGTTTGAGACCAACCTTGTGAAAGTCTGATGCTCTTTGAAAGGACTTTTTCTTTGTAAGGGGATCTACAAAAAATACCCCCAGCTCAGGTTCTTCAATCAGCTTATCTTCCTCATGTTCCACTCCTTTAGGCAGGCTGTGGTCTACTCCTTTGATTTCCACGGCTACATCACCTTGTTCAATCATTATCAAGAGTTCCTCCAGCTCTGTATCCTTTCTCCTTCTCTTGGCGTTTATCTTTGGTGTAGCCACTGAGGTACCCTTAATCTGTTTTTCTATGATCAGGCCAAGATCCTTCACTCTCTCCATTAACTTTTTGACATATGCCCTGACAATCTTAGCTGTTTGAGACTTAGATTGGCTCAGGGGAACTGCTAACTCCACCCATTCTCTGAATCCAATTTGTGCAACATACGTGTGTTCATATGCCTCTAGTTCTGGACCATCAGCACCCTTTCTGGTTATCTATAACTTCCACTATTTGCCTTTTCTTGAAATGGGAACAACTTTGACAAATGGTTCCCTGTCAAGTCTTCTATCAGCAACATCAAAGAACTTTTTCTTTGCCAGGTTGTCAAAGTGAATATGGGCTCTTGCAGAGGAGGATGCTTGCTTGGACTTGGTCACTGAGACCTGAGCACCCTGTTCCTTTTCACCTTCCTTTTTAACCACTGACTCCCTAGCAGCCTTTAGCAATTTTCTTTGGACATCCAAAGAAGGCATTTTAATTTTACTTGCCTCTTTAAATGCAAAGGATCTTGTAGCTTTGGCAGACGCTTCTTCTTTCTTTAGTCTTTCAAGGTTTTGGAGCTGTTCATCACTGTATTCATAGTACTTCTCCATAGAGACACCCATTTCTTTAGCTCTTGCCTTGTCAAACTTCAGCTGTGCAGCTTTTAGGTAGTCAGGGTCTACAGATGCTTTCTTCTTCCCTTTAGCTGTTGTAGTTGGAACAGCTTCAAGAACCTCTTCCTCCTCCTCTTCTTCTTGTGCCAATATCAGATGTCTCCTTCTGCTTGGCCTGTCCCCAGGAACTTAAGTTACAGGAACTTGAGTTGAAGCATAGGGAAGATATGTTAACAAAGCCTAAGAAAACCTGGAAGAGGAAGCATAGACATGTGCCCTCTGAAGAAGAAAGTGAGACAGACTCCTCCGACCACCATGTCAAGGTGCGACGAGAGTGCTCTTTCACTGACTTCAAAAAGTGTGGAGCTCGTACTTTTGTCCGGTCATCTGATTTAGTGAAAGCAATGGACTGGGTAGCCAACGTGGAGAAATCCTTTAAACTCTCCAAGTGTCCGGAAAAGGACAAGGTTACTTTTGCAACTGGTATGTTAGAAGATGGAGCTGGACGTTGGTGGAAGTCAATCACTTGGAATCAGTTTAAAATCCATCTGATGCAATGGAGAAATCCATTACTTTGGATCAGTTCAAAATCCATCTAAAGGAAAAATATTGCCCTCAGGATGTCAAGCGACAAATGGAGAAGACTCTGCTATCTTTTCAACAAGGTACAATGTCTGTAACGGACTATGAGCTAGAGTTCACCAACCTCGCCTTGTTATCTGACCACCCTGTTGAGACTGACGAGAGATGTAAGGATCTGTTTGTTGATGGGCTAGATAGAGAGATCAACAAGTTTGTGAAATCTGGTAGGCCGAAAAGCTACATTGAGGCAGTTGAGATTGCTAGGGTAGGTCCGCTGGAAATCTATCCCGGGCGTGCATGTCCTTTCCTTGCTAAATCTAGTAAGGAAGGAAAAACTGAGAAATCTAGGAAGGGTAAACCTGAAAGGAAGAGTGAAAGCTCAAAGAAAGGAGGAAAGCAGTCTTTCAAGAAGGCTCAATCATATGTTGTGTCATCGACTCCAAGGTCTGCTTGTCCTCGTTGCATGCAAACTCATGATGATTGATGTGATCCTGCTTTTGTTAAATGCGATTGCTGTGGGCAGAATGGTCATGATAGATCTGATTGTCCTAAACGCGGTGAGGCTTGCTGTAACTGCATTACTGTGGGGCATCATGCCAAAGACTGTACAAGGCCCCGATAAAATGCTCCACCTGCGTCCTCCTATCAGCATTCAGCTAAAGGTTCCACTGCTCCAAGAACCCAACCATGATCCTTCCAAATGACTGTCGAAGAGGCAAAAGAAACTGCTGATGTCGTCACTGGTACATTTATTGTGAATTCTTTACCTGCTTCAGTTGTGTTTGATTCTGGCTATAACTTGTCATCTGTTTCTGAAAAGTTTGCTAGACAGTTTGATTTTGTTCCTGTATTGTTACCTATACCTCTAGACATAGAAACTGCTAGCTCTCATTTTGTGTCTGTAAACAGAGTCTATCGTTCTTGTAAATGGGTAATCGATAACTATGCCTTCGACGTCGATTTAATATCGATGCGGATCGGAGAATTTGACTTCATTATAGGAATGGATTGGCTCATGGTGAGCAATGCTAAAATCCTTTGTGCCAAAAGGATGATTAAAATTAGAACCCCTGACGGAGGTGAACTCTATGTCTATGGTGATAAAAAGCCTCGAGACTTACGTCTCATCTCTATGTTGAAAGCCCAAAGATGTCAAGGAAAAGGTTGTTCCGCTTACTTAGCATATACCATTGATGCTAAGGAAGTGACAAAGACTGTTTCTGAGATACCAGGGGTTCGGGAATTCCCTGATGTATTCCCGGATGACATCTCTGGACTGCCATCGGATCGACAAATCGAATTCCACATCGATCTTGTACCGGTGCAGCTCCAATTGCACGAGCTCCTTACCGACTTGATCCTAACGAGATAAAGGAGATGATGAGTCAGTTACAGGAGTTACTGGAAAAAGGTTCATCTGTCCGAGTAATTCTCATTGGGGTGCTCCGGTTCTCTTAATCAAGAAGAAGGATGATACCTTTCACATGTGCATCAACTATCGAGAGCTGAATCAAGTGACTATCAAGAACAGATATCCACTGCCCCAAATTGACGACTTAATTGACCAACTGCAAGGCGCCAACTATTTATCGAAGATTGATCTTCGATCAAGGTATGATCAACTCAAAGTATTCGAATCTGACGTTCCAAAAACAGTGTTCCGAACTAGATACGCCCACTTTGAATTTCTTATTATGTCGTTTGGTCTCACTAATGCCCCTGCTGCATTCATAGACCTCATGAATAGGGTATGTGGACCAATGTTGGATAAATCAGTTATAGTCTTCATCTACGATATTCTGATTTACTCCAAGTCTGAGACTGACCATGCAAAGAATTTACGAGAAATGCTTGAACTGCTATGCAAAGAGCGACTCTACGCAAAGTTCTCAAATATGAATTCTGCTTACGCCAGGTATTATCTGATTTCTTGTTGTCATTTATATGTGTAATAGCTAAAACTTGTTGTACCACTTTAAAACCTCTGTGTTTAGGTACAATTCTTGGGACATGTTGTCTCAGGCGATGGGATTGTTGTAGATCAATCAAAAGTTGATGCAGTCCAGAAAAGGGGAGCACCAAAAAACGTATCCGAAATCCAAAGCTTATTAGGATTAGCAGGTTATTACCGGAGGTTCATCCGTGATTTCTCCAATCTTACGATACCTTTAACTAGCTTGACAAAGAAAGACGTTAAGTTTGACTTGAACGAATCCCAAGAACAAGCCTTTGAGACTCTGAAATGCAAATTGATTGAAGCACCGATACTAGCCCTACCTGAGGGTAATGACGAATTTCTTGTCTACAGTGATGCCTTAAAGATGGGATTAGGCTGTGTGTTGATGCAACGAGATAAAGTTATCCCCTACACATCAATGCAGCTAAAGACTCACGAAAAGAACTATTTGATGCACAACTTGGAACTTGCAACCATGATTGAAGATCTGGCGGCAATATCTGTATGGCACCCAGTGCAACCCTACACATCCATGCAGCTAAAGACTCAAGAAAAGAACTATTTGACGCACAACTTGGAACTTGCAACCATGACTGAATATGCAACAAAGACGATCCATGGAATTCAGCCTTAGGCCAACATTCAGCCTTAGGCCACTAGGCCAATGGCCGAGACTTTGGGCCAACAACCCAAGACTTGATTAGACCCGATTCAAACCATGACTTAACGATCTAGTTATGACTTGGAACTTGACATGTGCACTAAGGACACCAAATGGCCCATGTTTGGCCTTGGTTGTAGTATCCTGCCTTCATTATGAGTTGGCCGAGAATGGCCTGTTTCGCCTAGGTAATTGGCCAAGGCTTAGGCCATCGCGCTAAAATCATAACCTACTAGACCTGAGACTTTGGCTACTGATTTGTGGAACTAAAATATGCCTTTGACTTGTATTTGACCTGCTATTCCTTGCTAGAATCTGAAATGGCCTTAATTGCCCTAGTTATGGCCTAGAACCGAGGCCGTGACTAGGATAACTAGGCCAAACACTTATGACATGTTGTGCTTATGTGTGATGTGTTTTTGCCTTGCTTGCCCTATGTTTGGCCTTGAAACAATGCCATACCAAGGTAAAAACCTAGGAAACCATAGGAATCTGCTAGGAACTCAAGGTCATACCTTGGTACTGACCTAAAGGAGTTATTATGGACTTATTGGACAGATGATAAGGATAGGCTCACTCTGAGACATTAGGAACTACCACAGACTAGGTAACAAAACATGATAATTAACCTTATTAAGACAATTAAGATTATATAGATCATGTGCATGATATTGTCATTGATATGTTAGAATTGGAACTGATCTGCAGGAACTGACCAGTCTAATAGAGTAATACGGACAGCTTAACTTGTTTAAGCACTATATTGACTAATTTCATTGCTCAGGACCACTGTGAGGGACATATTGCATTACTTACTTGCATATGTTTCCATACTTATTGGTGATTGTTCATGGTTTGTATGGAAACAACTGTTGCTGCATGCTCCTTGCTTACTTAAATGTATGTTAGGAACGTATGTTAGACACTGCTGAAATTGGACAACTGCTGCTGTTTTTTCCTTGATTACTTTATTGTATGTTAGGAACTTACGTTAGACATTTCTGAAACCGGACAACTGATATGCCTTGAACTGCATGCTCACTTTTACATTCTATGTAATTACTTAGAATGCTTTCTGCTTACTTGTTTATTGGTACATTTGCATCTGCATACTGCATTAACTGCTCTGCCCGAATGCAAGATCTCCATTCACATAAGACAACTTTGCAGGTTCCTCTCCTATTGCCCCATTTCCATACACTTCCCGTAGGGCTACGGCCTTACACATGGGAATACAGATTAGGCTGATCCCTCAATCTTTTGTCGTCTCCGACGTACTGCCTTGCCGACATGAGCTGATAGTATGTTATATATGTGTGGTAACTAATGGAACTCTGTTAACTCGCTAAGCAGTGGTAGCTTACTCTGTCATTACAACTCTCTTCTCAGGAAAAACTGATGATAAGGGCAAGAACAAAGTAAGTAGTTCGTCCCAGGCTAAGTGAACCTGGGTCCTTGATGATAGCAGACTTTTTGGACCTAGTTGTTGATGCCTATTTTTTACTATGATATTTGCGGTCTCGGGTAGCTTGTTCAATATTCCGAACTCTGATCGAAGATTCTAGAAGCTAGAATATACAACCATTGTATCTTTACATATTTTGTACTTAAAGTATTGTAAAGTAACTTGAATCGAGCATTTAGACCTGTGGTATCAAACACTTGTAATATTTAATTATTACTTAATGCATTGCCAACTTGTAACTTTATGACGTGTACTGTTTGTGGTAACTTGGGTGTTACATAAATGACCAAATTGTTTATGACCTAATCACAATAGCTTTTATTAGAGCGTGATGATCATTCCCAAATTCAACCATTCTACAGTATTGGTCAACTACGTTGCTTACCAACACCCATCTACCCGTCATGTGTTTAGAGAAACCCGAGTCCATATACCAAATGGACTTTCACTAAAATTAAAGTTGTGTTAAAAATAATCATAGAACATTATAATGATATTAAACATGTAAGGAAACAATTGATACGAGTCCACAATTGTATGAATAAAAAGACATGCAAACCGTGTTTTGAACCGATGTGTTAAAAAAACATGTCATGTTATGAATGGTTCCTAAACACTGTGCATCGGAGCTATAATGAAGTCCGGGTTCTGTACTGGGGTGCACAGAAACCATTTGCATCAAAGTTAAACCGCTTTGGGTACCCATTGAAGAATGGGTCCTCTCTTGCTAGGTATCATGTTATCTGTTACTAGCATTCCAATTTAAGGAACCGACATTGTAATTATCTCAGGTCTTGATGTTGAAGCTTTTGGCACCCATTTGTATGTGGGAACAAATGGCTTTGAAAACTTAGGTGACGAAGCTACCTTTGGTTTTGGTTGTTTTATATATACCTTGAGCTTAACCTTAGGCGAGAGATTTTCTGTTTTATTAGAAGGAGCTGGTGATGCATTCATATTATTTTTCTTCTTGTGTTGCCGTGTATCAGGATAAGGAACGAATTTAGTCATTTCAGGACCATGACGACAAAATTGCTTAGGACGTAAAGTAAACAACTCAGAAAATGTATACTTCAAATGATTACAATCATTCATTACATTGTTTTCATTGTTTTTCTGACTTACATTCAAACTATCATCAAAAGGAACAAAATAACCGGCATAACATCCTTCTTCACAAACAAACTTGAAAAATATAGGACAGTGATTTTGGTATTCTATTTACTTGATCTGTAGGAACAAAATGAGATGTGTCAGTAAGTTGAAAGATTTAAAATGAGAGGAAGTTCCAGGATGAGTGGGTTTCCTTAAGGCAAGGAAATCGATCCTAAGTAGGTAACAAACTAGAAAAGACCCTAACAATATGATAGATTAAGAAGGTGTTGTAAGTCCAGAGGTGTGAAAATGGTGAAGAACAGAAGCAGTTCAACTATATTCGATTTTTTTCAGGTTAAAATCCACTCCTTAGGCTCTGATACCAATTGTAAATATATTCCTAGTAGATTAAATGCACTCAAATAGATAAATGCAACGACTGTATTGAAGAATATGTATGATTTCAAAGAGAATGTAGAACACTCAATCGATGACCTCACAAACACATAGTAGCCATAATATTTTCTGCAAATGCAATAATGTATTTTACACAAAACCCTAGAAGAATACTACAACATATACCTAAGACTACTTTGAGGGGTTTACATAAAATAACCTCAACTTATAGTCAAATAGAAAATTGCATAAAAAAGAAAATTGATTACAGTACGTACAAAATAAAACCACATGATTAATATTATAATTCTAACATCAACCTACTCTAACCTCGAAATTAACTTGTATAGAACTTGAAATACCCTTGTATCAAACTCGAAATTTAGGCCATAAGGACTCGAAATTTACTTTGTATTGAACTCAAAATCCCCTTCCTTTTGACTCGAGATGAAAGTATAGCGGACTCGAGATTGATACTTGATACTCGAAATTTGAGTGCAGTGGACTCGAATTCGATTAAGAATCACTCGAGGTTAACTTGTCTTCAACATGAAGTGTGTTGCTGCTACACTCGAGATGAAATTCAAGTAGGGTCGAGATTGAACTTGTGAAAAACTCGAGAATCAAACTTGTGATGAACTCTAGAAATATTGTATAGGTTTCGAGAATTTCAGCTAAGGACTCGAGATTTTCTTTAAACAGACTTGAGATTGTTGCATGAACTCGAAATGCACTTCCCAAAAAAATTAAATATGCCTTTAAGACTAGGGATTTCTATCTTCAATATCGAATTAAACCTGTAATCAGTTGCAACAAACAATTTTGTGACAACATATCACAATTCAAACGGATCAAACACGGTAGTTATCACATAAAATGATAGGAACACATTAATATAAAAAAAGTAGAAAAACTAAAAATTGGACGTTCAGATGATGAAATTAAACAACAAAACTTATCACAGTTGTTTTCTAATAAAAAAAAACAAAGCCAAATACATGCAAATGCATTCATAAAAGATTCATTAAGAACACAGACTTAAAAATTTTCAGATCAGCTCTACATATCAATGACTTCTCTATGAATTTTAAAAAATTAGATTCTGAAAATTTTTGTGTAGATTAATGCGATATATACGAACAACATATTAAAAATTCAAATCAAACGGAAAAATAGAGACAATCTTTACAACATATCCAAAAATCATCTCATTTCGTAGTTGAATGAATTTTCTAAAAATTTAGAAACTTTTAGCTCTTTTGTTTGACTTCTCTTGATCTTTTATGAACTTTCCTGCAAGATTTCTTAATATGGTTCAGTTTTAATTCTAATGCCAATTGTTGTTCCAATGATCTATTGAACCATTACATTAAGAACAAATCTTGCATTTTATTGTATGTTTTTATCTCAGTTACACTTCTCTAAACACACACTCAAGTATGAGAGTCTTTCAAGTGTTTACAAAATTTATTAAGGAATACTAAATTCCTAATTTTCTCTTAATTGCACGATTAGTCCTTGAACTTTTATTTCTTATTGTTTTCACTGTTATAATTAATACCTAACAAGTAAGATGAGAGATTTAATCTTCTAATCCTTTTATTATGAACAAATATGAATTTATGTCATTATCAAACGATTGATAGTTTTAAAAGATTGTTCTTTAATTAAGAACATATTTCGATCATCTTCAAGCAATTTAAATTTCACTTTAAAACTTTGTTCTTTAAGTAAGAACTCGTTTCTTTCCTTCTCAAATAATTTTAAAGTTAAGCAAAACTTCTTTTCAAGGGTAAAAAAATCTTCAGATTTGTTTGAAACATAATTTTGCTCAGATTGATTTGTCTTTAAAAGTAGTTCTTAAAGATCTTTAACTTTATTGTACAAATCAGATCGTCGAAGCAACAGATTTTTTATTGAGTAGCATTTTGAAAATTCTCACATTTAGAATCTTGAAGTTCCTTTGATAATTCAGATATTCTCATTTTTAGAACATGATCCTCAGAACTCATTACTTTTTGTTGTTCTTCAAATCTCAAAACATATTATTTCAATCTTTTGACATCATTAAAAGAAAATACTTTATCCGTATTTAGTTGAACAAGGTCATCAGCTAAAATTATCAGAAGGTTAACGTTGAAATAAGATCATGAGCAGTAATTTGAGAAGTATTTTCAAATAGTTTAAGCTTGTCATTAAGCTTAGAATTCTCCTACATGATACTCATGACCTGGTCATGGTCATTTGTCAGTTGAAGTTCAAGAGACACTATCTTTTCCTTCTCTTTCTGTATATTAACATTTGCTTGTTCAACCATCTTTGTCACAATCTGCAGTTTAACTTCAAAGTCCTTCAGTTGCACAGTTACATTATCAGGTAAAATAACATTCTCTTCTATATTTTCCATGAAGCACCAAGCTATATTCTTTTTTGTTCTATTCTTTAGATTTAAAATTGTGTTTCCTTGATGATAACTACCTTCAAAACTTTTGTTCAAATGCTTTTTCTAGTTTGAGTAAATCCTATTTTATCTCTTCAATGTCTGTATTATAAAAATAAACTTAGATTTCATTAGGTTAGATTTATGGAAATTGAATAAATATCAAACAAGTAAGCTCAGAAGGATTCAAATTAATGAAATTATTAGAAAGTCCTGATATGAAATATGATGGGTGAAGAATCGTGATAATATTAAAAACAATATAGATTGAAGATCTAAAGACACAAAATATTGAATTCAAACATAGCAGAATGATTATATTGAGAGAGTTTACAATACATGACAGTGAAAGCTTGTCAACTGTTACAATCAAAGTTCCTTACAAATGATATTTATACTATGCCCAACTATTGAAGAATTACACAATAAGCCGGTAGACTTTAAATCCACAAATCAAAATAATATTCCTAACAATCTCTCATTTTTATGTATTTTAAGTCTAGAAACCCTCTCTGTAGCCCAGTTTTCTTTCAAACCTTCTGATCACTCTCCGGCTACTGAGGCGAACATCTATCTCCGTAGCAAATTCAACCATCATCAATCTTTCTTTAGACGATATGGCATCTTTTGTTCTTTTATATTTGTCTTCATCAAGAATTCCTTTAAATGATGTCATCGCCATCTTAAGAGTTCCATCTGAATACTTGTTATGCTTAGAATTCTGCATGACTTCCTTCTGTTGATCTTTATTATTATAAACCACACAGTCCAAAAATACTTGAAATTCTTTGTAATTTTCCAAATTCGTCAATTCCCTTCTCAGAGTCGTTATACTTATCCTTCTCATTCCCCGATCCACTCCAATTTGAATATCTTGAATAGAAATGAAAATCATTTTGGTATGCAAGAAGTAGAAAACGACTTTCAAAGCAAACCTACGATTCTCTTCTCTTTTATATCCACAGAGTTCGTCAAACAGATCTTCTATGTATTCAATGAATACATGAAAGAAATCTGCCTAACTAAACATGTATTCTTTCTGATCAGATTTGAGAACTATGATTACATTATAGGAAACATTCACAAACTTATCTTTATCAATTCTTTTAAGATCTCTTATCCTTTCTCATACCCGAACCTTCTCCAGCAACAGAGCCTTGTTTTGCAAAAAAAAAAAAAAAAAAAAAAAAAAAAAAACTAGCATAATTCACCATGTTTGGCATGTTAGGCTCAATAACTCGAAATTGCTTCAAGAACGTAAGTGGAGCTTTTTTCTTGCAAAAGATTTTCCTTTTCAAAATGTCTTTTAAGAAAGGTAGCCTATTTCTCCTTTTGATGAATTCCTCATTCTGATGTTTTGACGCTTTAAGAACCTTTTTCTTATTCATCCTCTTATTCAGTTCCTCTTTATCCAAAAGAGATAACATATTATCAATTTCTCTTTTTAACTTCACTTGAACAGCCTTCCTCAATCTATGTTCCTTTTCAGTTTCATCCGAAAGAATATATTAATTTACAAACTTCTCCAGCAACTCATCATAGGAAACTTGAAGTTCTTCATTACCTTCAGGTTCATCAAAACATATCAACGACACATCTTCATCTTCTTCAACTTAAACAGTTACATGCTTTTGATTTCTCACGTCATATCGAGTAACGGTCTTTATTAATTTCTTCGTTTCAGGATTGTATTATAATCCACACAACTGAGATAATGTATCATCATACTCAGCAACTGCATGCTTTTCAACTATTGGTTTAAGGGCAGACTCCAACACATTTTCTTTCATAATCTCCTTAACCATTTTCTTCACTTCTATCAACCTTTAAGCAAAAATGGAGCTTCAACAATGTCAAATTTATAAGATTTAGTTTCAATATCATCTCCTTTTGTCTCTGCTCCTTCAATCAATATAACCTCATCTTCTCTATCTGACTCTCCTTATTCATCAAATAAAATATGCATTTACATTATGACTGCATACTCATCGGATCTGGAACATCTTCATGAAGAATCAATCCCAAATAATGTTGAGTACCAGTTGGCTCAGATTCAGCAACAGGCTTAGTAAGTTTTTCTTCAGATTTTTTTTCTTCATATAGAACCATTTATTTATGCACATCTCCAAGCCTCCTCTGCCTCTTCTCCCCCTCATGAGGATCATCAGAATCATGATCGTCACGTTTTTTTGGAACCAGAGACTTGAGATTTACATGTTTCTGCAAGTGAGTCAATCTTTCCTATAAATCTCCTAAAGCACTAACAACCGTAGCCTCTAGAGTTGACACTTTATCATTCATGCTGGCAAATTGATCTTCATACTAGCTTCTTGGCTTAGCATTAGAATAACCTTGAACAGTTTCAGGATCAGTAGCAATAGCTGTACCTTTCAACAACCTCTACAAATTCATCATTTATACCATCATCAAACCAAATTGATTATTCATATTAAAATTAACACTTTGAATGGCCTCATCTAGTATCGATTCAGTGATAGAGGGTGAAATAATAGTTTTCGTATTGTTCCCATTCAATATTCAAGCACTGAGTAATCAGAATAAATATGAATCAAACAAAAACAAAGAGAATGAACACTCAATCTTTGTCAACATTGTAAGAGAGAAAAGAAGCAGTGGCCGCTTTCAATAATATAAAATGAGAATAATGACAAAAGTTGAGGAAACCCTAGGCGTGGGTGTCCTTTAAATACTTAGGGTAGTTTGAGGGATTTACATAGCACACCCCTGACGGGCCGTCGTTATGACCCACAGAAATAATCCTTATATCCGCAGTTTAGCTCAGAGAAGTAAGGGTCGAATCTGCAGGGAGTGCGACTGTAATTAGGGTTAGGCAATTAGCCTTATAAGTTTTATTGAAAGCACCTTAAATTGTGAATTTTTGAAATGAATGATTTGTTTAAATCAATGACTTACTATTACTTTGTGACAAAAGTTAATGGCAAAATAACTAACGTAGTATATCAACAATCAAGAGACGAATAACCATTCACGGGATCACCATGACATAAGTATTGCTCACTCGAATTTCATGTAACAATCACATAGAAATAATTAATTGCCCGACTAAATTACTCAAACATGTTTTAATCAATAAATCTCGGCATAGCGTATGCAATATTCATTAGTTGTCTTAATCCCTAAGCTAATGGACTCGGTGCAAATTATAATACCACTATAAACTATCTTGCTTTTACCAATCAAAACATACATTCATAATCATAGCCAAATGCTTATCATTTGCATACACGTAGAATATCTCAATTAATACGATACGAATACATCAAAACATAAGAATTCAAAGTAGAGTAAACTTATCCGTAGATCCCCCGCAAACGGATAATGGGATTAGCCGCTCATCGTATGCTTTCAACAATGTAGATCTGAGACATCTTGTAGCTTACGAATCACCGTCTTCGTTCTTGTATCGTAGATCCACTCCGGCAGGGCTTCGCTAACTTTTTTCACACGTTCGGGACTCTCCTTATAGGCTGCCATCGACCTCTATTTATGGAGGAGTCGATTTTAGGATTTCTGAGGCTGAAAGACGCATTTTTGCGCCGACCCAGCAGCGCAGGCCTGCGCCCCCCTCCCCTGCGCCTGGGGTACGCCAAGGGTACGCTGGGTGTTTTCTAGGGTTTTTACGTCGCACAAGCGTAGCCCGGGCGCAGTCCTGCACCCCCCCCCCTGCGCCCGAGGTACGCTGAATTTTCTTGTGGTGCTTTGAAATGACTTCAGGACCCTGAAACACAAATATGATGTAAAAGTTTGATAGTTATGAAGTATATGTGCATATATGAGCCTTTAAAACTATTGAAAACACAAAATAATACAGTCTTATGAAACCTCCCCAACTTAACTCTTGACCGTCCCCGAGCAAGCCTTAGAATCAGAATTAACTATGTACCGATTGTATTAGCAGTGTGTTTCGTAAGTTTAGGTTAAGTCAGCCTTCGCAATAATGCATTAAGGTTTTGAATGTAAGCTAGAGAACATTTTCGGTTAAAACACATTTTCTCAAAGTAATTATAATGTATCTCACTTTTGGAAATTACTCTTTTAGCTCAAGGTTACAAGCATAGAACATGTGGGTCTTTTGACCGTCTTTTCCCTCTATGCATGTATACGATAAGATATTACTTTTAATTATCATGCTTATATCTATTTTCTTTTTAACTCGAGTTTTTACCATAGCTTTTCTAGTTGGTCCATCTAGCGGGATTTGGGTCAATCACTCCCAAACCAGATGGTTTTAGAGGATTAGGCATGAATAGTACCCCGCAGGACTTAATTTCCCGAACCAACTAGGCTACCCTCGAATCTTTTGAGGCTAAAAACATGATTAAGCTCTTCCCCTTATTGCATGAATTTTCCAAAATCTTTTGACACATTACATTCATTTAATCACAAATGTTCTTTAACTTACTTGAACTCAACTTACATTAAAAAGTTAATTATTAATACGACTCTGAACATATTTCTAGAATTCCTTACTAACACTTAACTAATTCTGGGTACAGCTTTCTGTATATCATCATTTTCCACGGCCGGATTGGTAAATAATAATCATTGGTGAAATTAAAAAGACTGCATTAACACTAAGCATTTTCATTCAACAGGACTTGGCAATGGAAATCAAATCACACACAATTACTGAAATTAAATTTCAAAAACTAAAATTGTAACTCAACAAGCAAACCTAAATATGATAAATGTGAAGAGCAAGGAATGATGGTACCTGATCATTAGTTAGGAGGAAGAGGACCAAAACTCTACCATCATGAAAAATCTTCTTGATGTCGAACCCCCTCTCAATATACCCAGTTTGTTGTTCAATATGTAACACTGGAACATTTTTACCCTCTTTACCTGCTTTGGAAGAAGATGCAAAACTATAGTTAGAAGGTACAGAGACATTTGAAGCATGCATGTGTTCACTCATCTTCTCTTTACCTTTCAAACTGTTATGCTTATTCTACATGCTCTTGGTTCTAATAACACCCTTACTCTCTCTGTTGGATGTATTAACCTTAATATGGTTAGAAACTGGGGTTATTATGGGTACACTCATGGTTTTATGATTACCCTCATCTTCCTCATCATCACTTTCTACATCAGTAAACAGTCCATCTACCAACTCTGGCATATCCATAAGGACAGGATCTACAGTCTTCACCTTGTTATGTAGGGGTTCATTCACAAGCCTATCAGCAACTTCACTCATAGGATGAATGTATTTGTTATTATAATGAGGTGGGGTGGCATTGTATCTTATTCCTTTCTTGGGATTTAGTTTAGACTTTACCCTATCTTTTAACTGAACTTCCATTAGGTGTTTCAACTTCTGGTTGGCTAACTTGAAGTTATCTATATCAATGTTTATACTTTCTACTTTCTTGTTAGCTTCCAGCACCCTTTGTTCAGCCTCTTCTAGTTTCTTATTAAGGGTCTCTATCTTTTCTTCAAGGTCCTTTTTCTCCCACTTATGATATGTCCAATCATGTCCCATCTGAATCCCATTATCTTTATAGTCATTGATCTGTTTTTCAAGATCCTCTATTGCCTGCATATACTCATACCTTCTATCTTCCATCTTAGCTAGAGATTTACACATGCTTTCATTATGGTCTCTGTACTTTTTAACCATATTTTTGCATGCTTGGGAGCAAAGTTTAGCATTTACCTTAGATGGTAAATCAGTGGAAGTGGCACTTGTAGTTTCTGCCATAAGAGCTTGATTCTAATACTCTTCTTCTGTCTGGTCACTCCAGTAAAAAATATTGTCCCCGTGAAGGTTGTGTGAGACTAGTCCTTTTGGTTCTTGGCTACTGCTGACTTTGTGATCTACACTCTCTAGGAAAGTGTCCAAGTTTGTGACATTTGAAGCACTCAACCCTTGATTTTTTAAAGGTTGGCTTGCCTTCTAATCTAGCTTGAATGTTTGTTCTGCCAGTCCTTTTGAGAAACCTCTTAGCCCTCATTGTCAGCATGGCATGTTGCCACTTTAGATCCATCTCCTCTAGATCATCTGGATATTTGGATAGATTTGTTCCAGATCCTCTTGATTGAGGGAAAACAATCCCTCACTTGCAACAAAGGCCTCATAGTTGACCTCAGAGGAGTTGCCATCAAAACCTGTAAAAGTATCACAGCAGTTTGATTTATCATTAGATGCAGATGATAATAGAGCAGTGTTTTGATTATAAGAAATGGTTTTCTTTTTGTTCTCTATTTCAGACTCAAACACTCTCAAGCTGTTGTAGAGATCATCCAACTCTATTTCATCTAGAGTGTCCTTTGTTCTCCACTGTGCAGCATACACAGTCCACTATTCACCAAGAGACCTGAGGAATTTTCTGTTTACCTCATCTTGGTCCAGGCTAACCTTAGCACTCTCCAAATCACCTATCAACTTATTAAACCTATCAAAGATTTGAGTAAGGTTTTCATTCTTTCCACTAGTAAAATTCTCATACTGCTGCTTTAGAAGATCTTTTTGATTTCTTTTTGTTCTAGCATTGCGAGCAAATCTTTTCTCTAAAGCAAGCCATAGAGAATGAGCTGTATAAAACTTTTTAAACTGATGTTGATAAGCATTAGGTTTAGCTGTTTGTAAAATAGTGAAAGCTTTGACTTCATTCATTCTAGCCTTTCTTTCAATCTCAATTTTAGGAGGTGTTCTTTTAGGTAATAATTAATTGTGCAACTAAATTACTCAAACATGTTTTAACCAATAAATATCGTCATAGCGTATGCAATATTCATTACTTGTCTTAATCCCTAAGCTAATGGACTCGGCGCAAATAATAATACCACTATAAACTATCTTGCTTTTACCAATCAAAACATACAATCATAATCATCGCTGAATGCTTATCATTTGCATACACATAGAATATCTCAATTAATACGAATACATAAAAACATAAGAAATTAAGGTTAGTCGTAGATCTTCCGCAAACGGCTAATGGGATTAGCCGCTCATCGTATGCTCTTCAACGATGTAGATCTGAGACATCTTGTAGCTTGCGAATCACCGATTTCATTCTTGTATCGTAGATGCACTACGGTAGGGCTTCACCAACTCTTTTCACATGTTCGGGACTCTCTTTAAAGGCTTCCATCGACCTCTATTTATAGAGGAGTCGATTTTAGGGTTTCTGAGGCTGAAAGAGGCGTTTTTCCGCCGACCCAGCGCAGGCCAGGCGCAGGCCTGCGCCCAGTCTGACGGGACGTCGTTGAGACCCGCAGAAATACTTCTTATATCCACAGTCTAGCTCAGAGAAGTAAGGGTCGAATCCACATGGAGTGCGATTGTAATTAGGGTTAGGCAATTAGCCTTATAAGTTTTATTGAAAACACCTTAAATTGAGAATTGTGGATTTGAATGATTTGTTTAGATCAATGACTTACTATTACTTTGTGAATAAAATAATGGCAAAATAAATAACATAGTAGATCAACAATCAAGAGACGAATAACCGTTCACGGGATCACCAAGACATAAGTATTACTCACTCGAATTTCATGCAACAATCACATAGACATAATTAATTACGTGACTAAATTACTCAAACATGTTTTAACCAATAAATTTCGGCATAGCGTATGCAATATTCAATACTTGTCTTAATCCCTAAGCTAATGGACTCGGCGCAAATAATAATACCACTATAAACTATCTTGCTTTTACCAATCAAAACATACAATCATAATCATAGTCGAATGCTTATCATTTGCATACACGTAGAATATCTCAATTAATATGAATACATCAAAACATAAGAAATCAAAGTTAGCCGTAGATCCTCCGCAAACGGCTAATGGGATTAGCCGCTCATCGTATTGTAACATCCAAGTTACCACAGACAGTACACGTCATAAAATTTCATTTCATTAAGTAATAAATATTACTAATTGTTAGATACCACAGGTCCATCTGCCTGAATACTTAATTACAACAATTATTAAAGATCAAATGGTGGTCTAAACTAGCTTCTAAATCTTCAATCAGAGTGCGGAAGACTGAACAAGCTACCCGAGACCGCATCATCTTTTCAAAATAGGCGTCAATCAAAAGTCCAAATGTCTGCTATTCATCAAAGTCCAGATTCACTTAGCCTGGGACGAACTACTTGCTATGGTCTTGCCTTTATCAGCTTTTCCTGTAAAAGAGTTGTCATGACAGAGTAAGCTAACAATGCTTAGTGAGTTAACAGAGTTCCATTAGCTACCACACATATATAACATACTATCAGCTCCTGTCGACAAGTCAATACGTCAGGGACGGCAAAAGGTTGGGAGGCAACCCAGTCAGTATTCCCATGTGTAAGGCCGAAGCCCTACGGGAAGTGTATGGAAACAAGTCATATAGGAAAGGAATCTGCAGAATTCCCTCCTGTGAATGGAGATCTCACATTCGGTCCTGTCGGATAATGCAGTATGCAGCGGCAAATATATGAACAGTCAAGTAAGCAGTAAGCATGATAAGTGTTTACTTAAAATGTAAAAGTGAACATGCAATCAAGGCAATTCAAATGTCAAGCTTCAGAAATGTCAAAATACGTTTCTATGATACAATATAGTATTAAAGAAACATGCAGCATCAATCGGAAGTTTCCATACAGTCGATGACATTCACCAATAAGTATCGAAACATATGCAAGTAATTAATGAAATCTGTCACTCACAGTAGTCCGTAGTCAGATAATGCTTAATGAATTAAGCTGTTCAGTTTACTCTGTCAAATCGGCGGGTTCCTGCAGTTCAGTTTCAAGTCTGGCATATTAATGTCAAGTCTGTGTCATAATCTATATAACCCTAGCTATATATTCAGGTTATTGTCAATTCTGGCTGTCGAGTCTTAGGTAGTTCCTATCCTCCCAAAGTGAGTCTATTCTTAACAGATTAATACGATACCTAATTACACATATATGTGGCCTTGAAACGAGGCCAATCATATTACTAGCTAGGTGAATCATGACATACGATTTCTAAGAGTTCATTCAGTGTCTGTTAATTCATTTGTGCATAAAATAGATGTGCAACTTGAATTTGTGAGTTTTATCATAATCATATTATACTTTTAATTACAATAGGTTGTTTAATAACTTAATCTGATTTTAGGAATTTAACTTTGGCTTGGAACTATCCCAGATTCAAAATCAGTCAATTCAAGTTTAGGGAGGCAGATTCGAAAAGATCTCATTCGAATCTAGCTAATCAGATTCGAAATAGCTTAATTCGAGTCTAGCTAATCAGATTCGAATACAACTAGTTCTAGTCTAGGGAAGATAGATTCGAAGGCAATCACCTAGAATCGAAGACAACCCATAGATTTGAAAACAATGGATAGATTCGAAAATAATGCATAGATTCGAAATTAATACCTAGATTCGAAGTCAATATGTAGATTCGAAACTTAGCCCATTCGAATCTAAGGGACTAGATTCGAAACATACACACTCGAGTCTAGTGAGTTAGGATACCAAAAGTCATTAATGTAATCAATTTCGAACCTAATCTGAGGATGAATTCGAGTTTGTTCATAATTTCTCTCGAATTTGTTCATCTTGTTCATCAATATTCCAGGTCTTTAACTACGAAATTCAACAAAATAAGGGAGTAATAGTCACTAACCTTTGTCCAAGCTATAGCACTCGATTATAGACGTTTTCCAAGCAAAAACAAGTCCTAAACGGGAGCAAATCTAACATGCAATGATAGATTCGTGTAGAGCTCGACGATCTCTAACCGATGGCGTATAAATCACGAGAATCCGACGGATCGTTTGGGAGAAATTCTAGAGAGAAGGAGAAGTCTTAGAGAGAGGAGGTGAGAGAGTTCAAGGTTTCCAAACTCATGAAATGAGAAGGAATGCCCTATTTATAGGAAAATAGGGAAAATCAGATTTTCTACTGAATTTTCCGGAATTGTCCAACTTTTATTCCTAACAATCTGGTTTGCTTTTCAGATGCAATTAATAGCAAAGGAGTTCTAGATTTGCTATAATTGTCTTTTAGTCACATTTTTATTCATTTTAGTCTGTTTCGTCATTTTCAGTCTTTAATTTGTCATTTAGCTGAATTTTAATTATCAACTTTATTTCAGCTAATTTTGGGGCAACTTTTCATAATTAATTATAACTTAATATAATTAACTATTTAAGATTCATGTTTTCGGTTAATTACTAATATTTGGATAAAATTGCTTTATTATCCAAAGTCTGATGCTATAATTTATATTTAATAAATTACGGGCTGTTACACGTATGCTCTTCAACTATGTAGATTTGAGACATCTTGTAGCTTGCGAATCACCGTCTTCGTTCTTGTATCGTAGATGCACTCCGGTAGGGCTTCACCAACTCTTTTCACATGTTCGGGACTCTCCTCAAAGGCTGCCATCGACCTCTATTTATAGAGGAGTCGATTTTAGGGTCTCTGAGGCTGAAAGAGGCGTTTTTGTGCCGACCCAGTGCAGGCCAGGCACAGGCCTTCGCCCAATCTGACGGGCCGTTTTTGTGACCCGCAAAAATAATCTTTATATCCACAATTTAGCTTAGAGAAGTAAGGGTCGAATCTGCAGGCAGTGTGATTGTAATTAGGGTTAGACAATTAGCCTTATTTGTTTTATTGAAAGCACCTTAAATTGTGAATTGTGGATTTGAATGATTTGTTTAGATCAATTACTTACTATTACTTTGTGACTAAAATTAATGGCAAAATAACTAACATAGGAGATCAACAATCAAGAGACGAATAAACATTCACGGGATCACCACGGCATAAGTATTACTCACTCGAATTTCATGCAACAATCACATAGACATAATTTATTGCGCGACTAAATTACTCAAACATGAATTAACCAATAAATCTCGGCATAGCGTATGCAATATTCATTACTTGTCTTAATCCCGAAGCTAATGGACTCGGCGCATATAATAATACCACTATAAACTATCTTTCTTTTACGAATCAAAACATACAAGCATAATCATAGCCGAATGCTTATCATTTGCATACACGTATAATATCTAAATTAATACGAATACATCAAAACATAAGAAATCAAAGTAGAGTAAACTTAGTCGTAGATCCTCCGCAAATGGCTAATGGGATTAGCCGCTCATCGTATGCTCTTCAACAATGTAGATCTAAGACATCTTGTAGCTTGCAAATAACCGTCTATGTTCTTCTATCGTAGATGCACTCCGGCAGGGCTTCGCCAACTCTTTTCACACGTTCGGGACTCTCCTCAAAGGCTGCCATCGACCTTTATTTATAGAGTAGACGATTTTAGGGTTTCTGAGGCTGAAAGACGCGTTTTTGCACCGACCCAGCGCAGGCCAGGAACAGGCCTGCGGCCTCCCCTGCGCCAGGGGTACACCAGTGGTACACTTGGTGTATTCTTGGGTTTTTACGCCGCACAAGCGTAGCCCGGGGGCAGCTCTGCGCCCCCCTGCGCCCGTGGTACGCTGATTTTCATCGTGGTGCTTTAAAATGACTTCCGGACCTGAACCACAAATATGATGTAAAAGTATGATAGTTATGAAGTATATGTGCATATATGAGCCTTTAAAACAACTTAAAACACAATAATACAGTCTTATCAACCCCTCAACTTCTAAATAAAAGAAAAGATTACAAATAAGGAAATGGAATTACATTGAAATAAAATAAACACTATTTATTACAAAATGAAACCACAGGATTGAAATTTAATATCTAACAATCTCTCCCTTTTCAATCACTGTGGCAGGTGGCCAGCACTTTCATCTGTCTCCCATAAACCGAGGATGACATCGAGTCTTCGAGTGACTTGTATCTCCTAGGGCTTCTTCTTTGGCTCTTTAAAATTTTGGGCATCATCCTCTTAGAGTCTCCCATTTAGTTTTGCTCTTGCTAACCTAACTCCCTGCTCAGGTCTCTTGAAGATTCGTTACATCAGTTGAAAGTCAATTCAAAAAATTCTGATCTGGAGCTTTGAGGCCCACCTTAACAAGATAGATCTCAATAGCTAGTTAGAAGTCCTTTAAGCACATTACAATTATGTGTTATCTCATACTTCTGGTAAGGGCCGCCAGATCCGTGACATAACTCAATCTCCCTTGACTTTGTTATTTAGCTTGTTATGCATTGTTTCGATGTCGTCGGGGTTCATGAAGTCAAAATCACTCTCGTGGACCAGTTGTGTTGTCCCGTCTTCTCGTTTGATATCTATTAAAGGTGTGAAGAGATGGGCCCTTCTGTACTTTGATATTGAGAAGACTTTCACCACTTTTGACCTTCACCAAACCTCAGACTTAGGTGTCGTCTCTTGCAGCATCATTTAGTGGTAGTCGGCCTGCTCAGCTTTGAAAAGCATCACTTAATTCCATGAGCAGCCATCTGCTAACCTTCCCTGGATTCTTCATAAATATGACCTTGAACTTTTCTTCCAAGTAGGGCTCAAGAAATATCTTCAGCTTTAATTTTCATTAAAGACTCCTTGAGCCCTTGCATTGTAGGTGCTTCAACCTCCGCTGAGGGAATCTCCAACATTTGATAGACTCGATCCCGGTGGTCGAGCCTCAAATTATCTCTATCCTCGGTCAGCAGAGAGTAAACTTTTTCCTTTGAAAACTAGTCAACCCAGTCCAGATCCCGCTTATCATATATTACATATAAAACTCCAGCGGTTCCTTGAGAGCAGTCAACCGTGTGGGGACCTGAGGGTTCAGTTGTTTCTGCAGGTTGTTTTTTAAAGAAGGTGGAGCTGGCTAGGTTCAAGGTAAGACTTAGGTTAGGAGGAGGTGTAGGGGCTTTTATAGCTGAATATATCTCTTGTTGAGGCTCATGGGAGGGTGAGCTAAGAAAACCAAAAGAAGAGGAGGACTTTTCAGGTGACTCAAGTTCTGGTTTGGGTATTTTGATTGGCTCTTCTAGGTCTATCAACCTTGGACCTTCTGAGCAGTAGTCATTTGTTCCCCACTCATGTCTCCTACTCCCGCTCCCTCTACACCTTGTACTTCCCTCTTAGGCTGATCTCGAGGGCGCTTCTCCCCCTTCGGATGACCAGGATCTTCGAGATCATCATTTTTCTTTTGAGAGCCTCAGTTGGAGGGCAGCAGAGACTTTGCAAGTCTATAACTGCCGATTCCTTTTATCCATCCTTTTATTCATTTCAGTCTCCATGTGCAGAATCAACCTCTGTAGAGCTTCAATTGAATCGGTGAATAATGCAGCTATTGTTTCTATCTGATCTTGAAGGGCAGTGGTAGATTGGACTAATGAGGCTCCTGGTGGCAACTCTTGAGTTGCAGCACCGTTTCGCTTCAAAAAATGAGAGAATGGAGGAATATTGTTCCTCAGAAGCTTTCTTGAGGGCTGCCATGTAACACCCTCAAACTAATCCACAATGCCACGTAATTATCACATCAGTAACGATATAATATAATAATCTCTACACTATTCCCAAACATACACGCGGAAAACCCGATAATTTAAAACATTATTTTTACATAAGAAATAGTCACGGAAGTCTCTGAATATTACACAACCTATCCGAAGTATATAAAACAATCCCCAAAATATAACTACCTCTATGAAAGGTAGCTAACTCCTCGATCACAAAGATGGTGTAAACCTACTTTGGTGCAGCAGGCCTACTAACAGTCCGGTCACCTGGAATACACACAACAACACACACAGGTCAGCCAAAGCTGGTGAGAATGCAAGGGTTAGTGTACGATTATAAAGCTCATTAAATAAATAACCCGATAATAAAACGTTCAGCGTTCTCTACTGAACAAGTATATGAGATCCCACATGATACTCAAATAGGTACTCAACTCGTGTGGACGAATCCACGTACCCAAATCCCTAGACCGCACAAAGCAGTCGTCAGGACTCAAAAGGGAATCGGGAGCGACCCGACCCCTGCCCAGCCGTATGGTTTAGTAACTCGATAGCTCGTGTGTCCCAAATCTCATATAGTAAAACACAGTTCACAATAAACACAGTATACATGCATGATAGTGTATCAATAAAAAGCTCGTAAGAAAGCTCGTAATAATCTCGTAAAAGAAGCTCAATAAAAGATCATGCAAGTATAAATAAATAATCGTACAAGTATCTCAGAAAAACATGCAAACTCACCTGCTCAGCTAGATAAACTAAGTCTCTGTTCCCTGCCCTTTCCCTACCCTGTCAACACGAGACCCTGAAATCACAATAACACAATCTCAACATCACAAACTCAGCCCAACAACTCTATACACAATTCTCAACAAATCTCGAGACCCCAAGGACCCAAATACACGACTCACAGAACCCAAAAACCCGACCCGAAACCCTAGCCGCATCGCGGCCGCACTCAAACACTCGCGGCCGCACTGACCCTATCGCGGTCGCGGCCGCGCTGACCTCAAACTCGGCCGAGCTCACATCGCGGTCCGAGCTCGGGCTCAAACCGCCTGCGATCATTTCAAGAACATCGCGGCCCGCGATCAACGGATCGCGGTCGCGCTCACGGACGAACAGAACCAGAAATGCTCTGTTTTTCACAGCCAGGGGATTTCTCCCCCAAAATCAATTTCAGCTCGATTTTAATCGCAGTTAATAGCTCGAATTTGCTCAAGGACACAACTAAACTTAATTCAATCACTTATTCACAACCAACAACACTAAATCCACGAATTAAGGCTCAAATTTACCTCAATATGGTTCCAATCTCAAAAGAAGAAGTTGAGGTTGAATTAGAAGCTTGAATCACAATCTGAAGCTTCAATTTCTGTTAAAGGTTGCTGGAATTCACAAACACACACATATATCTTAGCTCTGGCTTTGGAAATGAGTTAAGGAAATAAAGGAAGCGACATATATATACGTTTTGGGTTTAACTCGGTCCGATACCCAAAAATCCGATCCCCATACCCCAAAATACAAATTCATGTCTCCGTGTCCCAAATTAAATAATTAATCCAATGAAATAATTCCACGTACCTATCTCAAAATCGGGATGTTACAAGTCCTCCCTCCTTATAAAGATTCTGTCCTCAGAATCTAGCTCGAAGCAAAGAGGTGAGGATAACGGCTGCGCATCTCTGACTCTGGCTCCCATGTGGCGCTGGTACCCTTATGGTGCTTCCACTGCACCAACACTAACGCCACCTCTCTATTACGCAACCTCTTCACTTTCCGATCTGTCACTGCCTCAGGCTGCTCGGCATATTGAAGTCTATCATCGACTTCAATCTCAGATAACGGCACTCGCTGATCATCATGGGCTAAACACTTACGAAGGTGACTAACATGAAAAGCATTATGCACTCCCGACAACTCTGAAGGCAAATCTAGACGATAAGCCTGATCCCCGATCCTCTCGATAACCTCGAATGGCCCAATATAACGCGGTCCCAACTTACCTCGCCTACGAAATCGAATAATACCCTTCCAGGGTGAGACTTTAAGCATCACGGAGTCTCCGACCTGAAACTCTAACTCAGACATCCGGCGATCTGCATAACTCTTCTGGCGACTCTGAGCTGTCCTAATCCGCTGCTGAATCATAGAGACCTTGTCGCTAGTCTCCTGAAGAACCTCTGGTCCGCCGATAGGACGCTCCCCAACCTCTCCCCAACATACCGGAGTCAAACACTTACGCCCATAGAGAGCCTCGAATGGAGGCATGCCGAAGGATGCATGGTAGCTGTTATTATACGCAAACTCAACAAGCGGCAAATGAAGATCCCAGCTACACCCAAGATCAATCACACAAGCCCGCAGCATATCCTCCAGAGTCTGATTAGTTCGCTCTGTCTGACCCCCTGTCTGCGGATGATAAGCCGTACTCAACTGAACTCGGGTGCCCAACTCTCTCTGGAAGCTCTGCCAGAATCACGATACAAATCGGCTATCTCGGTCAGACGTAATAGATCTCGGAACTCCATGTCTCGCAACAATCTCGCTGATGTAGAGGCGCGCCAACTGATCCATCGTAATAGTCCCACGAACGGCCAAGAATTGGGCACTCTTCGTAAGCCGATCAACAATAACCCAGATCATATCATTCCCACGAACAGTCCGCGGGAGTCTCACTATGAAGTCCATGGTGATATCATACCACTTCCACTCTGGAATCTCTAGCGGCTGAAGTCTGCCATGCGGCTTCTGATGCTCACTCTTAACTCTCAAACACGTCATACACGCCTCCACATACTTCCCTACATCCCTCTTCATCCCTGGCCACCAATAATGAACTCGCAGATCTCTGAACATCTTCGTGCTACCCGGATGGATCGACAATCGAGACTTATGGGAATCATCTAGAATCAGCTGTCTCAAACCACCTACTCTGGGGACCCATACTCGACCACGGAGAGTCATCAAACCTCTATCGTCTCTGCTCAATAACTCCAGCTGACCAGCTAATCTCTCTCTCTGCACATTCTTGCTTCTCAAACCCTCCTCCTGAGCTAACCGCAGACTATCAATCAAGGTCGACGTGACCTCTAATCGAGAAGCTCTGGATACAACCGTCTGCTCATAGGATCTTCTGCTCAAAGCGTCTGCCACCATGTTAGCCTTCCCCGGGTGGTACTGGATGTCACAATCATAATCCTTCAAGAGCTCCATACTACGTCTCTGTCTCATGTTCAGCTCCTTCTGACTGAACAAATATTGCAAACTCTTATGATCAGTGAACACAGTAAATCTCGTCCCATATAGATAATGCCGCCATATCTTCAAGGCAAAGACTATGGCATCCAACTCTAGATCATGCACTGGCCGACTCAACTCATAACTCCGAAGCTGTCTCGAGGCATAAGCAATCACCTTACCTCTCTGCATCAACACACATCCCAACCCAGTGAAGGAAGCATCGCAATACACAGCAAAATCCTCAGAACCCTCTGACAATGCTAGAATCGGGGCCCTACACAACCGATTCTTCAACTCTAAAAAAGCACTCTCCTGCTCCTCAGCCCACACAAATGGCACTGACTGCCTAGTCAACATCGTCAACGGCACAGCGATTCGCGAAAAATTCTCTATAAACCGCCGATAATATCCAGCCAAACCCAAGAAACTACGAACCTCAGATACAGACGTGGGCTGACCCCAACTCATGATCGCCTCGACCTTTGCTGGATCCACTTTAACGCCCTCACTCGTCACCACGTGCCCTAAGAACTGCACCTCTCGAAGCCAGAACTCGCACTTCGAAAACTTGGCGTATAGCCTCTCTCGCTGCAAAGTACTCAAGACCTCTCTCAGATGCTGGCCATGCTCCTCGCTGCTCCTCGAGTAGATCAGAATATCATCAATAAACACAATCACGAAACGATCGAGCATCGGCCTGCAGACCCTATTCATCAGGTCCATAAATGCTGCTGGGGCATTAGTCAGCCCGAACGGCATGACTAAGAACTCATAATGACCATATCTGGTCCTAAACGCAGTCTTAGGCACGTCCTCGTCTCTAACTCGCAGCTGATGATACCCTGAACGCAGATCAATCTTCGAGAAGAAACTCGCCCCCTGAAGCTGATCAAAGAGATCATCAATCCTCGGCAAGGGATAACGGTTCCTCACCGTTACCCTATTAAGCTCTCTATAATCAATACACATGCGCATCGTCCCGTCCTTCTTCTTCACGAATAATACTGGGGCTCCCCACGGCGAAGAACTGGGGCGAATAAACCCTCGATCTAGCAAATCTTGCAACTGCGTCATCATCTCGCGCATCTCGGTAGGAGCTAACCGATACGGCGTACGCGCAATAGGAACGGCCCCGGGAACTAGGTCGATCCTAAACTCAACCTGCCGGTCCGGCGGCAGACCAGGCAGCTCATCTGGGAACACATCGGGGAAATCTCTAACCACCGGCACATCGCTGACCTCCCTCTTCTCTTTCCTCGAATCTACCACATAAGCTAAGTAAGTGGCACACCCCTTCGCCACATACCTCTGCGCCTGCGCCATCGATACAATACTCATCTCTCCCCTGCGCCTCTCGCCATACACGACTGCTGACTCTGACTCGGAGACGGGAATGCGGATCATCTTCTTAGAACAGAAGATATCTGCCTGACGCACTGTCAGCCAATCCATGCCAATAATGGCATCAAAACTACTAATCTCCATAGGCATCAAGTCTATGGAAAACCGATGGCCATCTATCTCTAATGCACAATCTCTATAAATGCGGCTCACTAACACAGTACTACCATCAACACGCTCAACAAAAACAGGCACAGATAACTCAAATGAAGAGATAGCAAAATAATCACAGAAGGAGGTAGATACATATGAACGATCAGATCCCGAATCAAATTAAATAAAGGCGCGCAGTCCGTTAAGGATAAACGTACCAGACACAACATCAGGCGACTTGCGCGCCTCCTCAGCAGTAGCCTGAAGAACTCTGCCACGAGCCCTCGGTGCTCCTCCTCCCCGAGGTGCCGAAGATGACCCAGATGGCCCTGCTCCACTCAAACTCGACCCTGGAAACCCCGCGCTCGGGTTCGGACAATCCCGAGACATATGACCCGGCTTCCCGCATCGGAAGCATAGAGACTCCTGGGAGGTACATGCAACAGCTGTGTGACCATACTGGCCACATCGGAAACATCGAAGATGCTCGGGGGCGCATGGCCCAGCATGACGATGATGACATCGCTGGCAATCTCTCTCGACATCGGCTGAACTCCCAACCCTACTCCCCGAATCCCTGGAACCTCTACCACCACTACTCTGACCCTGACTCTGTGACTGCCTCTGACTCTGTCCCTGCTGCCTCTGTCCCTGCTGTCTCTGACCACCCCGACCCTGTCCCTGACTCTGACCAACCCCCAACTGCCTATCATCCCGTCTCTGATCTCGCTGCGCCCCTGAACTCTGTCCCTGCTGCTCAGAATACCCACCCTGACGGCTCTCCCGATAAAACCTCGAAGATCCAGAACTCTGACCTTGGCCCGATGGCTCGATACGCTGTCTCTGGGGAGCTGACTGCTCTCGCTGTCTCTCGATCTCCCGCTCTCGGCGGCGGGCATACTCCATCGCTGATGAAAAGGTGGGGTCACGCAACATCCCCACAAACTCTCTAATGTCTGGCCTCAAACCCTCGATGAACATATTGATCTTTCGGTCCTCTGTGGCTACCTGATGCGGTGCAAACTGGGCTCTGTCATTAAATACATCGATATACTCCTGGACGGATCTGGATCCCTGCTGCAGATGAATGAACTCTCGCTCCAACTCTCTCCTCGTGTCCAACGGACAATACTGCAGCTCGAACTCTGTACGGAACTCCTCCCAAGACATCAGATAGGCCTCATCGACTCCACGAGCACTGACAACCGAACTCCACCATCTCAATGCCCCTCCCTTCAGAAGGTAGGAAGCATAACTCACTCTATCTGCTCTATCCACATGAGCTATACGAAATCCTGCCTCGACCTCTCTCAACCAATCCAGTGCCTTCGAGGCACCAACTCCACCAAAGAACTCGGAAGGGCGACCCGTCATGAAGTCCTTAAAGGACCCTCGCGATGGCTGGCTAGAAGAAGAAGCACCAGCTCCAGAACTCTGGCCTCCCTCGGGCGGAGGCACCGCACCTCGACCCCTACCCATGCTCTGACCCGGAAAACGCTCATCTAATATCTGACCTATCACAAAATACAAGTCAGATCTACGCACAGGCTCATCATCCCTATGGTCATCCCCCTGAGGCCCGCTGCCCTGACGGTCCATAACAACCTGCACAATAAGATAATAACACAAATCAACTCTACAAAACTCTACACACTACTCGTTCATCACCTAATACTCTACTTCAGATTACAATCCAA